>MU225430.1:3389436-3402680 GCA_018584345.1 Thuja plicata
TTGTGTTAAGATTCTTGAATGCATATTTGTTTCATGTTTAATTGGCTAAAATATAATTAAAAGATAAACACTGATTCACCCCCCCCCCTCTTAGTGTTTCTAACATTTACATCATCGGGACTAGACTAGCAGACTATCAGAAGTTGTCTAGGCATATAGAACAACCTGGAAAACCACTACATGGTTTACTCAATTTGAGATTTTATATGGAAAAGTAGCCATGCTACCCACTGAATTCGAACAAAAAAATTTGTGGACAACATAGGAGTTAAATATTGATATTCCTATAGCATAGAAAGAGCGATTGTTGCATCTTAATTCCTTTGATGAAATGCGTAAATCTACCATGGAGCACACTGAAATAGTCTAGAAGAAAATGAAATAGTTTCACAACTCACATATTGAGAACAAACAGTTTCAAGTTGGTGATTGGACATTACTATATAATTCAAGATTCAAGGAAATGTCAGGTAAGCTGCAGACACGATGGCTGGGGCCATATGAAATAAACCATCTATTCAACAATGGTGCCATCTAGTTGACAAAAATTGATCTAGTACACTTCAAGCTATTGTTCAATGGACATCGGCTAAATTTGTATCACCAACCTCAAACAAAAGAAGACTTCCTGCAACAATTCTGACAACAAATTTCAAATGAGCAACATGTAACACTTCTTCCTACAACTCTTCAATAGAATTCCATGGAGCATGTCCATAATAAAAACTTTGTGTTTCCATGAAAATCATTCCTCCATTTAATTTCTACTTCTTCTTTCCAACTCATCTCATTTCTTTATCTTCCACCCACCCACCTTCCACGTCATCAGCCTTTTCCTTTAATTGCTTTCAATAAGAGCCAAGTACGCTGACACAAGCCACCACCACTTTCATTCCACTCTAACCACCTTTTTCTGGCACGTGCATAGATCGAATGATAGGTACAAGATTTTCAATTTTTTTTTTCCATTTTTAGCACATAGAGTTTGATGATTATATCTAGTACTGCAATAAATGTATCATTGTGACATTAAGCCAGTTCCATTCCTCATGCCAAGTATGCCTAGTGTGGACACTTGTCAATTTTTCATAGGAGGAGGGAAGGCTATTAATTTCTAAAATGTCATTTCTATTTACTCCTAAAAGATTTAACATCTCCTCAAACTTGTACTTCGCCTTTGTCTCATTAAAGTCCCACTGCTATATTGCACAACTGTCATACATTTATTCTTAAATTATCTCTGATTGTCAGACATGATGTGACTTATAATTAAACTATGTGGCAACCCACAAAAATAACTATAATTTCTCTTGTTAAAATACATCACCATTGTTCATGCTAAGGATAACAGAGGAATTCAGAAGGAAGCCCATAGTTTTCAAAAATAAGTTGTCTGAAATTCACAAAAGGAATAAGGCATTTTTCTACTACAGAGAAGAAAAATTGAAAATTGTCAAGCACAGATGGGAGGCCAGTTGAAAAGACATGAGCCAGTAGTACATGGTGTGTTACTTTCAGATTTTGAAGCGGTAAGAAGGTTTAATGCACGTGGCTGATTAGGGTATTTCTTAAAGTTAACAAAATTTGATGAAGACTCATCAGCTGAATTGCCAAGTACATTTGAAGAAGGGAAAGCAACTATATGGGGATTGAAAGTGGTCACAACATAAGAGTGGATAACAGAAGTTACTGGATTACCAATGGTTGGAGAGCACTACCCTAATGTTCATGATGCTAGATCAGCTAGGGCCTAGTTTACCCTATGAGGCGACCCTCCTCTGGAGATTACCAAACAAGGGTGCAAAATAATGTCTATCCCTCTATCATATAATGAGTTGGCTACACATATTATCAGGTATTTTAGATGTGAATGGAGATTTTCCAATCTACATGCACATTATTTTAAATTACTAAGTTATGTAAGGCATAATCTTCAAATAAATGTTCCAAATTTCTTATACAATATGCTATGCATCAATGCTAAGGAGACCCAAAAAGGAAATGTCAATCCTATCACCCATGATGACCTAATTAAATTGTTAATAGAAAGGTCTCTTAGGTATTCCTATCCCATGGCATGGTTGGAATTTTTCTAAGGTAAAACCCTACAACCAGAGGTTAACCCTAATGTGCAATCTAGTCATGATGATGCAATACCAATTGACCCAGTAGTTGAGCAAGATACCTAGGAGGCAGAAAATGAAAATTTGTAAGAAAGTATGCCTTTACCTGTTCATGAGAGAAATGTACCCACTTATTCCTGAACCAATGGAAAACAAAAATTAGAGGGAGAAACTTCCATTCCTGCAGCCAAGCCACAAAACCCCACTCCTTTAAAGGGGAAGAAAAGGAAGTTGGTTCCTACAATAGCTACTCCTGCAGCAGAGAAGCTGAAGAAGGATATTAAGAAAAAGGATGTAGAGATTAAATAAACCCCTGTGTGAAGAAGCCCTAGAATGAGAGGATAGCTCCCTAGAGTATCCTCAGAAAGCCAACCTGGTTTTCCTTTGCAATTTGATGAATATCCCAATGTACAAATTATTCTAGATGACTCCCCAAATCACTCTGCAATTCCAAACTTTCCCCCACATTCAACATAAATTTATGAAGATGAACCTAATGTCTACCAAAACAGTCACCAGGAAATCCATCAAGATATCCCAGTCAGTAATGAGGAGAGTGCCTCAGTAACCCATTAGCTAGCCTATACAGAAACTACCTTAGTGCCCTACAATAGAACTTGGTTAATAAGTTTCTTAGAGCAGTCATGGAAGGAACAAAGGAGGCAAAGTAACTAGGCAAAAAATTATGGCCCAATCCCCTTGCAGACACATACCTTTGGATTACATAATAAGTATGTTTTAACAAAAAAATTATGGGGAGAAGAGAAAACGATAATGAAGAAAATAATAACAGAGAAAGGGGAGGAGATTGCAGAATTGAAAGAGCAATTGGAAAAACAAAAACAAAAGATGGATCATGCCCTTAAGTTGGATGATCAAATAATTGCATGCAGGCCACCCCCTAGGGTTTATACCATATGTTTGAAAGAACAATTCCTCTTGTTCCAACTAATGATGACCATTAAAGATATAGACTCTGAGTTCAAGTTAGCCCAAGAATTTTATAGCCTATACCAAACCCTTCCCTCATGGCATAAAAATTTAGTTTGTGAACTGTACATACATAACTTCATCATTCCAACAGAGACTGAGTGGAACCCTCTAATTTCTATAGGGGATGTACACCTAAGGGCATTAATGTCTTGGATGCACAATGAAGCCAACTATGATAGATAGTTGGAAAATTACAGGGAATAGGAGAAAATAGAGCCATTGCCATGAAGGGAAGAAAGCAACAAGCCAGATATACTCCTTAGAGATTGGCTCAATTTGACCTATGGAAAAATTAAGGAGGAAACGAGGGATAAAATTTTTGGGATTCGAATAGAGGTCTATGCAGAGTATGACGGTTTGTCTTACTTCATCTTTCAGAGAGCCCTGGCTAGTGCCAAAAGTAGATGGGGTAGGTTATCTGAGGCATTGAAGAAATCAAAACCACACAGTACTATCAACCTTCAAGAAGCTATTCAAAGATCACCAAAATACATGCAACTAGGAAGGTAAAATAGACAAGAACTCTGGTGTCAACTCACCATGCAGCCACCAATGCTCCTTTGGCCCTTGTATGACATCAATACTGATAGACTTGACCGACTGTAGGAGGATCATAGAGTGGATCTCTAGGAGAAGACAAGGGGGTTCTATTACACTTTCAAGAGCCAAAGGCAAGGGAGGATAGAGCTTGGAGATTTTAGAGTAACTAATAGAAGATGTAATGCTTGAGGACAAGCATTGAGCTTACTAGGGTGTAGCTGAAGAGACCATTTACTATCTCTATTATATTAATATTTATACTCTATTTTTAATTATTACCAGAACATTTGTGGACTTATATAAAATCAGTTGAACTTATGTGAAAGTACAGATAGAACCATTAAACCTATGGGTAGAATAGATATGTCACATTGTGCCAATATAATATATATGTTGCAGTATTTAATATAATAATTAGAATGCATGTTCTAATATCTAGATCAATTTGATTAAGCTACTTGTATGAATATCTTTGCATGATAACTAACTTGTCAGAAAGTCAGAGCCGCTTGGGAGTGGTCGACAATATTCAAAGAGGATGTTAAAGACCAACTCGGAATAGATAACCATCATGGCATAAGAAGACACGTCTACTACAAATGAGTAGGTACTGTTTCAAAAATGCATGAGTGTAGCACTACTATATTCCCTCCACAATTCTAGCATGTTGACTTGGTCACCCAAACTTAATTGCATATGTTGTGGGTTATTGCATTTCCTGTTCTTTCTCTCTGGCATAGTTTCAGTTAGATGGTTCCTTTTGTGTTGTAGAATAAAGAAGTCAATCCTCTATTTATAGGGAGGAGACTAGTTATTATTTTGTAAGTTTAGAGATTTTGGAATATGTTGTTCTATGGTATCTTGCACAACAAATTCATTTTCAGTTTTATTTATCATTCTCATGTAATCAGTTCTTGAAAATATAATGAAGTGACTTTTGGTTTATCTTCTGTGTTAATAGATTAGCAGAAGCCAACCAAGGGGGCCCACTTGGGAGGTGGATTAGAGTAGAGTATAATATATTTACTTTATGCATTTATAGCATTCTAGATAGAAGATTGCAGTTTCTTCCTGCAACATTGTACTTTGTGAATGTTCCTACAGCACTTGCAAGGATAGTTATAGTGGATGCTCTAGGTTGAAAGAATAGGCTTAAGTAGAGTTTGAAATTTGTAGCATTCATTTTAGTAAGGAATAGGTGTGCTTCCTATCCTTCAGCTCTAGTATAGATTCCTTTCATGTATTTTACTTTCCTACACCATAGATAGAGTGATTCTTTAAGGAACTTAGTGCATATAGTGTGCCATACCATTTCAAGTATACGTCCCTGGGTTGACAAACTAAAGGCACCTCATTATGGGAGAAGCGATCGTTAGATTGAATAAACTATTCCTAAGAGAGGCTTTGTGCTCAATTACTAAGAACCTATTGTGAGGCAGTTCATGTACTAGAAGATATGAGGTACACATATAGAGGAGAAGACAAAATTCTAGAGAGAAGGACATTGACGTGAACACGTACACTGAGGAGTTCATTAAGTTGTGTATGAAGTCCAAGACAAAGGAGATAAAAGGAGAAAAAATACCTAGATACATGAATGGTTTGACAATTTCGTTTCAAGAATAATTGAATTTGCTTACCATAGGGATAGTGTAGAAGCTTGTCATCAATTGGCTTGTAAGGTTGAAGATAAGTTCAAAAGGAGACAATATCACAATGGAAGAGGAAGGATTGTTTTAAGAGGAAGAATGAATGGTTTTGGTTCCCAAGGAGACTCAAATTAGGAACAAAATAGAGGTGAAGGTAATTATAGTGATTTTGACAATAGGGGTAATTTCAAAGGAAGGAGATCAAACTTCAAAATAAGAACACAAGGGAGAGGACCTATTAGATGCTTATATTTTTACCTAGAAAAGGGAACATGGTGAATAGATGTCCAGAGAAGGCATGTACAAGTTCAGTGGGGGAGAGGGGGACAAATTTGGTTTAATAATAATACTGTCAAACTACTACATCTTAGAAAAGTGTGAATGATTCTGAGGCATATGGATGTTAGTGATAACTAAGAGGGGGGGTTGGGGGGTGAATCAGTGGCCTCAAAAACTTATCCTTAATCTAACCACCAATCAAATAAACCTTAGATTATTATGTCCCTACAAGATGTATGCCATGAAATACTTATAATGATTAATTTTCTGTCGGTTTTACTTGTCTATCCTTATTCTCCTTGATTACCGATAAGTAGTATAACTGTTTACCGAAATAAAGTAAATATGCAGAGTATACCAATAAATTAATAAATGCATATGTCAAATGTAAACCAGTAAAGTAATAAACCATACACACATAACACATGAACTTTTAACGTGGAAACCCTGTTAAGGGAAAAAACCACTAGGACTGGTACCCCAAATTTTCACTCTTTTGAAGTGAGCCCTATTAGGAGCCAACCTTGTTAAAGGTTACAAACACACTTTTAGGTGTGACCTTGTTAGAGGATTTTATACATATAGGTTGTCACTTAGTATCGGTCATCTAATGCTACCATCCTTGAATTAGCCTCTCTCTTAGACTATCAATAGGCATCGGGCATATCCAATGCTACTTTCATGAGTCAACCTTTTTGGCACTCCTTGGTATGTACCTCAATATATAGAAGACTATTAAGTCCTGCTCTGTTAAGAGACTTGATGCTTCAATTGTTAAACTGAAACAAAATGACCTGTTTCTAATGCAACTTGAATTGTAGATTTTCAAATCTATTTAAGTACATTACCTCTCTGATCAATGTATCAATTAAATTATTTTGTGCTCTACAGTTTATGCTCTGTGGTGCTGTGCTCACTATTCATCGGTGTCTACAAAATTCCTTAGCTCTCCTTCAGCTTGATTGATCAGTACTGCATGAAATTGTTCTTCATCAGTTTCTTCTTAACATCCTCTTTCTATTCACTCCCCTTTAATCCATTTTTCATGTGATATGGAAATGAATTAATCTTGTCTCTTATATAGACATAATATTCATTGATTCTTGATTCTTGATTCTTGGCGTGAAAAATAATCTATCAAATCTGATTTAAAGCATAACTCCAGATTTATCTCATAGTTATATTCTTTCCAACTGTACAAATCATCTTTAAATCAATTACTTAAATCTGGTCAAATAAAAAAAAGAAAGCAACTAGTTAAGTCTATCTTTAGCTCTTTCCAGGTAGATATTTTGTCATTTTTTGAACTCTTTGTTCTGTTGGTCAGCTCTTCAGTTAGTCATCGGTTACAACTACTAGTTCCATCAGTGTGACTTTAGTTAGCTTCAGGATCTCCATCTATCAGGAATCATTAGATTTTCTTCATCGGGAAACACTGTCTTCTGCTCATCAGGTATCACTGTGACATTGCTTCTTTGCCTTTACCGATGGTGTGCACTTCATCGGTGTTATCTGTCACTTAGTGAATACTTGACTTTTATGCATTGCTGAAAGCATAACCTTTGTTCCATTGCTTCTCTGAAGTCTTTTGGCATTATGTACATGACCGTATAGATGATATCAAGTTGACATCAATGACAATACAAACCATTAACTGATTTAATGCCTTCCATTATCTTCAACTTAACATTGTCAAACATTTAATCAGTTACATGTCATCAATAGACATGCTAAGAGAGGAGAGGCTCTAATGATTAGAAGGGAAGTAACTACCATGAAGATTCTAATCAAAGATCCCTCACAAAGGAATAAACTCTTCAAGACAACCTGCAAACCAGAAGGTAAGATATGTAAAGTTCGATTTGACTCTAGGTATACTAAATTTTTTGTATCTCTAGAAATGGTAGAAAATCTTAAGATGAAAATAATTTCCCACCCTTCTCCCTATAAGGTCTCCTAGCTAACTCAAGGTCAAAAACCTATTATAGAAGAGTAGGCTTGGGTGGATTTTCAAATAGGATCTAGTAAAGACACATGGCTATTTGATATGGCTAAGATGGATGCTTTCCATATCCTACTTGGAAGACCATGGAAATATGATCTTAAAGCATACCATCATGGGTTTAGGAATACCTACTTCATAACCAAAGATGGAAAGGTGATTGAAATACTACCTCTGATAGAAAATGAGGTAGAACCTAAGGGAAAAGAACCCAAAGTGCTAGTAATGGAAGGGAAGGAATTTATGAAGAATGTTGCTAGAGATTAATTGTGTTATGCACTAATCCTCATCCCAAGAGCCATAGCAATGGCTAAGGAAGGAGATGACAAAACAGGGAGAGAAAGGTTAGTGTATCCTCTAGTACAATAGTTACTGGAGCAATATAAGGGCATCATTTTAGATGGAATGCCAAGGTCTCTACCCCATGTTAGAGACATGAGTCATTGCATTGAATACATCACTTATTCTACACTACCTAACAAGGTAGCATACAAGATCAAACCACAATAAAATGCTGAGATGACCAGACACATAGAGGAATTATTAGAATAATGACTCATTGGAAAGAGTCTACGAAATTTCATATAGTACCTACAGTTATTGAATGTAATAAGGAGGGCACTTCCAGCCTCTGTATAGAGTCAAGAGGAATAAACAAGATAACAATAAGGTTTCATTTTCCCATTAATAGAATTGAAGACTTGCTTGACTCTTTGGGGAGCGCTAAGTACTTTTCTAAAATTGATATAAAAAGTGGATACTACCAAATTAGGAGAAGGCCAGGAAATGAGTAGAAGGTGTGATTTAAAAAAAATGAGGGTTTATATGAGTGGAAAGTCATTCCATTTGGCTTGTCCAATTCCCCTAGTACATTCATGAGGCTCATGAATGAAGTCTTGAGGGACCTTACAGGAAAATTTATGATTATTTTTCTTGATGATATACTAATCTTGAGTAGGTAAAAGGAAGATCACCTAAATAAATTTGATATGATCCTAAGAAGGCTACATGAGGAGGAGTTAATGATAAATATAGAAAAGTGCATGCTCATGCAGGAGGAGATAATCTATTTGGGCTTTGTAATATCACATGGTGAGTTAAAAATGGATCGAGAGAAGGTAAGTGCTATACTTTCTTGTCCTAACTGTAGGGTAATGGGAGATGTCAGAATTTTTCATGGATTGTATACATTCAATAAGAATTTTATAAAGGCGTTTAGTCATATTTGTGCTCCAATGCTTGAAAACATAAAAGGAGGGAAAAAATGTAAATTTTTTCGACTAATGAAGCTAATGAATCTTTTGAAACTTTGAAGAAGAAGGTTTCTTAACAACAATTCCCCTCTCTACCAGAATTGAACAAGATTTTCCAAGTGGAATGTGATGCAAGTCACATGGCTATAGGATCTATTCCCAGTCAGGAAGGTAAGCCCATAGCATTTTCTAATGAGAAATTAAATGAAGCAAAAAGGAGATATTCCTCATATGAAATGGAAATGTATGCTTTAGTTCATTCCTTAAATAATTGGAGGTACTATTTGATGCCAAAAGAATTCATTTTATTTATTGAAAATTAGGCCCTAAGTTTTATTAACACTCAAGAAAAGTTAAATAATAGGTACATGAAGTGGGTTGAAACATTCCTATCCTACACATTTTCTCTTGAGCACAAGAAAAATGTGAAGAACAAGGTGGATGATGCCTTGAGAATAAGAGTGTTGATAGTGACACAAATGAAGTTGGAGATTATTGGGATAGAAGCCTTGAAGAACATGTACCAAGTTGATGAATATTTTGATGAGATCTATCAGGTATGCACATCATTTTGTGAAAAATATCACATTGAGTTCTCTGAATTTATGATATAGGATGGTTTAATTTTTATAGAGAGGCAGTTGTGTATCCTCAAATGCTCCATGAAGGTGAACATAATCAGGGAAAATCATTGTAGAGCCATGGTAGGACTATTTTTTCTTGACAAGACTCTAGAATTGGTAAAGAGGAACTATTTTTTCCCTAAGATGCAAGTAGATATTAGAAAGTGTGTGGAAGCATATATAATTTCACAAAAGGCCAAAGGAAGATCTAATAATGAAGGACTCTACCAACCCCTCCCCATTCTATTAAGACCATGTGGTAGAGTATAAGAATGGATTTTGTGTTAGGATTACCTAGAGAAAAGAAGGGATATGCACGTTTTTATGTTGTGGTTGATAGATTTGATAAGATGGCTCATTTCTTGCCATGTAAGACCACCTATGATGCCTCTTATGTTACAAATCTCTTTTTTCAAATTTTTTTAAAGAATAAATGGTTTACCTTTGAAAATTGTTTCATCTAGGGATGTGAAATTCATAGGGCACTTTTGGAGAACACCGTGGAGAAAACATGGAACACATTTGGCTTTCTCAGCTCCATACCAACCTAAAATAGATGGTCAAATTATTTTTATAAAGCTAGTAAATAAGTCTTTAGGGAATTTGTTAAGGTATCTCACTAGATAACATGGCGAGAAGTGGGATGTAGTGTTACCTAAAGAATAACTCTCCTATAATGATATAGTGAAGAAGATTGTTGGTTTTTCACCATTTTAAATTGTGTATGGTTTACACCCAAGAGGTGTCATGGAGTTGAGATATCTAAATTAAGGAGAGTCAAACTGATACTCGTCCAATACTTAGCACAATAGGCTTAGGTTGGGATTTAGGCTTGAATACTATCTCCCCTCTCTTACCATTGAGATTATTGCAATAGGGCACACTCACTCCTACAAATTCAGGGAAGACGTAGGCTAGTACCTGCAAACCTTTCATCACAAAGACAAACATACATGCATATAATATAGAAAATAATGGTTGAGACTAGTTTATCTTGTGGATCTCATCGAAGCAAGTAACTATGATTGTGTCCCATACCATACCAAGCACATCAAAAATTAATGCACAACATAAAAATGTTACAAGAGTGTACATAAATAGGGTCAGTATTGTTAGAAAACCATGATCAAAATGAAATCCTAACATATACTTAAGCATCATGAAATAGCCATAAATCACATGCACACATAAGATATAATGGTGTAGGAGCACCTAGACATCATGACATTGCAAGAGATCCTGAGGGATATTTTAAATGTAATATGTTAATCCATATGTTTTTATTTGATAGTCCATGTAATGGAATCAAATGTAATGCCTAAGGGTAATAAAATTGTGAAGTTGTCATTCAAGGTCTAGATTGGTCAAAAGGTCAAATTTGTATAAAAAATCCATGAAAAGGCTATAAATCATGTAAAAGGTCTTAAATGGGTTATTGGGACATGTGTAGGGTGTTTTTACAAAGTGTGGAGTCATCTTTATTAAGTGTCACAAAATTTGTCAAAATGCAGAAAAGTTGCAAAGCATGAAATAATGCAATAAGGCACTAAAAGTTGTAAAAAGGAAGATGAAAGGTCATAAGGATAGTTGGGTGGTTGGTTTCTAACTACCTAAATATGTATAAATATGATTTATTTTTCATTCAAATCAGAATAGAGAAAGGGGAGAAAATTTTGGAACAATTAAGTGAGTTTGAATCTCTCATTTTGATCAATTTTTTTGTTAAGCTGTTGTTTCTAGGCCTTGTACAGCCATGTACTACCTAGAAACCCTGTATATTGATTATGGTTAGATAATAATTAATAAAATTTATTATTATTTTGGTGTGATCAATGTTTATTAACTTTGGAGGAAGTTATGAGGCTTTTGATGAAAATTAGCATTTGCAGATTCAGGATTTCTGAGAATGGCCATATTGAAATGTGTGGTACGAATGCATATGAAAGAGTGAAGACCTCTAATTATATTCAATGGAAATATTTTTGACTACTCTTTCATTTTCTTTTGGTTTGGTTCAATTTTATGATGATTTGTGGAATCTATGACATTTTTAATGAAGACTGGGCTTAAACCCTCTTCAATGGAGTTGCAGGCAAAGACTTGTGCTTGTATAATGATTTACTCATTGGAGAAATAAATGGATTACAGATTTGGAACTAACCTAAGAAATGATAAATGTGGAAATAGTTTGGTTTAAATTTTATTTTTTTTGTGAAAGATATTGAATGCTCTAGGTAGGGCTATATGATTTAATTCTGGTTGATGACATTAAAAATGGGTCTCGGTGCAGACACCATAAGTACTAATATAAATGTTGGATCCTTCTAATTGTGATATATGTTTTGGGTAACCTAATGTACCACAAAATAATTGAAGGGATTTTGATGATATATTTTAGAACAAAATTTACCGACGCTGGCGTGCTAATCTGTAAAACATTCTAATGTGGCCAACAAGTTTTGACAATGAATTAGTTTGTTTTCAAATCAATGATGGGGTTGATCTTGTGAGGTGCCTCTAACAAATTTTTATTATAATGAAATAAAGATTAGATCAGATGGATCCTATTATGTTGAAATGTGTGAAGGATTCTCTGCATCAAATTGGTATCAGAGCCCAGCAAAAGATCTGGGTTGGTTGTTTGTGGTTTGTGTGCTTGTTTTGGTTGCAGGGCTATTATCCATCAAAGTTGTAGTAAGGAAGTTTATGAAGGTGTGTGTGGAAGACCTAAGAATGGGTCTTGATATTGTCTCCATCAAGATGAAGTTGGGTAGAAGGTGCAAAGAGAGAAGCCACTAAGGGAGGGTGGTAGTGCATCTTACAGGTTCTTTGATGGGTAAGATGATAGTATGTTGGTAGTTATGTAGTAGCAACAGGTGTGGTGGATTTTTTTTGGAACCTTTGAGTTGCAACCATTGATGCTCCACTGATAGGGATAATAGAGAAGAAGATGAAAACAACAATCCTGTATCCTTGAAGAAAAAGTTACTAAGGAAAGAGGCATGAAAGTGGATAGGTAAAGGAGGTAAATAATATTTTTGGTCTAAATTTTATTACAGGGTATTGGTTCCATGTTTCCAAGAGACTTGGAAACTTTTAAAGCTTGGTAGTATGGTTCAAGAGCACCTAGACATCACAAAATTGCAGGAGATCCTAAGGGATATTTTAAATGTAATATGTTAATCCATATGTTTTTATTTTATATTCCATGTAATGGAATAAATTGTAATGCCTAAGGGTAATAAAATTGTGAGGTTTTTGTTAAGTTGTCATTCAAGACCTATATTTGTCAAAAGGTCAAATTTGTATAAAAACTCCCTGAAAAGGCTAGAAATAATGTAAAAGGTCTTAAATAGGTTATTTGGACATGTCTAGGGTGTTTTTACAAAGTGTGGAGTCATTTTTATTAAATGTCACAAAAGATGTCAAAATGCATAAAAGTTGCTGTGAGGCCTACCCCAGCATGACATAGATTTAAAACTATCTTTCACTTGTGTATTCTCTTATCAAAACTAGTTTTGTTTTAGTTGGACTTTTGGATATATGAAAAACTTTAAAGATTGTGAAAACCTTTACTTATAAACAACACCTGAATATGTAATCAGGGAACCTATATAAAACTCTATGTTTGAAATGCAATTTACACTTGCGACTTCGTTTTGATGATTCATTATATTGGATTAGTATGTGGATGTTAGATAAAATCCAGATTCAAATTTATAAAAGTTATGTTTATGCATGTGGAATAGATGCCAATAATGTTAAGTTCCATAATCTTTGAT
>MU225430.1:3404328-3453316 GCA_018584345.1 Thuja plicata
TGGATCCCCTAGCTCGGGGGTGGCCTTGCAAAGGCCTAGGTTGGGAGGTGAGCCTCCATGGTCAACCTTGATGTTCTTGCAGGTTCAAAGAAAGCATCTGAAAGTACTACTGAAGTCTTGATATCTTGGATGAAGTTTCTACCTCAAAGTTCTTTTTATTCAAGTTCCTTCCTTGTAATTTTGAAGTGTTTTAGAATTGAAACCTTCTTGTTGAAAACACTTGTAAAATCAGAGTATGTTCTTTTCTATTTAAATAAATAAGTAATTGGACTCTTATTAAAATGATGGTTATCTCAAATGAGTTTTATGGTTGTTTTACTAGTTATTTTGAAAGAAAAATAAATAAAAAAAGAGAAACCCTAAGGACTAATACTCAAATTGAGGTTGTCATTCTTCAATGATCCTTAAATCAATTTAATTTGCAAATTTTTAAAATAGATTTCATTTCCTATAATTATATATCATGTATAAATGTAAGTTTTAAAGTTCATTTGATTAAAAGGTTTTTATGCCCGGATTTTGGGGCATGACAGTTGCAAAGCATGAAACAATGGATAAAGGCATTAAAAGTTGTAAAAAGGAAGATGAAAGGTCATAAGGATAGTTGGGTGGTTTCTAACTACCTAAATATGTATAAATATGATGTATTGGTCATTCAAAGAAGAATAGAGAAAGGGGAGAACATTTTGGAACAATTGAGTGAGTTTGAATCTCTCATTTTGATTGGTTTTTTTTGTTAAGCGATTGTTTCCAAGACTTGTACAGACATGTACAGCCTGGAAACCCTGTATATTTATGATGGTTAGATAGTATAACAAATCCTCTTTCTTATAAATTTTTTTTGATCAATTGTTATTAACTTTGGAGGAAGTTATGAGGTTTTTGGTTAAAGTTAGCATTTTCTGATTTGGGATTTTTGAGAACAGTCATCTTGAAATGTGTGCTACAAACACATATGGAAGAGTTAAGACCTATAATTATATTAATTGGAAATATATTTGAGTATTGTTTCATTTACCTTTGGTTTGGTTAATTTTTAAGATGATTTGTGGAATCTATGACATTTTTAATGAAGACTGGTTTTAAACCCTCTTCAATGGAGTTGCAGGCAAAGATTTGTGCTGGTATAAAAATTTACTCATTGGAAAAATAAATGGATTACATATTTTTAACTAACCTAAGAAATGATAAATGTGGGATTGGTTTGGTTTAAATTGGATTTGTTTTGTAAAATACATTGAATGTTCTAGGCAGGGTTAAATGATTTAATTCTGGTTGATGACAATAAAAATGGGTCTTGGTGCAGACACCATAACTATTAATCTAACCATTGGATCCTTCTAATTTTGATATATTTTTTGTTTATCCTAATGCACCACAAACTAACTGAAGGGATTTTGATTAAATGTTTTAGAACAAAAGTTACAGATGCTGAGGTGCTAATCTGTAAAACATGGTAGTGTGGCCAACAAGTTTTGACAATGAATTAGTTTGTTTTCAATTCAATGATGAGTTTGATCTTGTGAGATGCCTCTAATAAATTGTTATTATAATGAAATAATTATTAGATCAAATGGATCCTATTATGTTGAAGTGTGTGAAGGATTCTCTACATCATATAACATACTAAGCAATGGATCAATAACGTAATGAAATGTAATACATAAATATCCTCAAACCATCTGAAATAGACCACACGTACATAAAAAGCCCTAAAATAGTTCGGCAACTGAAAAATAAAAAGTAAAATAAGAGGTGGGTATTACAATGATGATTACATTTGAATTGAGGGAGATAAGGTGTGTAAGGAGTATCAACATCTTTTGAGTGTGGTACATTTCTGAGGCTCTCATCTTCAAGATTTATTTTAATACCGGGTAAGTGCAAGAATTTGGGTGCCAATTTGGTGGGAGTCTTGTGGACTTGAAAAAATGCTGCTAGAAATGGGAACCCATCTTAGGCTTGAACACCCGATCCAAAATTCAAAAAATGGGTGCCCATTTTTTAAATTTATTTTTTAATATAAATTTTAAGAAATGTATTTTTCGATGTCGATTTATTATATTTAAGAAATGGGTTCATGTTTTTAAACCTGTGCTCGTTTTTTAAATTCAGAATTCACAAGGCCACCCTTTGCATTGGATTTCAGTTTGGGATAGGCTTGGTGGGACCAAGCCTATGCTTGGACCTCCAAAAAAATGGCTAAGGCATTTGAATAGCAAATTTATGTCTTGCCGTAATTTTTTGAGGGTCTTCCTTATCTATTTTTTTGACGAAATGGAAACTCATTAGAGAACTTACTATCTACATTTTGAAAATATAAATTTTATACTGATATGATTAATTTTACTATTTTTACAATATTTATTAATCAAAAGTGGTACATAAACTTAAAATAGTAAGGTTCACTAAAACTTTAATAACTTTTTTGTTTTTACATTTTTTTAAAAATAATTTATATGACATCAATCTACATAGAATTTCCATGAAATTAAAAATAATAATTTTGAAAAATGTGAATTTTTAATCAAATTATGGTGATCGTACACGAGAGGTTTCAAAAATATATTTTATAGTCAATTAAAAAATAATTAAATAAATATATTAAATAAAAAAATGCGAAAATATTCTCATCAATCTTTGGTGTCTTAGGTATATTTCTCCAGAAGGATTCACAAAAATTCATTTATATAGGTCAACATATGGTGGTCGCACACGTGTGTGGTATGGTCCTAAAAGATGCATTATGAAAAAGTAGTTTTTAAACATGCCTACTAAAAAAAACTTTCTACCATGTGGGTATTTAAATAAATTACATATTTGAAAAGTAGACTCTGAGAACTACATTTTCTAATAGTGAAGTGTTTTTAGATTCAATCTCTAAGTGCCTCAAATTTTTACATAAATTGACAGAAAATTTGAAAAAAAATGAAAACACTTCCACTTTTTGCCCAAAAAGTGGACTCAACTTCTTGCTGGCACCCTACCAATAGGCTGATGAGTAGCTTTTATAGGAGCAACTTTGATAGGGACAACTGAACCTCGAGGTGATTTATTATCATGCAATTGATTTGGAGGAATGATGGTATCTTAAGATGAATATAGATGATCATGACAAGGATTTGACGTGATAATTTGATCTTTCCAAGGATCTTTCAATGGTGTAGTGAGGAAATTTTTCTCTTGATATTCAATATGCTTATTGGAAATGGTGGAAGATATATATTGATCTTTCTTTGGAAGTGGACAATATATAGAGCTTGGAAGGACACTTTATTCTTTATATGGAAAGGTATCATCTTGTAATAAGTGAAATGGTATGAGGAAATCCTTGTGAAGCTCTGGGGATATAGGATCTTGGTCAAATATTGGATAGGATTGGATATTATCTTGATCTTGTTCTTTACTAATGCTTGTTTCTTTGTACTTTGAATTACCTTCTTGACATGGATCCATTGCTAAGGACATGGTATGGTTTGGACATGCACGGGAGATTCTTGAAGAGATGATGAAGGATCATTTTGAATAGGGTTGATAGGCATTGAAGGACATGAAAACTTCAGGTCTAATATCTTTGAAGCATGGAAGATACTTTCAACAAGATGTAAACTACCTTGGGTTTCTTTTAGAGGAAGTTCTATAGGCTATACATATTCAATGTGGAAAGTATTCTCCTTAGGTGTTTTGTTTGATGTAGATGGTGTATCTGGGTGTGAAGCTTTAAGAGATGGATGAATAATGGAAAAGTTATTGGTTGCATGAGGACCATTAATAAACATAGGTTTATGGTTTATATCTTGCTTGAGAATGGTATCTTTTTCTTCATTATATGACTCACTAGGATTGTGCACTTCAATTATGTCACCATCAATGAGATATTGAATTTTATGCTTTAAATCCATGGAATCTTAAGTTTCATGTTCATTATGTCTATGATACACACAATATTTGTTCAAAAATAAAAATCCAAATGAATATATTTGAGGAAAAGTGATGAGATTGTTTTCAATAAGTTCATTCAAAGTCAATTCATAAGATTTTCCAAAATTAGTAAATGCTCTATCCAATGGACATTTAAATTCACTTGTATTCGCCAAAAAGATGTTGGATTCAAGATCACGGTGATTTTATTTTTTTGTCATATGATTAATTGACAAGAGTCTTAATGAATCTGATGTAACTATCACTTCATTCTCTTGTTAAAAAATAGGATGGTCATGAAGTTGTTCTTGATCAAAGGCCATTTTGTTGTGCTTAGATACCTCTTTGTTTGAAGAAAAGGGAGGTAAGGATGGCTCTTAATTAAAGAGAAAAGGATAAATAAATTTTAATTAGTACTTTTTGGATGATACTTTCTTTTCTTCCTTTAGGTCTTGGATTTGCGATTGAAAACATTGAATTTTCTTTGTGAGTCTAGACCATTCATTCTCAACAATGTTACGATTGTTGTTGATGTTTTGTTATAGGTGGTTGAGATTGTGAAGTAACCTTTTTGTTTGAAGAAGATGAAGATATAAATGGCTTATGATTATAAAGAAAAGCTAATATTGATCTTAATGAGGACTTGTTAGATAATGTATCCCTTTCCTTTTCCTCATCCTTCTTTAAAGTTGACATGTCATAGTTATGACGAATCTTAACTCGTAATCGAGCTAAGTTTAAGAAAAATATTTATTTATCCCCCTCGAAAAATTTTTCCATGACTTCAAGGAACATGGGATCTTGGGATATCTCCTCAAATTCCTCTTCATTTTCTTTTTCATCTTGATTTCTATGGCGAGTTTAATCTTGGTTTACCTTATTACGGTTTTGATCTTGATTATAATTATTATTTTTCTGCTCCATAGGATTGAGTCATTCTTTAAATATATTCATGATATGATCTCTTTTCTCTTTTTCAATTGATTGTTTTTCCGTTTGAAAATTTCTTGACACCCTAAATTTGTAAGGATTTTAATCCAATCTCTAGTCAGGAAAGGGAGTACTCTGAAGATGGTGTCTAAAAATGGCTCCAAATTTATCTAGTAGACCTGGGAAATACTCATTGTTTTGATTTTTGGTTCTATACGCATCAAAAGATAATTGGTAAGAGTTACATAAATGCTTGAACACGCTTAAAAGAAAAGGGTACACGCTAATTTACTTCTTAGGTGCATCACTTCCCTATTCAAAAGTGGTAGAATATGGTTTGTAAGCATCACTTTGGGTCTAAAAGGCATAAAAAATCTATTTAAAAGCATCATATTATTTCTTAAAAGCATTATAGGACTTTTCATTAACTATACAAGATATGTTAGGAATTGATATATTACTACTTTGGTAACAGGTTGATTAATTTTTTAAATTTTTAAATTTGTTACAAAATTTGAATGGATCTTCTGTATTTGTAAACATGGATATTCAACCACAGAAACTAAAAAAACCCTTGTCTTAACCCCTAATCCCAAACACAAAGTGTATATTCTTTTCCACTTCTACTAGTTTTCATAATACAATCTTCCTAGCAAGCTACCTATGGTAAAATTTGGCTTTAAAACTAGCTCTAGAAAGGTAAGAATTGCTAAATTAATAAGGTTTTAATTAGGGTCCCCACAAAAATATCAAATGAATCATACAAGGGATAGATAGTCATGATGTGCGATTTAAGATATATATATTTTTTTAAAGAAAAAGTGGCAAGCCACTGTAATATATTATAATAAACTGATTCAAAAAGTTCAACTGGGAAAGAATCAGGAAGAAAACCCAGCATCATTACTTAAATATATACAATAGTTCATACGATATTCACTATCAAGTGGAAATGATCTTAAATCATTCATACAATTGGGAGTATAAACTACCTCCCCCAACCCCCTATAAGATTATACATTTAAAATTAAGGGGCATTAAAATATCAAAAAACTATCAAAAAATGTCATCATGTCAAAATTTCAAAATTCGAATTTACCCATTCTTCCACTTTTTACTCTCCCATGGGACTTTCCTCGCGATCTCCAAATCCCCCAACTGAATTGGGTACATCTTTGATTTCCAGCCTCACTTTATCAGTATCTTGTTGCAGGTAGGGGTAACTGAGGAGTAGCATATTCTCTGCCCCTTCGCGAATTCGTGAAGATGTTATCAGTGAGTTCCAACTTTCACATTCTACCTCCTTTCTTCCTGCCCCCACGCCTTCCACTTTCTCAAAATGAGCAGAGCTTGATTTCTACCATCCACTACAATCTTCCTCCTTTCTACCCATCCCCTCACATTCTGCCTTCTTCAAAAGAACAGAGCTCGAAGGCTGCCCAGCACTGCAATCGACCCCCAAATTGATCTTGCCCAAATTTGAAAATGACACTTGTTTTTCAATAAACTGTGGGCTGTTTGAAAATATGAATAAATCCAACAATGCAAACCCCATCTTCCTCACTCTGTCCTCCAACTGGTAGCTGAGGGTCCGTGAAGTAACTTGAAGGACAGATTTCAAATGTGACGAACTTCGCTTTTCTACTGCTTTTTTCATAGCCTCAAAAGTCACTAGAAACTCGTGCTTTTGAAGCAATTGTTGATGCAAAAACACTCCACCTACTAATGCCATTCCTCCCCATAAATCATAGTGATGCATCGCCACAGTCAGTTTATTATCCGCAATAAAAACAGGACTAATTACCTTGTTCACCAAAGTCTGGAGGAGAAGTGGGGATTGTAGGATATCCATGGCGTTCGACAGGAAGATGGACACTAAATTTGATGGGTATAGAAATTGTGTTCCCGCTGTGCTTAAATGTTCTTCCCCAATGACTTGCTTAATTTCCCGCCTAACTGTAGGTGAATGTATAATAAACATATTGTCCAGCATTGTGTCTGCCACTGGATTTGGTAGCACATTTTCATTAACAGTCGGTGGTATCCAAATGCGTTGATTCTTAGGCATGATACCCCTATGTTTCTTGTGGCAAGACTCGCACAGCACAGCCATATCAATGTTTTTTGCCATGTTCAGACCTCTCATTCCTAACTTAAGCAGAGAGTAGCAGTTTGAAAATCTCGGCCAGAGGTGTAATCTAAATGTCAGTAACTTACCAAGGGGAATGGGGAGTCATAATATGTACTTGCCCCAATTTATGAAACATCGTCTTACCTCATTTACACCTGCGAAGCCATGTGAATAGTGATAATCATCTTACTCGAGCATCATCATCTTTTCGTACTTCCAATCTTTCGCAATGTGTGACAGACTCAGGCTTTGATGATTGTGATCTTATCACATAAACCGAATTCTCTGTTTTAAGATATTAACCCTACGAGTCGAGGCATTTGATATTTTTTCCTTCTATGTTTTTTAACTTAAAGAGGTTTTTTTTTGAAGTGGGTGGAATAGTTTATCTTAATCTTATTTCCCACTTTGGGTTGTTCCCTCTAAACATCCTAGATAAGGAAAATCTTGGGAGGAAGACCCACTAAAGTTCTAGCATGTTCATGGAAAGTAAGAAATGAACTGAATAGGTAGGTTGAGGAGTTTGATTCACCTTAAAGGTGAAGATCATATCCCTACTACTTCTCCAATTCCCAAACACGATTAACAAAAGGTTCATTCGAAGCCTCTTATTCTAGGAGGATTAGAGTGTGTTTGGATTTTTAATTCACCCAAAGAGTAAAGAGAATATACCTATCACTTTCATCCACAAACAAAGGATGCTTACTTTAATGTTTGGTTCATTGATTAGCTCCTTTTCATCCAAAATTTAGCATCTTTGGCATTTTGATTCACTTAAGAAAGTGAAGATAAGAGGCCTAATGCTTCAATGTGTGACTAAAACTTACTCTTTTACTTAAATATATATTTCTACTTTGACATGCCACAAGTTAAGCAATTACAAAGGGATTAAGATCTCACCTTAATTCAATGTTAGCAAGGATAGCTAGATTATTTATTTACTTTTTTTTTGCATTTTAATCCTCACCTAGTGGCGATTGTTCTAGCTCCTTAGCATCCCCTTTCACGAACATTAGTTCATCAAAAGCAAGACAAATGTGAAGAAAATCAATAAATTTAAAACTCTTTTTTCAAAAGTGATCAAAGATTTGCTAATTAAGGAGTAAAAATCCACTTGAGAGATACATATTTCAATTAATAAGCTTGGATTACTCTCAAATATGTTTCATATGCTTCAATTTACTTTATTGAGTCTTCCAAGACGTTGTTGAAATGAATTCAATTTCTATTCCTCTACTTCATATTTTCTTGTCTTTCCTTTCTTTGCACTCGGGTTTCAGGTTTCTAGACCTTTTTTATGCTTTGTCAACAGAAAAACTGAGAGTTAAAATCATTAAAATGATATAATTTTCAATTTGCAAAAAATAGAGCTACGTATTACTAAAATGAGCATATGCTCTACTTCATTTATTGTAAGCACTACTTCATTTATTTTAAGCACTACTTCATTTATTGTAAGTGCTACTTTATATATTTTATGCTCTACAAAAAGTATTGAATGTGCTATTTAAACTCCGGAAAGCGCTATCAAAATTTCTAAATGTGTTAAAAGAAGATTAAATGTGCTAAAATGATTTTTGTACGTGTCAAAATAGATAACATAAGCGATAATTTTTTTTGTAAAGGAGTTGATCTTTCTAGTAGACGTTGTATTTCACTGTGTAAAGGTGTTAAAGTTCTTTGTCTACGTGGTGAGAGAATATAAGACGAGATAGAATAAATTTAACACATGTCAAAACTACGTGAAAATGCGTCAATCTTTTCTATGTAAGCGCTATTTGAAGTTGCAAATGTGTCAAACTTTACTCTGCACATATTATTTCTTTTGTGCAATGAGTTGTTGTACCTGCTAGTTGGAAATCTGTAGTACAAAGCCACTCAAAATCACAAAATATTATTAGAAAAGGTTAGTATGTGGCTTCTGATCCATAGTAGGTGTCATTTTGTATATATAAGAAATATATCTTCATGAAATCAGTTTTCAAATATGCTCAACTCAATTATGAAATCTAACAACTAATTTATTGGTTGAAACAAACAAGCAAGAAGCATTCTATGGTTCTCTATATACAAATGCTAATCAAATGCTCTTTTCTTAGCATCAATTAGTGATAGTCCTAGAATGAGAGACTAAGCTTTAAATAATGAAAATATACCCTAGCAAGCTCAATTACACTAAAATTTCTCCAATATGCTCAGTATTATACAAATTCACAAATGAAATTGTATTGTTATGAGATTTATTTACTATAGTAAGTATGCTCTCGATAATAGATGTGAAGTGGTGATTTGCATTAAGAAATGCACTCTAGTTATAGGTTTTTCCCAAGGGTGGGGGGTAGAGTGAGTTAACCATGATTACAGGTGAGTTAGGTTGATGGTTTCAAATGTTGAGACTAGAAGATAAAATCAAGGGCCAAGATTCACCTCAAGATGAGTGATGGAGAAACAATTTGGTCTTTGATCCATATGACCTCAATTGTTCACTCCTATTGGCTGATTTAATTTTGTCCCATGTGGCTGGTGATAATAATAAGAATTAATTAGCTGATTTAATTGATTTGTTTTAGCCATGTCTACCCTTGATTGGATTGGATTAAATTTTATTTAAACTATACAATTAATTGATTAAAATCAATTGTACAATTATTTGATCTTTTTATTTTATTTTATTGATCCAATAGTTTTGATTTTTAATTAATTCCTGATTTTGATCTTAATTGCTCACTTTTCTCTTTGCTTGATTTTTCATCGACCAAATTTACATGTCTAAAATTAATAAATATCTTCTATGAATGTTCTACTATGTTGTTTTCAAGTCCATAGAAGATACCAAGTTGAAGTTATGTTTGGTTGTTTGCTAATTTTGATGCATATTGTAAGGAATAGTTAGGACTAGTTCACAAATTGCTCTGCATTGCTCCACATTGATATATTTTTTTGTAAACATTTTCCTAATGTCACTGTAGTATTTAAGTAAATATATCTTATGTTAGCTTTCTCCATAACTATAGGTATGTTGATATATACTAGGCATCATTATTTGTCTTAGCTTCTCAGTGACTTTATTGATTATGTTGGTTTTATTTATGATCTTTAAGTCAAGTTATGATTTTTAGGAAGATTTAAGAGGATGATATGGATCTTTCCATGTTGTGTTGAGATCTACACTGATTTATGAGCATTAGAGAATGTGTTTGGATGGACTAGTTAACATTTTCTAACGTCTTGCTACATATTATTTTTGGTGTCAAATTTGAAGGTTGTTGTATGGCATTTGGTTTATTTAAATCATTTGAAAAAGGCATTTTATGATATATTTTAGTCTCCTTTTATCTCCTTGGATGTAAAACATTGAGTGCAAGTGTTCATGGTAAACAACTTTGTGTAAATAATGTTCTCACTATTTTTTGTTGATGTAGTTGTGGTTTTTGATAAACAAGTTTATATATATTGGAGTGTAGATGTTTGGGTTGAGTATGTTAGTTATTTTTCTTGCACTCTCCTTTCCTAGATGAGATTCTAAATGAGGTTGTGGGATTAAAAACCTAGGACACAAACTCTATACCCTCAGTAGAAAAGAGACAAGAGAAAGCCAACATTGATAAGGTTCAAAGACCTCCTTCACTTTGAGCTCCACATCACTCAGGAGAGAACTACCTAATATTCACACACATAACTCTTTTGTGAAAAATAATAGCTTCTAGATACATAACTTTGGAATAGGTTTAAAACCTTTACGTAACATATACCTCACTGTTTTACCAAATCTCATGCAATATCCCACATGCATGGAGTATGTATGAAAACTAGAACTACTCTAATTATTTGAATCAACATGAAAGGGAAATGATTTTCATTTATAATTTGATTAATGGATCCCAGAAATACCTCAAATCTCTCATAGACCAGTAACTTATCCAATGGGAAACACAGTCAAACATAACATTGCAAAGAAGTTTATGGATAAAGAAGCTAGCGCAATCTAATATTTCTAATTCCTTACATCAAACATACCCCCATTAATAAAGCTCTACTTGTGAATCCACCTGTGTATTCAAACATGCAATTACCTACTCAGAGTATTTAATCCTTCCCTTGTAAGAGACCCTAGAATAGATAATACATCAATCAGCATCCACTGAAAGATAGGTTGACATGCCCTTGATAAACCAACCCATACATATATCTGAAGACAAATCATAAATCATAGCCATCCTGTAAATGACTCCATTGTTGATCAACAAGGGACAAAACTGAAACACCCTTGATGCCTTAGTCTCTATGATTCATAAATCAAATGGAGACAACTTGATAAAAAAAAATTAAATTAAATTTCAATCATAAAACTATCTATTATAATGATGTTGTTCTCTGGGACCATAAAGAAACTAAAAACACCCTATAGGAAGAGAAAAGGAAGAAATATTTACATAGGAACCACACTTCGAACCTACTGTAAATTCTTGTAGATATATCGGAAGCCTTAAATAAGAGAAAAGAAAGATACTTATACAAGAAGGATACCCTATAATTCATATATGATTGACATCTATCCTTCTTTGGAATTTGATTCACACTTATCATTTTTATCCATTGACGGATCTTTCTTCAAAATATCTAAAAATACAATTTGATCTGAATATCCACTTGACTGAAAAAATTGATGTAGAAAAGATAGGAAGTGGACTAGGGTTAAAGAAGATACACAAATCTAAACAAAATACCCTAAGTCATCACCACATGGTACCAATAAAACCACAGTCAACATAACACATCCCCTCAACACCTTAAAACTTTAATCAATCGATCCAAAAGATCATATTTATCCATTAAATAACATTGTGATTTGGAAGGTAGCGCCACTTCCTAGAAATATATTTGAATATTTAAATATCCATTTCTAATGGCTATAGGTGGCACAAAAAAATTTATCCAAGGATTTAGATTGAAACCTTTATATACTTTAAAATGCAGTCATAGATGAACTTTAAGTCACTTGCACACCAAGTAAAAAAGATTACTTAAGCCCAGTCAACTTCCACTGATCTCCATGTAGCACCTCACCATTGGGCCTTAGAACCACCTATTTATTTACCCCTTGTATGAAGGCCCCATACTTCTTACTACCAACTAGGACGTCTGAAAATATTTTCACCATCATGTGATGCATATCTTCCCTACATCTTTCCTTCCCACTATGGGAAAAAACTATTAGATCTTGATCTCCCCTTTACCACTCCTTTTCTATTCACTACCACACGTCACCATCTCATTTTCTCCACCTGGTGGGTCCCTCCATTTATCTTGCCACCTGTACTATGTGGCACCATCTGATTCAGTGGGACCTCTGCCACCTTGCCATCCTACTTGGCCCTTTTTGACTTGTGCTGACCAGACTAGACATGAGTCATGCAGGTCTGATGACATTATCCAAATGGATCTATCATGACTAAGACTATGCCATAGCACCCTGCGAACAACTTTCACCATGCTCAACCCTCTTCCAAGTCCCCTATCTATGGGCCCACAAAATTTCCTAAACTTGTGAAGATTAATTCTTCTAAACTCGTGAGAGATCTACCCAAATTTATCAAGCCTACTAATAGCGTGTACAGAGGATATTAAATGGGAAAGAAAACTAGAAATAAGTCCATGAACAAGGAGTACTCAACCAAAAGACCATTAGAATTAATAGATATTTATTTGTGTTCCTACAAGGACAAGAACACTAAATAGAAAGGGTTATTTTATGTTTCTCATTGATGATTATTATAGAAATATATGGGTTAGGTTCTTAAGAGAAAAATAAAAAGATTTGGATGTTTTAAGATATTAAAAAATTTGGTTGAGAATCAAATAGATGCTAAGATCAAGTGTGTAAGGTCTAATAAAGGAGGTGAGTATACATCACATGACTTTTATATATTTTTTACGAAAATGGAATTAGAAGACAAATATTGGCTCCTAGGACTCTGCAAGAAAATTGAGCTATTGAAAAATAAGAATATAACTATTTTTGAGATGGATAGAACTATGTTGAAAGATGTCAACCTACCTAGCATATAATGCAACTTGATGTTGTGTATACCATTTTCTATCTTCCTAATAGGGCACACATGAGAGTTAATTTAACAAAGATACCTTATGAGCTATTGCTTGGAAAAGTACCTAATATCAAGTATTTAATAATCTTTGGAAGGAATTGTTACATTATGATACATGATTTAAAAAATGGTAAATTTTGATGCAAAATCAATTGAATCAATATTTTTCGGATATTCAACAAAAATATATAGTGGTGCAAAAACATGAGGTTGAAGAGTATTATGTATAGAGAAAATGTCTATGTAAGGAAGGAATGGGATTAGGCTCCTTAGGAGATTGATATTAAGTTTGAAGAAGTTTGTGTTTCCCATGTACAACGAAATATTGCTCCAAAAATAAAGAAGAATTATATAAAGAATAAAAGGAACTTCAACAATCACTAAAGACACTAAGAAAGTATGTGAAATAACATCATTATGAAAAATTGGATCATTAGAGACAAAGAAAAATGCGTTTGAAGAAGAATAAGTATTTCCAAGGAAAGTGAAAAATAGACTGCTATTTTTTATCTAAGTTGGAACCAAATACTTTTGTAGAAATGAGAAAAGATGATTTTTAGATGAGGGAAATTAATTAAGATAAGGATTAGATAGAGAATAATTAGAGATGGTTATCAATAGCTAGACTGACATACAATAATGCAATTGGAACAAAGTCATTGTTCCAAAAAATTTAAATAAAGATGGAGAACTCGCAAGAAACAAGGAAAGATTGGTATGTAAAGGTTCTATACAAGTTGAATGTATATAGTTTGCGAAGATATTGTCTATTGTAGCTAGGAGGGAAGAAATAAGGTTATTTCATGCATTTTCCAAACATAAGAACTTCAATGTGTATCAGATGAATGCCAAGTCTATATTTATAAATGGAGAACTAGAAGAGGTATAAAGTAATAAACCAAATGGTTTTTAGTTGCTAAACAATCCATCTATTGTTTGCAGACTCAAGAATACACTCTATGTACTGAACAAAGGTTTTAGAAATTGGTATGAAAGATTTAAAAGACATTTGTTGTAGCCAGAATTTAACAAATGTACTGCAGATAGCAATGTCTATTTTAAATTTAAAGATAATAAACTATTGATAGTAGTTTTATATGTTGATGATATAATATTTAGTGAATATGATAATGCATGCAATTTTTTTTTAAAGGAAGTATATAACGAATTTGAGATTGCAATGATTCATGATTTTTATTTGTTTCTTGATCTTCATGTTACTTAGACGAAAGATGGTATTTTCATTTGCCAAAAAAAGTATATCAAGGTGATGTTGATTCTTTTTGGAATAGAGAATTGTAAAATAGTTGGTACCCCCATAGTCATTGGTTATCACTTAAGAAAGAATGAAAAATCTGCAAAAGTTGATTAGAAGATTTTTAAATCTATTATAGGTGTATTGTTGTCTTGGACTAGTTCAAGACTGGATATCAAGCATGGAGTCTATTTGGTTGCAATATATATAGGTAATCGTAATATATCCCATGATAAGGAAATAAGAAAAGATATTTTACAGGAAATCTAAACTTTAGACTATCATATATAAGGGGTAATGATTCTACTTTAAACTATATCACCAATGTTGATTCTGCCAAATTTGTAGATGATTGAAGAAGTAGAAGTGTTGTTGCATTTTTCTTTGGAGTACTCTATTGGATAACAAATAATCATTTATAATTCTCTATTATAGAGGTAGTGTATATTGGAGAAGCATATTGTTCCACACAGGTGTAGTGGATGAAGCTTACTCTTAGAGATATCAAGGTAAAATATGATAATAAGTGATTCCAATTATGTGTGATAACATAACTATTATTAATATTTCAATGAATCTTGGGATGCATTCGAGGACTAAACACATTTCTATGCAATATCACTTGTTGAGGGAGAAAGCTATAGAAAATAAATTGAAATTAGAGTATTGTTAGCCCCATGTATATCATGTCCCCTTTTATTTTCTTCTAAGGGTCTTGTCAGTTAATGAAACCCATGTTCATAAATAACGAAGTGTCTGATTAAAATGAAAGTCATGTGAAACAAGGTTCAACATAATTCCTTGTCATTTATTAACCCCAAGGTGGATTCTTATTTAGTCCTTTTGGTTGATTAATGTTTATGTCTTTGTGGTGAGTCTTGGTAAACACTTATGAAAATCCTAATCTAAAGATAATGAACCACCTTGTACCTTGGAACCATAATGAACTACCTAAAACAATATTGAACCAAGTTCCTATAGGTTCGAATTGGCTTGGTGGGGTTCAAACGAACTCTTAGTATTAAAACTAGTGAAACCTAGTTGTCAGAATTGAAAACTAGTTGTCAGAATTGAGAGAAGAGATAAAGCATGAAAATAATACAATTAAAACTTACAAAACTAGCTTGAATGAAAAAGTAAAAATACAGTCAAGAAAATTAAAAAAGACATTTGAGGGAGAATATAGGTGAGTGGTGATAGTTTGTGTGATTGGTTTGAACTGAATGAAAGTCTTAGAGATGTTTTTAGGAAGCTCAAAGAGCACGTTGAGAAGAACAAAAATCTTTGTTAGAGAGAGAATATTCCAAAACTGATTTTACAAAAATTCAACACAAATAGTGACATGCATTTGGAAAGCAAGGGAATTAATGACTGTGTTCATGCAACAATAAAGGAAACATCTATCTTTCAAAAATGCCAGAAAATAAGAGCAGGAAAGGAAATTGTGGTGCTATATGGGAGAAAGCTCGCCAAGATGCATAAAAAAACAACCAAAATGATAAGTCGTAGCTTTTTGAATCCCATTCTTGGTCCTAGTAACTCATAAATGAAATTTGTTAGAAGAGAAGCTTACAAAAAGGTTGGAGGACACAATGACGTCTTATTTAGGAAAGCTTCCTCAGGCCACAACTCATGAAGGCATTGCAAATTCCATCAAAACTTTGACAAATTTGAATGTTGTATTGGATGGATCACTTCTTTCAATTAACTCTTCAAAGTATGGATGGTTGACGAGGTTGCAGTTCATTTACTATAACTTGAAAAAAATTGACCTTCCAAATGACACAAAATGGAGCATACTAAACAAACTAGCATAATCATCTCATCAATCATAGTATGTGAAAGTACTTTCAATCATATCTATATTTTATTTCTAAAGGCCTGAGTTCAGTTTAAAGTTTGAACTTTGTTTTTTGAACAAGATCAATGTAGAAAATCATATGCTATTACTAATTTTCTAAACCACCCTATAAAATGTATAAAATTAGATTTGTAGAGATGTTGTACTTGTCTTACTAATTTTGATTTTGAGACTTAACATGAGGAAAATTGACATAAATCTATTGTTGCTCCATTGTTTTTATAAAAGGGAATTCTGGGTCATTTGCTGAGCATAATGAAATTGAAATTGGGTATTGTACTATTGAGTCATTGAATTTTGCAAACAGATTCACATAGAGTTGTGTACTTACTACTATTAATGAATAAATTGTTACATTGTATCATATTTGTGATGACATATAACTGATTGAATGTTTGATAATGTTAAGTTGAAGATAATGCAAGGCATCAAATTAGTTAATGGTTTGTATTGTCATTGATGTCAACTTGATATCATCTATATGGTCATATACATAATGCCAAAGACTTCAAAGAATCAATGGAACAAAGGTTATGCTTTAAGAAATGCATAAAAGTCAAGTATTCAGTAAGTGACAGACAACACCGATGGAGTGCACACCATCGCTAAAGCCAAATAAGAAAAGTCACAGTGATACCTGATGAGCTGAAGATAGTGTTGCTCGACGAAGCAAAACCAAAGGTTGCCTGACGAGCTAAAAATAGAGTTACCCAACAAGTAAAAATCCAATGATGGCCGCCGGATGGAGATCCTAAAGCTAACTAGAGTCACACTGTTGGAAATGATAGTTGTAACTGATGACTAACTAAATATTTGACCGACGTAACAAAGAGTTCATAAAATGACAAAATATCTAGCTGGCAAGAGCTAAAGATAGACTTAACTATTTTTTTTCATTATTTTATTCGTCCAGAGTTAAGTAATTGATTTAAAGCTGATTTGTAAAGTTGGAAAGAAGATAAATATGAGATAAATCAATAGTTATGCTTTAACTCAGATTGGATGGATTGTTTTTCATGCCAAGAATCAAGAATCAAGAATTAAGGAATATCATGTCTATATAAGAGACAAGCTTAATTGATTTCATAATCACATTCACGGAAAATGGATTAGGGGAGTGAATCAAAAGAGGATGCTAAAGAGAAACTGATGAAGGATAACTTCATGTAGTCCTAATCAATTAAGCTAAGGGAGAGCTAAAGAATTCTGCAGACACCAACAAATGGTGAGCACAACATCACATAGAAGAAAGTGTGGAGCACAAAGAATTGAATTGATATACTAATAAGAGAGGTAATGTACTTAAATAGATCTAAAAATATTCAATTCAAGTTGCATTAGAAATAGGTCATTTTGTTTTAGTTTAACCATTGAAGCATCAAGTCTCTTAATAGAGCAGGACTTAACAGTCTTCTATATATTGAGGTACATCCCAAGGAGTGCCAAAAAGGTTGATTCATGAAAGTAGCACTAGATTTTCCTAAAACCTATTGATAGTCTAAGAAAGAGGTTGATTCAGGGATGGTAGAAAACTGAGTTGCCCAATACTAAGTGACAACCTATATGTATAAAATCCTCTAACAACATCACACCTAACAGTGTGTTTGTAACCTATAATAGGGTTGGCTCTTAACAGGGCTCACTTTAGAAGAGTGAAAATTTGGGGTACCGGTCCCAGTGGTTTTTTCCCTCAACAGGGTTTCCACGTTAAAATCCAAGTGTTATGTGTGTATGGTTTATTACTTTACTATTTTACAATTCAAATATGCATTTTTGCATATATTGGTATACTCTGCTTATTTACTGTATTTTGGTAAATAGTTGTACTGCATATCGGTAATCAAAGAGAATAAGGACAGACAAGGAAAATAGACAGATAGTTAATCATTATAAGTATTTTATGGCATGCATCATGTAGGGACTTAATAATCTGAGGTTTATTTGATTGGTGGTTAGTAATTAAAGGATACATTTTTGAGGCCACTGGTTCACCCCCCCTCTCTCAGTTATTACTAACAATTTGTAAATAAATTATTGAAAATCTCTATGATTTATATCATATGAATTTCTATATTTTCAAAAAAATAATGAAAATATTCAAGAATTGTACCATATGAGGTGAATAATACAAATGAAAACCATTATTAATTGTATAATTGATGAAATTTTCAACCACATTCATTTTTTTGACATTGTAATATGCTATTATGCATGATTGATGATGAGATACACACATTGATAGTATACTACATCAATAAGTTTAATAAATACCTATGACCTGCTACTTTGACAATATATAATTTTCCACATCATCTAATTATCAAGATCCTGGGATTAATCACCATCAACATCATAGCTTCCTTTATTCTTCACTATATTTTCTTTACTCTAAATACCTTATCTTAACTGAAGTTCAATGCTACTAGTACCAGTACACGAGTCACTGACATAATTGTCTATAACACTCCCACTTTTGTTTAAAATTTTTCCCAACCCTCTTCTTTGAAATTTCTTCCGCCATAATTTCAGTGCCTTATCATAAGGAAAGGTATTGACATCATTCCTAGATGTATAGAGCCTCAAATAATTTTGCAAATTATTGTCTAATTTGTTTCTTAGCTTTGACTTTAGGAACCCCAAAGCACTAAAAACTCTTACATCCTCCACCAACCCCAATATCCCTGTCAGACATAAGTTAGCAAGCTTGAAAAATACTAATATTGAATTAATCAACATTTCTCTCTGAGCTAGATTTTTCCAAAGCCTTGTTACTAATCCATCTTCATGGGGGTCCCACATAATATTATATTGCTCCCTCATTGTCTGTGAAACATGGCCTAATTTCTCTCTCAAACGTGATTCATCTAAAATTCTATTTACAGTTACTCAACTGAACTCTTTGGTTTTGCAAAAATGATCTATGAAAGTTAGTAGCTTAGTTCAAAAATCTTTTGAATTGTTGATACTCAAATATCGAGGAAACACAATAGCTATGGATTCAAGTAGTTTGAATGGAGGGATTCTTTCTTTAATCTATGAGGAAATATCATAGGTAATGTTCTTCACAAAAGTAATTACAGACTCAACAATCTTGGTAAAGTCTTCCCTTGTAACACTTGAAATTTTCTTTCTAGGGTTCTTTCTTGGTTCCTCATAGTCAACCCTACAAAGTATTAGTGCATTAGTATCTCAACTTTGCATACTTCTGCACATAACTCGCTATTTGCACCAATCTTTAAATTTTTTATCATGATTGCTTAAATCTGTATTTTTGACTGAACTGGAAAATTTTACATAATCACATCATCGATATAGATTATTAAGCATCATGTGTGTCAATTTATCAAGCACATCATACTCTGCAATATACATAGCTCTTTTTTGGTCCTTGTTCATTATATTTCTCATTTCCTCTAGCATGGGGAGAAGACCTACTAATGTTAAGATTTTATCTACATTACGTAACCTTCACAGTTGCTCAGGAAATTTTGTTATCACTGCTTCTTCACGACTTGAGTTCATTAGACCAAGCAATGATTTATATTTAGAAAAAACTTGATGCCTGTGTCCATCCAAAGAGATCCATCTGGTATCATTATCCTTAAGAAGCTTGTTCTGATTGGTTAGTCCATCAGTAAAGTGTTGAAATTACTTGAATAATTTTGGAGTTTGATAGAAGTATTGGTAGAAATCTTTGACTAAAAATTCATTTTTTGTACTGGAGCATGCTTTCTGACAACTCCAAAAGCTAGATTCATTCTGTGGGCCATGCACTGAATGGAATTAATGTACCCTACACAAGAAGATTTTATCTTTGTGCAAAGATTGCCATTTTGGCCTTGTATTACTGAAGCTCCATCTACTTTAACACACACCAACTTTTTGGTAATCATCATGTCATATATACCTTCATATTCAATTAGCGAACTCTTTGCTAGCTCAAATAAATTTTATTTGATGTTGCATTTTCCTTCATTTTAGCAATAGTTAGTAGATGAGGTTGGTGGACAAAATTGTGTATAGTATTAACATGCATGTATACCCAAGAAATATTATCTACTAGAGTAACTTCATCTAAAGACAATGCAATAAAGTTTTACTCTTCAATTTTTTCCTTAAGTTCCTCTTTTTCAACCTCGGCAAGACAACTTGCCCATTTCCATCCACTATTTACTAACCAGTGACTATTAGGATAGTAGTGAAATTTAAAACAGTGTAATAAAGTACTCAATGATGGGTAGTCTATCATAGGATGCCCTATACTAAAAAATATAAAAGACAACAATTAACAAAACAACTATTCCCAATTATTCTACTTCCCTTTCTTTTCCAAAAAAGCTTCGATAGAGCCTTTAACTTCAGTAGGATTCGTGTGTATATTTTTCTTAAAATAAAATAATTCTACATTCCTAACATGTTGATATTCCTCCTTTGTTTTCCATCTAATCACTGATTTTTCAACACCATCTATGGTTTTTTTTTTGTAAAATTTGCCCATATGATTCTCTATGGAGTTAATTTTTAGCTACAACCTCCTTTCCTTCTTATTTATCTTGGTGCAAATATTATATATGCATCCTATTAGATGCTCACCTTAAATTTTATTGTCCAATAGTTCAATGAATAGATACTTTAACACTTATTCTATTTCAAAATTCCTCAACAAATCCCACATCTGATCTTTTTGTTTATTCTCTATCGTTTTTTGAATTGTATTTTATTTTCTTCTTCCCTACACTATCATCATCTCTAAAGTTCTTAGTCTCATCCAAGTCAATTATACACCTAAGAAATACTCTAGGTATTTACTTTAAAAATACACCTGAGATAAGGATGATTGATAATAGAAGGAACTATTAAAATATGTAGAATTATTTTTGGCACCAATGTATCATAAAATTACAAGCACTCCAATGCCACGATTTCACGTGTCTTGTAGATATTGCATTCAAATCAGAAGTGAAATATAGTTAGCTTATTGGTACTTCATGGAAGACTACAATGTGTTAAGGTTTTACAGTTCAGTGGTAGAACCCTACAAACTTCCAATAAATATGACAGAGAGGGTATTTACATTGGAATATGGATGGAAGATGGAGAGAACATATGTAATATTTAATGGTCATCAAAATAAAATGATATTTCCTTCCTTTCCTTTCTCATTCGGAGGGTTCACATTTGAGAGAAGAGGATTCAAAGCAGCACATGATTTTTTTACAATTTTTTGCTTTGCTATTGAAAATCACTGGCAGTATAATCCACTTAACATAATTGGAAAAACTTAGAGAGAATGGCAACTCCACAAGAAAATGTCAACATGAGAGTAATCTATTGATAGAAAAATTTAAAAACATGGATTCCTGAGATGAGGTCTAAAAAGAGATGAATAAATATGCCGCTGAAAATAATATTTCAATATAGTAATTATCATAAAAAATTATGGAATTGCACAAATAGAAAGGAAAAGTGCAGCACTAGACATCCTACAATTTCTACTAGATAGCTGCTCAGCCATCTAGAAAAGCTATTTTAAAAGATCTAGTGGGTCAATGCAAACATGGTAATTTGGACTCAAACAAAAAAATTCTGATTTTTTGGAAATGAGGAAGAATCTCAATGGGCTAAAGAACTCTATAGATCTTTATGAACTGGAAGAGGATAAAATATTTAGCAATTTATGGAATGAGGAGCATCCCACTAAAGCATATAATAGCGATGATGATCATCAAGATAATGAGTATGAGTGGGATTATGTGAATCCCACATCCACTAATTTATATTCAATTGTTAGTTGAGTTCATGTGTCCATAAAATAAAAATATAGCGAAGGGTCAAAGATTATAGAAAAAAAATGGTTTTCTAGGTTGGGGTAGTCTGGGTCCCATAGGACAAGGGCCTTGGTTTCTACTTGCCACACTTGCTCCATTAAAATGTGGTGAGACACTAGTCCTTGAAGGTTCATCAGCAAAAGGTACTACTCAGTCTCATACCCTTGCACCTTCATTTGTTCCAGCTTCAAATCTAATTTTATGTTTTCCAAGCACTCAGATTGATTTTGAATCAAGTGCCACTCCCACTAGTGGGGATGGCATGGGTAGTAATAGTGTCCCAAAATGGACATTACTAGTGGACATGCGATTAGTGGATCCTAGAGATCAAGGCAATGTAAAGAAGCAAAAGGTTATGAATACAATGCCAATGGTGTGTGTGATTGTGAGTCCAACAATTGCCACATCTTCAGGTCAAAACCCTCCGAACAGTCCAAAAACTCCACTTGTAATGGGTAGGGGTGTTGCTAATCCTCATGGTGCAACTATTAGAACCATAGGTGGAAGGTTGTACATTATTTCAAATTCTATTTCACCTTTCAAACATTCAATTATATCATAAAACCCTAATTTTAGTTTTAATGATTTTGTAACTAACTTTGAAAAAAATAAGAATAGACAAAATACTAAGACATTGAAGAGGGATGCATTTGATGTAGCTCATGATGCAGAATGTGCATCAAATAGGTTATTTCCCACATATGACCCAAACAAATAAATGATGGATTTATGGTTATTATGCCCACTGTTAGAGATAATAATCCACCATAGAGTTAGTTAGATCAATCCAAATTTCGCGTTAGCACCCTGAAAATGGATATATTCAAAATTAAAAATGTGGACAAGATAAATGTGTTAATAATGACTAATGATGTGGTCTATCGTTCAGTGATGAAGTTGGAGAGAGAGAAAGAAAAGATTCTAGGTAGAATAGAAAAGTGATAGGTAGTCCTGGAAAATCAAAAGGCAAAGGAGAAAGCAGTAGATAACAAGTGCAAAGATTTACAACAAATGATAAAAACTTATTCCTTGAAAGAAGCAATTTCACAACAAGAAAATATGGATGCAAAATTGAAAAATCTGAGGGAAAATTGGAATAGAGTAATAAAAAATTTGATGATGGAAAAGCCTCTTTAGTACGTTTATGCAAAATCATGGAGAATACGATACACGTAAACAATAACTTAAATAAGGAAATTGAGAATGAGGGGGTAAAAGAAAAACAATGGGAATAGAAAAAATAGAAAATAATAATAAAAAAAAAAGAAGAAGTGAATATCAGTTGTTAGAATTGAGAGAAGGGCTAAAGAAGGAAAATAATACAATTAAAACTTATGAAAATAGCTTGAATGACAAAGTAAAAATTGCAGTCAAGAAAGTAAAACAAAACATTTGAGGGAGAATAAAGGTGAGTGGTGATAGTTTGTGTGATTGGTTTGAATTGAATGAAAGTCCTAGAGATTTTTTTTGGAAGGTCAAAGAGCACGTTGAGAAAAACAAAATGCTTTATCAAAGAGAGAATATTGGAAAATAGATTTTGCTAAATTTCAACACAACCAGTGATAGGCATTTGGAAAGGAAGGGAATTAATTAATGTGTTCCTGCAATAATAAAGGCAATATATGTCATTCAAAAATGTTAAAAAGTAAGGGAAGGAGAGGAAATTGTGGCCTTATGTGGGAGAAAGCTCACCAATATGCATAAAAAATCAACCAAAATGATAATTCATGGTTTGTCAAATCCTAGTCTTGGTCTTGGTAACTCATGAACAAAATTCACTGGAAGAGAGGGTTACAAAAAAAAGTTTGACCACAGAATGAAGTTTGATTTAGGAAACCTTCCATAGGACACAACTCATGAAGGCATTGCAAATTACATCAAACCATTGAAAATTTGAATGCAGTATTGGATGGATCATTTCCTTCAAGTCACTCTTCCAAGTATGGATGGTTGATAATGTTGCGGGACATATACTATAAATTGAAATTTTTTTACCTTCCAAACGATGCAAAATGAAGCATACTAAACAAACTAGAAGAATCATCTCATAAATCATGGTATGTGAAAGTACTTTCAATCATATCAAAATTTTATTTCTAATGGCTTGAATTTTGTTTAAAATTTAAACTTTATTTTTTGAACGGCATTAATGTAGCATGGGAGATGCTACTGCTAATTTACTAAACTGACATGTCAAATGCAAAAATGTACAGTTGCAGAGATGTTATACTTGTCTTACAAAATTTGATTTTGAGACTTCACATGAGGAAAATTTAGCCAAAGTTTTTGTTACTCCCTTGTTTATATGAAAAATAATTCATGGTCATTTTCTAAGGGTAATGAAATTGAAATTGGGTATTCTACTATTGAGTCAGTGACTTTTGCAAAAACAATCACACATAATTGTGTACTTACTACTATTAATGAATGAATTGTTACATTGAAAATAAATTAATGAGAATCTCTATGAATTATATCATATGAATTGCTATAGTTTCAAAAAGTAATGAAAATATTCAAGAATTGTACCATATGAGCTAAATAATGCAAATGAAAACCATTATTAATTGTAGAATTGATGATATCATAAACCACATTCACATTTTTTACATTGGAATACGCTATTATGGATAATTGATGATGAGATACAGACACTCATAGTACACTACACCAATAAGTTTAATAAATACCTAGGACCTTCTACTTCAACAAAAATTAAATTTTCCACATCACCTCATTATTGGGATCCTCTGATTCATCGCCATCAACATCATAGCATCCTTGGTTATACGCTATGTTTTCTTCACTCTACATACCTATTCTTAATTGAAGTTCAACTCTACTAGTACCAGTACCAATACATGAGTCACTACCATCATTGTGTCTGAGACTCCCATTTGGTTTGAAATGTTTCACAACCCTCTTCTTTGACATTTTTTCTTCCATAATTTTGGTACCCTATCATAACAAAAAGTATTGACATCATAACTCAATGTATAGAGCCTCAAGTAATTTTGCAAATTATTTTCTAGTTTGTTTCTTAGATTTGACTTTAGGAACCCCAAAGCACTGAAAATTAACTCATCCTCCATGCACCCCAATATGATGGCCACACATAAATCCACAAGCTTTAAAAATTCTAATAATGAATCAATAAACCTTTTCCTCTAAGCTAGATTTTTCCAAAGCCTTGTTACCGATCCATCTTTGTGGGGGTTCCACATAATATTATATTGTTCCCTCATTGTCTTTGAAAAATAGCTTGATTTCTCTCTCAAAAGAGATTCATCTTAAATTCCATTTACAATTACTCCATTGACCTCTTTGGTTTTGCAAAAATGATCTATCAAATTTAGTAGCTTAGTTCAAAAATATTAAGAATTGTTGATACTCTAATATCAAGAAAACACAATAGCCATGGATTCAATTATTTTTACTTGGGGGAATCTTTCTCTAATCTGTGAGGAAGATCATAGGCAATTTGCTTTCATAGAAGAAGTTACAGACTCAATAGTCCTGTTAAAGTCTTCCTTTTTAACACTTGATAGTCACTTATTGGGGTTCTTTCCTGGTTCTTCAAACTCAAACCTATAAAATTAGTGCATTGGTATATCAACACTGCATACTTTTTCACATAACTCCTCGTTTGCAGTGATCATTAAAAAGTTATCATGATTATCCAAATCTGTTATTTTGATCCTGTTGGCAAATTTTACATCATCACATGATTGATAGAGATTATTGAGTGTCATTCATGAATATTTAACCAGCGCAACATATTTTGCAATATACATAGCTCTTTGTTTGGCCTTGTTCATTATATTTCTCATTTCCTCCAGCATGGGGAGAAGACCTACTAAAGTTAATAGTGTGTCTACATTACTTAACCTTCGCAGTAGCTCAGGAAATTTTGGTATCCCTACTTCTTCATGACTTCAAATCATTAAACCAAGAAATGATTTATATTCTGAAAATTTAATCAATGTGTTGGTCCATCCAAAGATATCCATTTGGTATCATTATCCTTAAGAATCATTTTCCTGTTGGTTACTCCTTCAGAAAAGTGTTGAAATTCCCTAAATAATTTTGAACTTCTATAGAAGTAATGGTAGATCTCTTTGATTAAAAATTTAATTTTTTGTACTTCAGCATGCTTCCTAACAACTCCAAAAGCTAGATTTGTTATATGGTCCATGTAGTGATTGGCACTAATATACATTGCACAAGAAGTTTGTATCTTTGAGCAAAGAGCGCTCCTACAGACTTGCATTCCTGAAGCTCCATCCAATCCAACACACACTAAATTTATGGTAATATTCATGTCATCTATACGTCCATATTCAATTAGAAAATCACTTACTAGTTCAAATAAATTTTTTCGTAGTCACATTATCTTTCATTTTAGAAACAGTTTGTAGATGAGGTTGGAACACAAAATTGTTTACAGTATAAACATGCATGCATACCCATGAAGTATTATCTACTATTTTATCTTCATCTAAAGACAATGCAATAAAGTTTAACTCTTCATTTTTTGTCTTTAAATCCTCTTTTTCAACCTCAGCAAGACAACTTCCCATTCCCATCCACTGTTTACTAACTAGTGACTGTTCCGATAGTTACAAACTTTGAGGAAGTGTAATAAAGCACTCAGTGATGGGTAGTTTTTCATAGGACTCCCTCTACTTAAAATATAAAAGACAACACATAACTAAACAACTTTTCCCATTTATACTACTTCCATTGCTTTTCCAAAAAAAAATGTTAATAGAGCCTATACTTTCACTAGGCTTAGTCTGTATATTCTGCTGAAATTCAAATATTTTACATTCCTAATATGTGGAGATTCTTCCTTTGGTTTAAATCTTATAACTAATTTTTCAACGCCATTTATGGTTTTCTTTTTGTAAACTTTACCCATATGCTTCTCTATGGTGTCATTTTTTAGCTGCAACCTATTTTCCTTCTTATTTTTCTTGGTGCAAATATTACATTTTCACTCTACCAAAGGATCACCTTCAATTAGATTGTCTATTGGTTAAATGAATGGATACTTTGACACCCATTCTTTTTGAAAATTCCTCGATAGATCCCACATCTGATCTTTTTTCATTCTCTATCCTTTTTTGAATTTTATTTTATTTTCTTCTTTCCTGCACCATCATCATCTCTAAAATTCTTAGTCTCATCCAAATCAATTATAACATTATGGATACTCTTGGTATTTAACTGAAAATGGTCTTCAGGTTCATCATGATCTGAGATATTAGCCTCTACAACTTCTTCAATATGTCATGTAGGTGCAGGGTGTGAATCTTTTAAATCTAATTTTTTATGAAGTAGCTTCCCGATTTTGGTAAGAAATGTTTCTAATATTTAACTACCATGATAAGGTTCTGTGTTTTCTATCATGAGTGGCCTCTCTTCAATTTCCCCACATTAAGGATCCTTATCATTATTCATGTTCGACATGTCTAATGAAATAAAGGTTGCAACAAAAATGTTAACTTGTTGAAGAAGTTACAATAGACTATAATATAAATATGATTCATTGGCCCTAAAAGCATGTGTGAGGTCTCCCTAGTGACCACAACAATGACCACTAACTGGTCCCCACTAAATAAGAATGAACTCAAATTTTCTAAGTCACAAATAGATAGAGGTAAAACCTCAAGTGAAATCAAGAATCAAAATAATAATCACTTACCCTTGCCTCAATTAAAGTCACGAATACACTCAACAATCTGAAACTTTTCTATTGATCAAATTGAGATATTAGAACCAACCAAAACAAATTGTGTACAATAACCCTGATCTATGAATGTATTTATACTTGATTCCTTTTTGGAAAATATGGCAGGAGGTATTAGGTATACAAATATTTGGCAAATCACGCATAATTATAACAAATCTTATGTTATTTCTGAGGCAATAATTGGTCATCAAATAACTGGCAATGATTAATAAATTTGGAAAAAATGCGTCTGTTTGTGATGCACATCCGCAAAATGACAAGAGAATTTGGGACCGCCTATAAATATATATGTATAAAACCATTGGCCAATACAGGACATCAATTTGGGGCTGCTTTGAAATTGTAGGCAAATTTTTAAAATTTACCATGTGAAAAAAAGATTTGATTGGCAATATTGTAGCAGAAATGGATAAAATTAAATATACTGATGGGTGATCGGCCTAGGCATTTGACCCAATATTTATAAAGTTTGGGTGATTGGGCCAACCCAATATATGAAATATATTTGCCAAATCCTTGGTCTCTGACGTGTGACATTCACCAAATGGTGAATAATAGCCACTAAAATTATTGTTGTTACACATACATAATTACTATAGGATATATATACCATGATATAAATATAATATCATGCCAAAAAATAAAATGAATATCCAACGGAGATCATAACCATAAATTATAAAATATATAAAATTAACCACAATGTCAAATAAAGGTCAACCATAATCAAACATAGAAACTCAGATCATAACTCCTAACCAAGTATAAATGTCTAAAAATCAACATAGGAAAGACCAAACATGGACATCCTAAAATAAGGGTAAATTAATAAAATGAATAATTAAATCATGAGGCCAATATTAAATATGAAGTAACACACCAAACCTCTAGAGAAAAAGTGGGCCATGTCTTTCCACCCTGGCAAACTCACCAACGATGCATGAACATCATCGTTCCCAGATAAAAATAATGGCAAGGGAAGACTTAGGTAGGAGCTTGGCACTATCTCCAATAAACAAAAACTATCGAGGATATTGTGGGAACACTCAGATCTATGGATCTAGGGGAAGTCAGTGTCTAGTACCTATAATCTTACATCATAGATCAAGTGTACATGTGCATATATATTAAGAAGACAGTACATACATTGATAGGGATAGAGACATGTTGTCGATATCACAAGGTGAGTAACCACAAATATGTCCCTAGTCATACAAGAAATTCATAAATATCACACACACTCACAAAAACATGTGTAAATCATTATGAACAAGGAAAAATAATAAAATGGTTGATTATGATCATGAAACAAAAGAATGTATTAACATAAAGTCAAGGTTAGTATGATAATTATAATCATTAACAATTAAGGAGATGTTGAAACAGAGTCTTGATCACATCATAAAAGAATAAGGAATGTTCATATATAAATTACTGCACAATTAACAAAGTTTCAGAATACTCACTAAGGTTATTAGTCAAGATAAGTATTTCATAAAAGTAATCATAGTCATATAAAAGAGGAAAAAATTAAAAATAACCTAAATATCTTGTGTACCCATCCTAGCACATAAAATATTAATCACATGTAAAAAGGTCTTGAAATATTAGTGTAGAGGCTTGGGCTATCAAGATACTTTGGTCAAATATGTTTGTTGAATGCTTGAAACTCCTTGTGTTCACTAGTGTTTCCAATGCACCTTATGGCTCCAAATCGTCCAAGCTCTATCCCACCTTAGTCTATTGATCATAAGTCCCTCAACCACTTATTTAAACCCAATCCAATGTGATTTAACTCCTCCCAAATTCCCACTCATTCCTTACGCCTAAAATCCAATGTATACCCTTCAACTAGGCCTACTAGCCAATTAGTCCTCGTGAGAGTGTTTTCTTCCATTTTCACTCAAACTTCCCAAAACATCCACCAACCCAATCATAGATTTAGACACCTATTTAAGATTTCTTAAACATATCCTAAAACAAACTAGGTTCAATTTAGGCCAACTATATGGAATATGGCTATTATAGTTTTAAGGGCAAATTAGCCCACTTTTACAAAGAAATTAAGTGTTAAACTTAACCAGCAACCCCAAAACTCTCAGGAGTCTTGTGTCTTTATGAGAATATTGAATTATTTTCCAGGTTATTTACTTTTATGGATTTTTTTGATACACAAACCACAAAACCCTCACAAAATCATGCCCAAACATGGGATATCTAGAAAACAACTTTCCAAACATTTCTAGGGTTCAATCAAAGTTCCAAACCATATTTAGAAAATGCCCTGATACAGCTCGGAATAATAGTCGACAAGAAAAATTAAGAGGGGGGTGAATAAATTGTGAGTCAGATTATTAAAAATTAAAGTTTATAAACCAAAACTTCAATTCAAATGATAACACAGTAAATGCCAACACAATAACACAATAAATTACTTAGTTTAGTTGAAGGAGGATGGAGCAAGAGCGATATGGTGGAGGGGAAAGAGTGGGAGGTGGTTTTTTGAATTTGAGGATGGGAGGGAAGATGGGAGATGAAGGTTCTATAGTGGGATCTACAAGAGGGGAAGCAATATCTATTGTTAGATCATCGTGAGATGATTAGTAGAAACCTGGTGGGTCAACCTTGGTTTCATCTAGCAGGGACGATGGTCCTTTCGTGGGGTCAGAGGTGGAAAAAAATTAAAAATCCTATAGTTGATGATGATTTAGAAAAACCACTAGAAGGTAAGTCACATGGGTTTTCCTTGACTCTAGGTAAGGGGAACTATTCAGGTCTTTTTGGGGTTAAACCCACTAGAAAATATTCATTCCCAAAGATGAATATTTTATCTGATCCACTTAGAGGAGATTTTTGCATTATCATTCTTGACCCGATTGCTGATCATACTATGTCAATCATGGCTTCAACCTTGGTTGAAAATTTTATGGGTCCATGACCAAATCTTGACCTAGTAAGGTCCTTTTTGGATAAGAAATGGAGGCTCAAAGGCCAAGTTGACATTGTTGCTATGCCAAAGGGATTTTTATCATTTGATTTCTCTAATGGGGAAGACTAATCAAAATTTCTATGCTATGGTCCTTGGATGATGGGTAAATCCTCTTTATCATTACATAAATAGACGACAAGCCTCGACTATAATGACAATATTTTCATAGTTTCTCTAGTTTGGGTTCATCCTCCTGGGATGCCTTTGGAATACTGGGATGAGGATATACTGGTAACTATTTCTAGTGCTTGGGGAGCTTCTCTCTTTAGACCCAATGATGGAAGACATGAATAGAAAATTTTGTGCTAGGATTTGTATGGACATACAACATAATGTGGATCTTGCATAAGTTATTACACTAAACTCGAAGTTGGGGACATTGAAGCAAAAGGTTGAATATGAAACTATGCCTTTTTCTTGATTCACATGCAAGAAATCTAGTCACTTGGTGAAACAATGCCCTCAAAATCCTCAAAAGGAAAAAAAGAAGGTGCGGGAACAAAATAAAGGCCAGAGATTGGAGTGGAAGAAAATTAAAAAAAGGAAGCAACTATCCCTTCAAAGATCTCTAAATAAAATAGGGATCAAAAGACAAAAGGTAACTCTAAAGAGAATGTTGAGATCCATCGAAGGGAGGAAATAGCGGAAACCCAAACTAGCAAAGAACAAGAAACAGTAAAACAAGAGTCAAAAGGAAGGATAAATGAGTTGACTAGTCTGAAAAAAAAATAGAAGAAAGTGTGGAACCTCTCAAAGGAGAAGAAACACTAAAGGATCCAAGGGTGGAAGATAGTGTGGTTTCTACCAAAGGAGAAGAAACAATAATGGATTTAAGGTTGGAATATTCCCTTATAGGGATAGAAAATGTCGTAACCACTCAGAGAATAAAGGATAGCCAGGAAGCTAGTACAAAGGATGATTAGGATCATAACTCTCTAATAAGTGGAAATAATAAGGATTCTCCTTTAATCCCAATAGAGATAAAACCCTACGAAAATATAGATAACAAAAAAGTAATAGATCTAGAGGAGAAGAATAATACTTGGAAAAAGGTGTTAGAATCAAAGAAAGGATCAGGAAAGAAAGGCTTTAGATCTCCCCTAGGAGACACTATTGCCAATAATCAGAATAAAAACTCAAGGAAGAAACTTGAGAGTGCCTTGATGGGGATCTCCATCTTGAAATTGGCTAAAAAAAATAGACCACAAAAGCAAGGAGGAGTTTAGAAAAGAGGAAAACAAAAAGAATACACTGGAACCCCAAGACAAGAAAGAGGAAGGAAATCTGAAAAAGTTCAGAGGGAAATAGAATATAGCGGATGGTAAACAACTCATCATCTATCAGGTTTTTTCTCCAACCCTTAAATGAAGGTCATTTCATCGAACATTCAAGGACTCAATGGTCCTCACAAGAAAGATGTAGTTAGGAATCTAGTGAGAGACTCTAAACCAGATATTCTAATGATTCAAGAAACTAAGATGTTAAAAGACAAGACTGAGAAAATGAACCTGTTAAAAAATGGGGGTAGTTTTGGAAGTATTTTTTAAGGGGCCTCTGAGGGGATTACTATCTTTTAGAATTAAACCTATTTCAACTGCTAGCTTTTGAAAGAAGAGAATAATTTTCTTGAAGTGAAAGTCTGTAGTCTTAAGGATAACTTTTCCTGGATTCTCATTAATGTTTATGCTCCAAACACGAAGTCAGGAAGATTAAAGGTATGGAATAAGTTGCATTATTTTAGGGAAATCTAAACTAAGAACAACTCTATGATCATGGTGGGTTTCAATACCCCTCAGAAGTAGGAATATAAATTGGGAGGGAAAATTACCCAAGTGGAAAGCGGGATTGATTTGATGGATTTTATTACTAATGAAGGTTTGCTAGATATTGATTTGGAAGGAATAAACTATACCTGGTCTAATCGTAGAGATGGTGCTCATCTAATCCAAGTTAAGCTTTATAGGGTTATCATCACTCTAGATTGGTATTCTAAAATTTTTTTCTCTCTATCTTCTCTCCCTAGAATTAAATTAGACCATTTCCCCATCTCCTTTTCTGCTTGTCTCTTCTCAGGCAAAAGAAATGCACCTTTCATATTTGAGAAGATCTGGCTAGACCATCCTGACTTGGAGAATAAAAGTAGGGAGTGGTGGAACATAAAATTGGATGGTTTAGAAATATTTAAAGTGGTAAAGAAAATGCATAATGTTAAATTTAAAGTTAAACAATGGAACAAGGATGTTTATGGGGATTTTTTTCAGTCTAAGAATAAGATCCAAATTGATCTGAAAGAAACTCAGGAGGAAATTCAAAGAAATGGTCTAACTGAAAATATGAAAGCTCAAGAGAATCAAGTTCTTGCAGATTACCATAATATACTACCTAAGGAGGATACCTTCTGGACAAAGAGATCCAAATCTCACTGGCTGAAGTTGGGAGTCGAAAACACTAGATTTTTTCATCTTACAGCTCTTAAAAACAAGGCTATAAACAAGATTCATTCCTTATCCTCCAGAAGAGGTATCATCACTAAAGAAGATGAGATAAGGAAGAAATGTTGGGGTACTTTGCTACTCTATTATCTAAGGATTAAAAAATTAACATAGAAGACCATGAAAAATTGTTGCATTTGATACCAAGTAAAGTGGATATCCTAAAAAATGCATACTTTAAATCCATTCCTTTGGATCGGGAAATTAAAAAGTTTGTTTTCTCCTTTGAGGGAGAAAAATCCCAAGGACCAGATGGTTTTTAGTTATTCTTCTTTAAGCATTTTTGGAGCATAACGGGTAAAGATGTTTGTTCTGCTATTAAGGAGTTATTTGGTACTAAAAAAAACTTAAACAAACTCAATTCCACCTTTATAGCCCTCTTCCCTAAGAAATCAGGAGTTAACATTATTGATGGATTTAGGCCTATAATATTTTTAATTCCTTGTACAAGATCATTTCTAAGGTTCTCACTTCTAGAATCTTGAAATTTTTGCCTAATCTGATTTCTCCCCAATAGAATGGCTTTGTTCCAAGGAGACAGATCCTAGATTCCATCATTTTTATCCATGAGAATATTCATTCCTTAGAAGCCTCCAAAAAACAAGGGTTGTTGATGAAGTTGGATTTGTCTAAATCCTATGACAAAGTTGATTGGTCTTTCTGTCTAATATTTTATTGTCTTTTGGTTTTGATAAGGATGTGGTTAGACTGATTATGAAACTGATTACTATTGTCTCCTCCTCTCTTATTGTCAATGGAGGATCTTCTAATTTCTTTCATCCCTCTAGAGGTTTGGTGCAATAAGACCCTATATATACTATCCTTTTTTCTATCATGGTGGAAAATATTGGGAGATATATTAATAGTTTGGTGATTAAAGGTCAGGTAATTGGCCTCCAGCCTTCTTCTGCAAGATATAAGTGCTTGCAGGAACAATTTGTTAATGAAACCATCATGATGGAAAAATCCTTAGTGAAAGAATCAAGGAACATGAAAAAGGATCTGAATACCTATAGTAATGCTTTCGAGCAATCCATAAACTGGGATAAACGTTCCTTATATTTTAGTAATACTCCTGAAGAAAGAAAAAGAAAAATATCTACTATCCTTGGATGTAAGAAAGGGATTCTTCTCGCCTCTTGTTTGGGCCTTCCCTTATGTCTAAAACATGATGATTCTTTTGGAATGGCATCTTGGATAGATTTCACCATAAACTAGCTGGCCGGAAAGGAGTGACTTTGAGCCAAGCTAGAAAAGTTCAATTTCTGAAATCCACTCTCCAAAACCTTCCAGTCTACACTCTTAGTCTCTTCAAAATTCCACAGAAGTATGTTGATTTGATAGAAAAATTCAAAAAAGATTCCTTTGGTCTAGTTTTGAAGAGAAGAAAAGGCTCAGCCTTGTTACCTTTGATGTAGTATATAAACCAAAGAAACATGGAGGGCTAGGTATAAGAATCATAAAAAAGACAAATAAGGCTCTACTAGCTAAACAATGCTGGAGAATATTAGAAGGGGAAAAGGAATGAAACACTATCCTAAAGAGTAAATATCATCTTAACACCTTAGATGATACCTTAAGGATCCTATGGATGTCCAAGGTTCCTTCATTTGGAATAGTATCTGTAAAGGAAAGAAAATGGTTAGGAAGTAGGTTAGATGAAAGCTAGGAGATGGCAGAAAGATTAATTTTTGGAATGAAAAATGGTTGAAGGAAAAAGCCCTTAATGAAAATTAGGAATGGTTGTTTTCCATTCAGGACTCTAAAGAGATAATTGGGAGTTGGTGTCATATTATTGATTCAATGAGGAATGTATTGATTTGGGTCCTATTGATGAAAACTTCAAAATAGTGAATAAGAAACTTAACCACTGGTTCTTAAGAGAAAATGAGCAAGATACCTTGATTTGGGATCCTGAGGGAAATGGAAAATTCTTTGTTTCCTCTAATTCATCCCTTCTCTCTACCCAGGAAGACCATCCCTTATACTCTCAGGTATGGAATCAAAATCTTACCCCTAAAATTAAAATGTTTTTTTGGTTGTTTGTTCAGAAGAAAATCTGCACAGTGGACAACCTTTGTGAAAGGGGATTTAATATACCCCATAGATGTTTCATGTGTTGTTTTGAAGCTGAGTATTGTAATCACATGATGATTCACTATTCCTATACTACAAAGGTGTGGGATAAAATTTTCAAATAGATTCATTTGGAATGGGTGAAACCTCAAAATATTCAGGATTTAGTAAAACAATGGTCTTGTCCTTTCCTTGGACAAGAAATTAAAACTCTCTGGAACTTGTTTCTCTGCCATTTCACATGGAGAATTTGGAAGGAGAGAAACAATAGATTTTTTAGGGATAAACACACTCCTTATGAGAATGTTGCAAATTAGGTATGTATAAGATTAATGGAAAATTTCAGATGTACTCTCTCAAGAGAATCTCATAAATGTCAGTACTTCAAAGACATCTTAAATTGGAACCTACAGGGTCAAACAAAAAAGGACCCTAGCTCCAAAGAAAATACCATATGGACTGCTCCATCAAAAGGATGGTTTAAAGGAAACTTTGATGGATTAGCTAAAGGATATCCTGGAAGGGCTGGAGTGGGAGGATTAATCAAAGACTGAGAAGGAATTTTTTTGGGATCTATAGATTCTCCTCTGGGAATCCAAGCAAACCATGTTGCGGAAGCTAAGAAAACTCTTCAAGTTATTCTATTGGCTAAATAATTGGGATCTTCGAAGCTCTGGCTAGAGGAAGATTCTCTAAATATAATAAATTTTATTAAAGGAAAGAATTAGGTTTCATGGAATATTGCCCATATTATTGATGAAATTAATTCTACTCTTCATATGTTTCAAAAAATTTATATTTCGCATGTATAACATGAAGGAAACAAGCATGCAGATGGTTTTTCCAATGTCGGGGCCCATAATGATGTCACCCAATTTTTGAAAGGTGAAGTGGATCTTAATACTGAGATCTTAAGTCTTATCAAGTACGATAAGCTTAATCATAAAGAAGGAACTATTAATACTAAAACTAATGATGAAAAACACACTTAAGTTAGTGGGGAGTGATAGTTGTCAGGAGAGGGGTGTAAAAATAATGAAAGAATTAACCTCACATGGATTATAGGTTATTTCTTGCAACTTGAAAATAGAAACCAGAAGTGTCTTGATTTAGCGATAGCTAGAATCCTTAAAGTTTAGAACATCTCAGAGAAAATGGGAGGAGGTTTGAGAAGGGAGAAGATGTTGGATTGCACGAAATGGAAACATGAGAAATAAGTATGGAGAAAGCTAAAGAAATGTGGAATGACTCCATAGATGGAAATTTTTCATCGCTTTGATAAAGAAGTAACAAAAAAATCCATGGTTGGTTGGGTTAACGGGAAAGGTTAACCTGTTGGGTAAGTCCTCGCTCACACTAACACTATTTCTATGATTACGAGTCTATCTATAGAAGGTATGAAATTTTATAGGGATAAAAAATGTATGGGGTCACAAGCTTTCAATATTTTCTCCAAATTTGAAGATGAAGAATCACTCCTGAGTAAAGGGTGTGGAGATTTTATGGAAATAACAAAAATTAAGAGTATTTGGGCCGACATTCAGAAATTTATGATAGAGTACTTCACTCTAGATGGTGCTACTCTAAAATTTACAACCTTTTATTTTTTTTGGTGCATCATTTTAGGCACAAAAAGAATTTTTATTTTCCTTTTTTTTTCTTATCTTTCTGAATAACGGTATTATGGAGCACATGAAAAATTCTAGCAATCCAAAGCTGCATGAAGGGATAATTTTGCTCATCATTGACTATGCTAGGGATAACATCTTGGAACCCATTCCTAAAAGGGTTAAAGGGAAAATGAAGAGAATCAAGATGGAGGGGAAAAATGCTAACTCTTAGAAGAGGGAAAGGAATAAGAAGAAGGAAACTCTGGGCAGAGGTTGGGAAGATGAAGACAAAAACCTTTCCCCTCAGGGCAATGAAGAAGAAATGACACAAGAGGAGAACATAGAGGAATAAAATGTGAATGAGGAGGAGGCCCATGTGAATGAGGAAGAGGCTTTGAAGGAAGATACTAAGAATAAGAAAGATGAGAGAAATAAGGATGTTTAAAATAGGGATAATGAAGAATAAGACCAACAGAAGGAGGAATAAGAAGAAAAAGCTGAGGAGAAGGTGTTAGCACTTGCAGACAGTTTTTATGTCTCCATGCTTATCCCTACCATCTCTACATTTTTCTTTCATCTCTACCATTAGACCCTAAGCCCTTATTGTGATTACATGTCAATTCAAAGGAAAAACCCTAATTGTCTAGGCCATGTTATATTTCATTGTTACCTTTTTGGACCACTTAAAATATCCCTTTTTCCATGTACTTTATTTACTTTCCATGCGGTCGCAAGATCTCCTAATGATTTTCCAATATTCCTTTGCTTCTCATAACTTAGTAATTTACTTTGGTCGGGTAATCTCTTAATGAAATAGAGTATTCCTTTGTGGCCATGTGACCTAGCGACTATCGTCTGATGAAGTGATGATCCTATGGTGGTCACTAGATTTAATGTTGAGTTAATGATTTTCTCTGGTGACTTTGAGACTCGTTAGTCACATTATCTCCAAATGTTGAGGAAAAGTTTAATGTTGAGTTAAAATTCCTTCAGTCACTGAGTATCTAGATTTAACTACAATTAGGCAAAATGTCTTGCGACTTGGAGTTTACTCAGTCACTAAGTCTCCTCATTTACTATGGTTGAAGAGGGGTTAAGCTAAATGTCAGAGCTGATGTTAGTGTTAGAGGGTGAATCAGCAATTGTAAACAAATGATATGGGGACACTTGTCTTGTGGGCCTGTGCTTCATGCGATCAGTCTTCAAGTCTCATGATGGAGAGAGAATATTCCTTTTTCTTTAGTGATTATGAGTTTTTCCTTGTTTCCCAATCTCCTGATCAAGGAAAATATTCCAAATTAATTTAGAGACTTTTTGTGAGTCATTCGATGTTGTTTTGATCTAGTGGTGGTCGCTGAGTCTCTAGATGGATCCAAAATTATGAAAAAGATCATGAGATCATGCAACTCTTTGGTCGCCAGGTCTCTAAAGGGTATCTCAGGGTTAGAGGGGATGTTTTGGTGACTTCGCATCATAAAAAAGGTGATAACCAGAGTTTTAGGGTAGGTTAAGATCTGAGGTGCAGGTCCCAGGTATAGATCATTGATTGATCAGTGGCTGTGTTTTAAAACAATGGTTAGATTCAAATCGGGGCCGTTGATCAGGAATTCTGCATTGTTTGTGACTGTTTGCTTTTAAATTTGAATATTTTATGTCTCAGACTTCATGGCGATGGTGTGTTTTTCAAACTGTAGATAGGGTGGTTGGATCCACCATTTCTTTTCTAATCAAGTTAATGGTGATTGGAGTTGCTTCATGGTTGTTTCTGATTTCCTAAGATCTCTCCCATGGAATTAATGATAAAAGTGACCAATTTTTTGTAGGTTATGGTGAGGGATGACATTAGATTTGTTTCAATATTAACAAAAGGACTGATTCAGCCATTTTCACATAGTTCTTCCGCATGTGGATTTGACATAGGATACATCATTTGAGGGATCTTTTGAAGAAAGATCGATTAACAGAGAGGACTGCATTAATTTTTTGATGTTGTTTGTTTAAACCCTTTCCTAGGGTTTCTATTTTCCTACATATGCCAATTTTCTTTCTTTTATAAGGGTTCAAAATTTTTGGTTTTTCAGGCTTTGTTCTCGGGATATAGCAGATTATATTATTTTGTATGAGATAGAATAGAAAATCCCTATATCTTTTGCACATTTTTGAAGTGGTTCTGTTTCAAATCAGATTAGGGCATTTATGTGATTCATTATAGTTAATACAATTTTTTGAGTTACATGTCTCTCCTTGGTGTTAATTTTGTGAGTTTTGAGTTTTCTGATTCATTGAATAGGGTTACTTATGCACATGTTTTATTTCTTAGTTCTTGATCTAGGGTCAAGTGAAATATACTGTGATTAGGGAATATACTCATTTTATTTACCTAAAAAAAGATCTTATAAGCAGTGGTTGGTCTGGAGTGATTTTATTCATGTCTTTGAATCTTTGACAATAGATAATTCATGTTCTTACATTTGCATTTGAGATATTACCAATGGATAAGGCACTGATCAAGGGTTAGTAAACTCTATTCCATTACATGTTTGATTTGGTTTCTGGCTATATATTGCATCTTAATATATCAACACCATTTCCAAGATTTAACTATTTTGTGGTTGATAGTTGTGAAGTCATACCTGGTAATAAAGAGTCAATGAATGCCTGGTTAGTATTTAGTACTTTCTTACCATGATCTATTGTTACAATCCAGAAGGAAGAATAGTTGAAAAGAGTTGTATAGTTATCTAGATTAGGTGTACCCGCCTTGGTCTTGCAGAGCCAAAAGCAAAAGAGGGCAGTCTTGGCCCTATAGTTGGCCCAGTTACCATACAGAGCTTTCACACTTGGAACTAACCACCCCTAACATCAGTCTTAAGGTATATTGGTTTCTTTTCACAGTGTAACAGTTTTAAACACCAAAAAAATGGTGACTCTACTGGGGATAGAGTATAAATTAGTGTCCTAAGTAGCCAGTAAGTTGACCATTGGAAGTATAGATTACCTTGTGTTCGTGATTGTTGTTCTTGTTAGTATGTGTTGTATTTTCCCAAGACAAATTGGGTGGTGACTCTGAGTTTTCTTTGCAGTAGTGTTGGTTAACATTTTTTCAATCTATACACAATTACTTGTTATGAATCATAGGAACACAAGAGCTTGGGTGAAGAGACATCATGAAGACAAAATGGAGGAATAATTTCAAACTACCTCTAAGGCTAGTCACCCAAGAAAAGGAAAGAAAAATAGAACTGTCCCTTAGAATAAGAGACAAGTGGAAAACACAAGATTTGAGGAACAAATCGAGAGAAATCAGGAGGGTAATGCATCAAAATATGAAGAAGCTACTGATTTGGGATTTGGTTCTTATGAAGATTATCACTCACCTAGTGAGAAGGAACTTGAAGAATCTCAAACTAATCTTCCTAATTATGATAGTGTAGCAGAAGAAATTACAGAATTGGATAGAAGAATCAAGGAGAAGATTGCCATCAAATAAAGAAGAGAGAAGGAAAGAGAAGCCAAGATTAGACATGACCAAGTTTTTCTTGACCAAAGGAAGCGGAAATTGCAAAGTTTAAAAGAAATAAATCACGCTAAGGAACCTAAAAAAGTTGAAGAGGAACATGTCATTCAGCCCATTCCTACTTCCCAGAGACCAAGAGATAAGGGTAAGTAGAATTATATTAGATCAGATGTCTAAGTTAGATTCTGATATAGAAAGGATTAGATTGGAAAAAGAGATCATAGCTAAAGTTCTTGAGAAGGCCGAGTTGGAGGCTACTTCTCTAGAGATGAAGAAGAAGATGGATTTTCTCAGACACTCTTCTAGGCCTGTTGGTGCTAAAGCAGCTACAACATCACATGCCAGGGCATCTGCTTCTTAAGAAGAAAACCATTTTACATGAAGATCGACTCATGTAGAGAGGTACAAGTAATTCTCTTTCATTAATGTTCCTGGTTATCCAAATATAGTTCCAAATGAGATTAGAGATAAACTTCCTAAGTTTGCTAGAAATAATGTTATTACTTGTGAAGAACATTTGAAAAAACTGTTGATATGATGGATGATTATGATATTATGCATGAGGATTTAATAATGAAGTTATTTGTGCAATCCTTAGTTGAAGATTCTAGAGATTGGTTTAGGGGTTTATGTTTTAGTTCTATGGAATCTATGAATGAATTAAAAAAATATTTTAAAGAACAATATGGTGATAAGAAAAATGAAGGTTTCATGTTAAATGAGTTCAATAACATTAAGAAACATCAAAATGAGGATATTGTTGAATTCAATACTAGATTTTAGAAAGCCATGCATAAACTATTCAAAGTTTTAAGGGCTGATGATCAAGTTTGTCTTGCCACTTACTTAAATGCTTTTGATTCAAAAATGGGTTACCTCCTTAGAGATAAGAATCTTACAACTCTCAGAGATGCATGTAAGATAGCAGTGAATATTGAAATGAATAGGAGAGTATCTGAGAAGTTGGATAGGAGAAGTGATTGGAAACCAGCTAGGAAGGAATGAAGTAGGCTTGGTATTACTAAGCCTAAAGAGGAGGTAGATATGAAGCAGATTCCAAATGCTATTAAAAATTTAAAGCCTCCAGAAAAAAAGAATGTTATAGTTCCAAGTAATGATAACATGTCTACATTAAATAATTTCAATAGGATTCCAAGAATGCAAAATTATCCATATAATACCCAATGGAAAGATGGGAAACCTATTTTACCATAGAGAAATGACAAGCCTACTGGTAATACTCCTGATCCTTTGCAAAGAAATTTTGTTAACACATGTGATGACCTTTCATGGTGCACTGCTTGTCAACCCCCACATAACCTTGAGTATTGTGCAATTTCTTTCAATATATCTGCAAGAGAGGCACAACAAGAAATATAGGAAGAGGATGAACTATATGATGATAATGTTTGTGCAATGGCTTCTACATTTCTAGGAGGTGAAGAGGAATCGGAAGAGGAATTTGAAGAGGAAGGAGAAATAGTTGATGACATAAGATGCAATACCATCAGCGGTAGTAAATATTTTCTAGCAAGAAGGCCATCAGATGAAGAAATTGCATAGATTACTGTAGAAATGGTTGCTCAAGTAAAGAGTAACTACCATTTGAGAAACAAAATAGTGGGAAATAATGATGGCAGACCTTCTAGTATTTTTGTCAGACAGGCAGGAGAAAATACTGAGGACGTACTAGGAAAGCAAAATCATGTTGAAGATATCAAGAAAACAAAGATCAGTAAAGGAAGAAAGCCTAATGATATAGTTGTTGTCCATAAGGTAAAAGTAAAGACACCTGAGACAAATTTTCCATCTTCTCAAGGAAAAAATAGAAAGATTGAGCCAAGCCTTGCTACTCAAGTTGAAAATGATAATGATATTGCCTTGAAGCAAAATATTTCTGATTTGAAATATACTCCAGTTGATATGGGGCAGTTGTTGTCACAAATCACAATCAAGGTTCCACTCTTGGAGATGATGAGGATTAAGGAACACAAAGAAAAAACTTTAACATGGGTGAGTAGCATTTCTTTCAAAAAGATGCATGAGCAAGAGGAAGTTAAAGAAATGGGAAAATCAAAGGATAAAACTAATAACAAAGAAAAAGAATCAGAGGTTATTGTTTCAAAGATCCCTCACATTTTCTTAAGTACTGAACCTATGAACACTCTTTTAGGAGTTGTAGACCCATTTTTCTTAACTTTTCTTATAAATGGTAAAAGATTAAATAATTATATGATAGATTCTAGGGCATCAAGTAATGTCATGCCAGTAGAAATTATGAGATTCTTAGGATTGCAAGTTGATTCTCCTAGTGGAGGATGTCAAGGGATAGATTCTAGAGAAGTACCTGTCATAGGTACTATTAAGGATATGCCTTTTAGACTTGCTACATGCCCTGAAAAGATACTAATCATGAGTGTTTTAGTGGTGGACATCCCTCCTCATTATGGAATGCTTTTGTCAAGAAAGTGGAGTGCTTTAATGGGAAGGAGTATTCAGTGTGATCTCTCTTTTGCCACTTTTCATATTGATGGTCAGAGTGTCAAGGTATCTAGAGAAACAAGGGCTCCTCACATGATTGAGGAAATAAATGAAAATGATATGAATTGTTTTGTGGATACTAATATTGCATCCCTCCAAGTCCAAGATGGGAAGGATGGGGTAGAAAATCAGCTTGTATTTCTCTATGCAGAAAAGGACAACTTGGCAGATAGTAATGAATTATGGACCATGTAATTTGATGGTGCAAGCTCAAAAGAAGGAGCAAGTGCAGGAGTTTTGTTGATAGCTCCTAGTGGTAAGACCTACAAGTTCTCATTTTCTTTGTTATTCACATGTACAAATAATGTTTCTAAGTATGAGGCCTTATTGATTAGGCTAAGATTAGTTGCAAGACATAACATAAATAGTCTTAGAGTTATTGGTGACTCTAAGTTAGTGATCTCTTAGAGAAGGTCTAAGGATGCTTCAAAAAATTAGATGCTAAAATAGTACATAAATGCTGTGTGGAATGAAATAGAAAATTTTGATGCCTTTGGCATTGAATGGATGGATAGAAATCAGAACAAAATGGTAGAATTGTTGGCCAATATTTCTCTATGGCTAGAGGATGTTACCTTTGTATGAATTTCAAAGATAGAGGTTCAATCCAGGCCTTCTATCCCATATAATATTGAAAGTTGGCAAGTTTTTGAAGATGATTTAGATATTTTGAGATTTCTACATTGTCAATTAGAATTACAAAGTAAAGAAATGGATTTCAGTGGGTTTGTAGAGACTGTGGACAGTAAAGATATTATTTTTAGAAAAGGGGTCCTACAAATGAAATTAAACAGAGTTCCCAAAGGATTGGTTGTGCTAGAGAAAGCATTTGACAATACAGACAAGTCCTATTCTACAAGGACTATGAACAATCTAGTGAACTTGGAAGAAATAAATGTTGGGACAGATGAAGCTCCTAAGAAGGTATACATTGGTAGGAAGCTATCCACTAAAGTCAGAGAGATGTTGGTTAATCTCCTAAACAAGTATAAACATGTCTTTGCATAGTCTTATGAGGACCTAAAGGCATATAGGGAGGACCTTTTCCAACATGAGATTCCTTTAAAAGAAGGCACAAAGCATTTCAGACAGAAATTAAGACCTATTAATCCCACCCTAGCTCCCAAGATGCAAGAAGAATTGAAGAAAATGAGGGATGCTGGAATAATCAAGCCAATAAGGCATTCAACATGGGTATCAAATTTTGTACCCGTGAGAAAGAAAAATGGTGATATTAGAATTTGTGTAGACTTTAGGAATTTGAATATCAATTCATTAAAGGATAACTATGGGTTACCTAATATGGAAGATATATTACAAAGGGTCACTGGATAGGAATTGATGTCTATGTTGGATGGTTTTTTCAGCGTATAATCAGGTTATGGTTAAGGAATCAAAGTAGTTTGAGACTACATTCACCACACCATGGGGCACTTATGTGTATGTTAGAATACCTTTTGGATCAACAAATGCTGGAGAAACATTTCAAAGAGCTATGGATGTGGCATTTTCATATTTTATAAATATGTTTCTAGTAGTGTACCAAGATGATCTTGCTACCTATTCAGCAAAAGAGGAACAACATTGTGGTCATCTTGAGAAACTCTTTGTGAGTGCATTGGAATATTCGGTTTCCTTGAACCCAAAGAAAAAAAAAATTGTGTGAAAAAGGGAAAACTTCTAGGGTATATTGTGTCTATATATGGACTGAGAATTGATCCTGAGAGGATAGTTGCAATTGACAATATCCCTTAGCCCAAGAATGTAAAGAGCATTCAATCTTTCTTTGGGCAGGTAAATTTCTTAAGGAGATTTATTACTAATTTTGTTGAAACTAGTATTCCAATTTAAAGGATGATGAAGAAGGGAGCCAATGTAGAGTTGAATCAAGAAGCGTGCAGGGATTTTTCTAGTATCAAACAAGCTATGAACGATGCTCGTATCCTTAGGACACCTGATTATGGTAATCCTTTGCAAATCTTCTCCTTTGCTTCATATAATACTATTGTTGTAGTTTTACTGCAAAAGAATGCAAAGGGATTTGAGAATCCCATTTCCTTTTTCAGTAAGTCTTTACAAGTAGCAGAATTGAAATATGATATCATGGAAAAAGAAGCTTATGCACTAGTTAAAGTTATTAAGGATTTTAGGTGTTATTTGGTAGGAGCAGTTGTGATTTCTTATGTACATAGCCTTGTTGTTAAGGATATTTTAGTCTAACAAGAAGTTTTAGGAAGGAGGTGTAGATGGATCAAAAAAATTTAGGAGTTTAATATTGATATACATATCACAAATCTGGTTAGGGGTATGGGAATTGCAAAGCTCATGGCCCAAAAAAATTTGGATGTTAATCATATAAACATATTGGAGGAAGACCAAAGGCTCTATATGTTAGAATGAATTTAGAATAACTAAGAGGGGGGAAAATAAGTTATCCTCAAGTCTAGATGTGCCCATTTAAACTTTATACCAATTTGAACAACTCAAATCTACTCGGCAGCAATAATAAAATAACAACATACATATGCAGTTTACTATTCAGATGTAATCAACTTGTAGAAACTTAACAGTAAAACACAACATACATAATCACACAAATTGACACCAGTATTTAACATGGATACCCAATATGGGAAAAACCACCAATAACATGCTTTCAAATTTTCACTCTTCTAAACTGAGCTCTATTAGGAGCCAACCCTATTAAAGGTTACAAAACACATTGCTAAATGTGACCCGATTGAAGGATTTAATCACCCTATTAGGAGTGGCCTTGTTAGAGGACTTAGAACATTCCACCTATATGTCACCTGGCTAAAAGGATTTATACAATGACTGTTAGGTCAACTTGGTTAAAGGATTTTGACTGATAGAATGATTAGAAAGTAATCAGCAGGTGTGATCTGATACATAAAACTTACTTTGAAAATATAGATCCAATTCATCTCTAATGCTAATTCACTAAGTGGCCTCCATTTTCATTTCAATCTCTAGATCTTCTTGGAAATCCGTCAAGCAATCACTTATGCAACTCTTTGCTTCTCTATCCATCCTTGTCGCTTAGATTATTCCAATCAGTCAATTAACTATGTAATCCTCTCGCATGCATACCTTTCTCATGAATAACCCCTTGAGGTTCTCATATAGCTCCTCATCTAGGTAAAATAAATCTTTTTCCACTTAATCAAGATCGTAGATCTTTGGTTAGGTCGAATCCAACGGATCTTTCCATCATTACACTTAATTTATTTCTCCAAAGCAATCTCTATTTGAATTTTTTATCCATGCATTAATTATGGTTAACCATGCATCTACATAGTGTGGATCATTCGTACTTATCCTTAACTAACTTTACATATCTCAATAAAATCAACTAAGTCGGCTAGAGATTTCAAATCTCAACAATTACGAAAATACTGTTTCTCGGCCAACACTGTGTTCTTCCATAATTTACTGACACTCGGTCATCACTGTTTTCCTTAGAAATTTAATAGTGCATAGTCATCACTAACTTTTCTCGGCATACATTATTCACAGTAAACTTTCATCGAAAGATAAACAACAAATTACTTTTCCAATGTGCCAACTGATCAAGTACCCTTGTGATTTCCCATAACTCAACCATTCCACTTGGTCTTCTTGTCAAATCTCCTCCATCAATCAATAGATATGGTACTCAAACTAATATAAATAGTCTTACCAATTAAGGTTTTACATCAATGACAAAACAACAATTGTTTCCATTGTAGCTTTCCAACAGTCATTCCAACAATCTCCCTCTTTGGAATTGATGGCAACACTAAACAATAAAACAACAATTTTCCAACCATATTTACCATATGATCCAAAAATTCTGCTTATGTTCCTTGATATGAACAAATCTTCATTAATCTCTTTAGCTTCATTTTGATTCTCATCTTGTAAAACTTTTATACCTCTGTGTCTATGATCACACTAAAAGCTTTTTGTTTTCTATTCATCTATAGACTCCCTCTTTGATTAATCTTTACCTCTTTGAGAACAATCTCTTTTTTTGTGTAATCTCTTACTTTTTCTCAGTAAACTTCTCCCTCTATCTTTCTTAGTATATTTCCCCCTCTTTCAAAACAATACCAAAGATGTTGACATCTTCATCCTGCAGATTCTTTTGTTCGAAACTTTGTATCATGTTGTTCCTCTCATCTTTCTTATGACTGGTCCTCTTTTCTGTTCAAGTCTATCTTTCACAACATTAGGCAACATCCTAAAGTGTGACTGCCTGTGCATAAATGTGTCAAATATTCTAAGTATAACATTCGATGCAATAGTACCAGTCTAAACTAATTAGCATCAGTTAGGGGAACCACCCCTAATTTACCTCGTAGATACTCATGAGAATCCTTGGGTAGTGCCTTTGTAAATATGGCTGCTAACTATTCATTAGTATTCACATATTCCAGCCTCACTTCCTTCTTCTGAACTAGCTCCCTCAAGTAATGATACTTGATAGCTATATGATTTTTCTTAGAGTACTTCATAGGGTTCTTAGAAATATTAATGGCACTCGTGTTATCACAATATATGAAAACTAGTTCTGTTATCTCTTCTTTCATACCTTTTACTAGTATCTTCAACCACACAATATTAGAACAATTGACTGATGATGTCACATACTCGGCTTCAGCTATAGATTGTGAGGTGCAATTATGTTTCTTGCTTGTCCATGAAACTAATCTTTTTCCCAGAAGAAATGCTCCTCCTGTGGTGCTTTTCATGTCATCAACATTTCCAGCCCAATCAGAGTCAGTATAAACTCTAATTTAAAACTTGTCATTTCTTTTGTAATATAGACCATATTTATCTGTTTCTTTCAAATATCTTATATTTATTTTTACTGCCATCATATGTGTAATGCCCCGCCAGGGAACCCAGGAGAACAAACCCAAACTTGACACTGAGTTAACAAGATAATTTTTTTTTCTAAAATGTTTACAAACAATAATGATAACGATGTGGAAGCAATGCAATGAGATACATGACATACACATAAGAACAACTCATACACAGATAAAAATCCTCGAGGGTTCCTTGACGTAGAATCACTTAAGCAAGATAATCTACGAATAACAACTATAAAGAACTAACACAATTGATACATCAAACGAATCCAATAATATACATCTCATAACTCACATTCTCTGCACATGTCGCAGGGTATGTAGTAATCACTCTAATACAAGTATGATACAACAACTAACACAGGTATCACATCCGATACCCTATTACAAGATTACAACTGATATGATAAGATCAAAACCTCTTAAGATAAACATGATGAGTACATATGATACAACTCATGAAACTGTACAAGTCTCCAAAAGAATCAGAAGATATAACTGCAATAAGGATCATCCAAGCAAGAAGAAGAACCGTCGGATCTCAATGGTAATAAGAATCACTACCACCCGACCGTGTGGAACCAAAGGTCCACTCCCACCGTGTTGAGGAGATAATAACAGGCCCACTCACATGGGTATACAACATGAAAACAATCAAAGGTATACAAGCCATCATAAAGAAACACATAGGAAGATCCTAGAAGCTTTCTGATCACAACGAGAAAGACTAAAGCAAAAGCATAAAGATGGAAAGTTCAAGACAACCGAAAAGCCAAGATCAAAGAAAAGGTACAACATCCAAAGATAAAGGAACATACATAATATACCAATAACACCAACATAACCAAATACTGAATCCAAAAGTCAAGTGTCCAAGACACAACCATAAATGGTACAATAGGACCTATGGAGGAGACTTAGGCTACATGCTATGGGAGTGTCATCACATGGTCATATACTCGAGTTACCCAGGACTGGTCACTATGGACCCCGGACCCTCAAGCATCATCTAGTTGAGTTTACCCTGGTCTGGTCACTCTGGACCCCGGACGCTCAACATGCTATCTAATCTTGTATTTAATGTAATCCCCAAGTTTT
>MU225430.1:3470580-3501529 GCA_018584345.1 Thuja plicata
AAGGAGGAATGAAGACCAAGTTCATGTGGAATGAACAAGCCAACAAGAGTTTTGAGTTGCTGAAGGAAAAGATTGCTACCCAACCAGTGTTAGTCCTACCAAGCTTTGAAAAGCTCTTCACCATTGACTATGATGCAAGGAATATAGCTATTGGGGCTTTCCTAAGCCAAGAGGGTAGACCAGTAGCATTTCACTCTGAGAATTTGAGAGAAGCAAATAAGAAGTATTCTTCTTATGATCTTGAGTTGTATGCATTGGTTCAAGCCTTCAGAAAGTGGAGGCACTACTTTCTGCCCAAGGAGTTCATTTTTTATTTAGATAATCAAGCCTTGAATTTTATGAATTCTTAAGAGAAGTTGAGCCACATGCACATGAAGTGGGTTGAGTACCTACAAGCTTACACCTTTAACATCAAACATAGGAAAGGTGTCCTAAACAAAGTTGTTGATGCATTGTCAAGAAGAGCTCTTACCATTCAAGAGATTCAGCTGAAGAGCATGGGAATAGATCACTTCAAGGATCTATATTCTGAAGATGAGGACTTTGCAGATATTTACAAGGTATGTGTTGAATACAAGAACCATTTCCATAGTGAGTATGTTGAATATACTTTGCAAAGTAACCTTTTGTTTAAAGGCAATAAGATATGTGTCCCTAGAGGTTCCATTAGGGAGAACATGATTCAAGAGAAGCACAATGGTGGATTGAGTGGTCATTTTGGGATCACTAAGACTCAAGACCTTATTTCAAGGTTTTATTATTGGCCAAGGTTTAATCTAGATGTTAAGAGATATGTGGAGAGTTGCATTGTATGTCAGAGAGAAAAAGGTACTTCTTCAAATGTTGGTCTCTATCAGCCACTACCTATTCCCAATAGGCCTTGGGAATGCTTAAGCATGGACTTTGTAGTTGGGTTACCCAAGACAAGGCAAGGTATGGATAGTGTTTATGTAGTTGTGGATAGATTTAGCAAAATGGCTCACTTTGTGCCATGCAAGACTACAAATGATGCTAGCGAAATAGCCTCTCTTTTCTTCAAAGAGATAGTAAGGATCCATGGGTTACCTATTAGCATTGTGTCTGATAGAGATACTAAGTTCATGAGTCACTTTTGGAAGACTCTTTGGAAAAGATTAGGCACTAATTTATCCTTTGGATTAGCCTACCATCCCCAAACTGATGGTCAAACCAATTTTGTTAATAGGAGCCTTGGAAACCTTCTAAGACGCTTGACTAAAGAGTACAGACAGCAATGGGATCAGTTGATTGGGCAAGCTGAATATGCCTACAATGACACCATAAATAGATCAACAGGGAAGAGTCCTTTTGAAATTGTATATGGACTACATCCTAGAGGTGTCTATGAATTGAGGAATTTGAAAGATGGAGTCAAGGAAAGTGCATATGTTGATGACTTTGCAATTTCTATGCAAGAAGTTCATGAAATAGTGAGGAAGACATTAGTGGACAACATCAACAAACACAAAGCCAAGATGGATGAAGGTAGAATGATAGTGGAATTCAATGTTGGTGATCTTGTCATGGTGCACCTAGATAAATCTAGATTGCAAAAAGGAGTCCCTCACAAGCTACTAATGAGGAGGGTAGGACCCTATCATATGTTGGAAAAGTATGGTGACAATGCCTTCAAGATAGACCTGTCAGAGGATAGTGGACTGTTAAACATTTTTAATGTTGCAGACCTTGTCCATTTCAAAGGACCCAAAGAAGACATGGAACAGACCATACATGAAGTGATCAGGGATGTAGAATAATTACAAATCCCTACTGCTGAAAATATAGGACCAGATAGTGTACTAGACACTAGAGTCTATAAAAAGACTAGACTCAAGGAGTATAAAGAATACCTCATTCAGAGGTATGGAAAAAGTGTTGTTGATGCAATTTGGGTCAAATAAATAGAGTTTAAAAGGATCAGTATTGATCCTACCATCATCAATCCAAGGGTGGATTGAAGTTCTTATTTTAGGGAGGATGGTCCAGGAGCACCTAGGCTAGCCTCCATGGTTAGTAAGATTTGGGCTTGTACTTGACTCTAACCAAGTCAAGAATTTAGGTTAGTTTTTTTTAGGACCTTAGAAGGTCTCTTGTAATTTAGGATAAGTGAATTAGTCATTAGGACTAAGGTTACATCAATAGCCATTGTTTTTTGTTATTTCAATTTCTTAGGCTTAGGTGTTAGATGATGGATTGGAGTCTTGAATATGTCCTAATCTCTTAATTGAGGACATAGATATGCCATAGGGTCTTTAATGATCTTGGATCCTTTAAATAGTGAGGATAAAGGTCCCAAAATTTAGGAAGAAGGCATATTTGAAAAGATGCCAAAAATTGTTATTTTGTTGTCATGACAACATTTGCAATAATGGCAAATGTTGCATGCAATATTGTTGCATCAAATTCCCCTTGAATCTAGGAGTGGGAATAAACCAAAAAGGTCCTACAATATTTTAAATGGGCATCTAGTGTATGAGAGACTCGAATCAAGAGATGATTTATTGATTGTAAGAGGAAGAAAGTGAATACAGTTTGCAATTTTTGCGTTTTCCAGAATTCCCGAGAATTTTCCTTATGAAAGTCATACTTTGTTGATTTAAAGCTGGAATATAATGTTTTTTTTAGTTTTCTTAGGAGTGTTTGGAATGTTTCTTATTCAGTAACCAAGTTGTTTTGAGTAGTGATAAGTGCTGGTTTGTGGTGTTTTAGTTCAGGGAGTCCATTATTAGCTTGTTTTGAGTAGTTTAGAGAGTCATGGCTCCCCCATGAAATCTAACCATGGATAATAATCCATAGTAGATTTAAATGGTAGAGGAGTCATTAGTGTATATATTTTTAGTAGTTAGGAGTCTGGAAAGTATGAGGAGCTATTTTATATGCTAGGCCCTAGGCTAATTTGTGAAGCCCAATTAGAGGTCTAGAGGAAGAAAAAGTGTTGAAACATTGCATGGAGGTATGGATTTGTATGAGGGAAGGAATTTTTAATGAAGGAAAACATCATCTCTACCCATTCTAGGTAGATATAATTCCTACCAATCCTTTAGCGTTTGGTTTGAGCAAGTTTTCTATCAAAATCATAGTTCAGTCCTAGAAATTAGGCCTATTAGGTCTCTTGTCCTTGGTTGTAGGAAACCCCTATACGGTCACATTCAGACCAAAATTTCTTATGAAAGATTTAAAAATTCCAAAAGGGTATCTGAATCAAGTCTCATATTTGCAAGTTTTTTGGAAAAGTTTTGCGAAAAATGGGAAAAGGTGACTGTTAAAGGCTACAAGGGAAGGCCTAAATTTAAGGACTCCAAAGTGTGAAAAGTGGAACTCGATTGAAATATGTTTGAAGATCCTTCAAAAATGTATCAAATGAGTGGTTTTATGGATGTTTACATGTGGATGGCCATGCCTACAATGTTGGAGTATGTTTATGGAGATTTGGTACTTAGAGTCTTCTAAATGAGAGTGGGAAAGTGAACTAAAATCAAGGTCTTGATCCTACAAGGTAGAGTTTTCAAGGTGTGACTCTAGTAACAGAGTTTGAATAGGTCTTAGTTAATGATCTAATCCTATTAGAAGATCCTATAAAAGAATAGGATACTAGGAGGCAAGAGAAGTCTCTTGGAGGGAGTAGAAACTAGCCTTGGAGTTATCATACACCAAGTGGGGGCTACATATTCATGTTCAACATAGTGCTTAGCAGCATCACCAATACCATCCATATGCAATTTCATCAAACTCTGCCATGCAGGGAAGTTATCTTTGTTCAACTTTGACACCTACTTTTTATACATCTTGATGTTTTGCTCCAAGTACCCTCAAACTATTTTCAAGAGACCAAAGCTTTGATACGAATTGTTAGAATGAATTCAAAATAACTGAGAGGGGGGGTGAATCAATTATCCTTAGGTCTATATTATCCCATTTAAAATTTATACCAATTTGAACAACTCAAATCTTCTTAGTAGCAATAATAAAATAACAACATACATATGCAGTTTACTGTTCAGATGTAATCAGCTTGTAGAAACTTAACAATAAAACACAACATACATAATCACACAAATTGATACCAGTATTTAATGTGGAAACCCAATATGGGAAAAACTGCTATTAACATGCTATCAAATTTTCACTCTTCTGAAGTGAGCTCTGTTAGGAGCCAACCCTGTTAAAGGTTACAAAACACATTGCTAGATGTGACCTGGTTAAATGATTTAATCACCCTATCAGGAGTGGCATTGATAGAAGACTTAGAACATTCCACCTGAATGTCACCTTGCTAAAAGGATTTATACAATGATTGTTAGGTCAACCTAGTTAAAGGATTTTAACTGATACAATGGTTAGAAAGTAATCAGCAGGTGTGATCTGATACATACAAATTACTTTGCAAATATAGATCCAATTGAGCTCTAATGCTAATTCACTGAGTGACCTCCATTCTCATTTCAATCTCTAGATCTACTTGGAAATCCTTCGAGCAATCAGTTATGCAAATCTTTGTTTCTCTGTTTAGCCTTCTTGCTTAGATTATTCCAATCATTCAATTAACTATGCAATCCTCTTGCATGCATACCTTTCTCATGAATAACCCCTTGAGGTTATCATATACCTCTTCATCTAGTTAAAATAAATATTTTTTCGCTTAATCAAGATCTTAGATCTTAGGTTAGGTCAGATCCAATGGATCTTTCCATCATTACACTTAATTTATTTCTTCAAAGCAATCACTAACTGAATCTTTGATCCATGCATTAATTACAATTACCTATGCATTTACATAGTGTAGATCAATCATACTTATCCTTAACTAACTTTACATATCCTAATAAAATCAACTAAGTCAGCCAAAGATCTCAAATCTCAACAGTTACAAGAATAATGTTGCTTGACCAACACTGTGTTCTTCCATAATTTACTGGTGCTCAGTCATTACTATTTTCCTTGGAAATTTAGTGGCGCACGGTCATCACTAACTTTTCTCAGCATACACTGTTCATAGTAAACCGTCATTGAAAGATAAACAACACATTACTTTGCCAATGTGCCAACTGATCAAGTACCCTTGTGATTTCCCATAACTCAACCATTCCACTTGGTCTTCTTGTTAAATATAATTAATGAATGAATAGATATAGTACTCAAATAGATAGCAATAGTCTTACCAATTAAGGTTTGTCATCAATGACAAAACAACAATTGTTTCCATTGTAGCTTTCCAACAATATTTCCAACACTATATTTGTGATATGGACTATTGTGAATGGTATAAGGACGTTATTGGATATTTGCAAAAGATGGTGTTACCCTCTAACATGGATGAAAATAAGAAAAGGATATTTAAATTGTAGGCTGTTAGATATGCTATAATTCATGGATAGTTGTGGTGGAGGAGCAATGACGGGGTATTTTTGAAGTGTGTTGACTTTGATGAGTCCAAAAGCCTGATGGAAAAAATACATAGTGGTGTTTGTGGAGGCCATTACATGGCTAAAACTACTTCACATAATATTCTTAGATCTTGTTTTTGGTGGCCAACAATTTTCAAGGATACTTACAATTATGTTAAGAAATGTGATGTCTGGTAGAGATTTGTAGGAAAACTTAAATTTTGGGGAAGTTTTCCCTTGAGGCCGGTTGTAGATGAAGCACCTTTTCAGAAATGGGGAATGGATTTCATTGGTGAGATTTCAAACAAGTAAAGTGGAGGCCATTCATGGATTCTAGTAGCTACTAATTATTTTACTAAATGGGTTGAAGAAAATCCCACTAGAAAAGCTACTAGTAAAACTGTGGTTGATTTCATGTTGAAGAACATCTTGACTAGGTTTTGATGCCCTAAGAGTATTGTGGTAGATAATGCAGTGTGTTTCAGATCAGAAGAATTTATCTCTTTCTACCAGCAATACGGGATCCAAATATCTTACTCATCCCCATATCATCCACAAGGTAATGGCTAGGTTGAATCTAGTAATAAAAGTTTGATCAAAATACTTAAAAGAGTGTTAGACAAAAACAAGAAAGCCTGGGATTCAAAGTTGCAGTTGGCACTATGGGCTGATAGATTAATAGTCAAGAAAGCAATTGGTTGTGCACCTTTTTATTTGGTGTATGGAATTCATGCTAGGTTGCCTCAAAACAATATACTACAAATGTACAAGTTTTTCCAAGAATATGATGAAGAAATGGATGATGATATGAGAATCAGGATGGATGACTTGATACAACTTGACGAATCAAGAATAGATGCACATGAAAAGAATATGCAAAAGCAGTTGCAATATAAGAACTTGTTTGATAAAAGAACAATTGTCAGGAGCTTTGAAGCTGATGATTTGGTCCTGATGTGGAATGCCAGACTTGAAGATAAAGGTAAACATGGTAAGTTTGACCCTATCTAGCTTAGACCATATATTATTGACAGTAAATGGGCTGCAAATTCTTATATCCTTAAAGATTTGCTTTGAAATGTTCTAGAATTCTAGTTCATGTAAAATTCTTGAAATTTTACTTCTCTTGATGTCTCAAATCCAGGAACAGTAGCTTTAGGAGTAGGTTTATTTTCTGTTGTTTTCTATTTTCTATCTTAGGTTAGTCTTTCTTGTAGGTGGTCTACTATTTCTAGAGATCTGTGGTTCTTGTCCAATCTTTTGTTTAGCCATCCTCAGTCAAAGCCACTATTAGCAGTTGTAGAAAATTTTTATGTCTCCATACTTATCCCTGCCATCTCTGTAATTTCCTTTCGTCTCTACCATTAGACCCTAAGCCCTTATTGTGATTTTATATCAATTCAAAGGAAAAACCCTATTTGTCTTGGCCATGTTATATTTCATTGTTACCTTTTTGGGCCACTTAAAATATCCTTTTTTTCCATGTGCTTTATTTCCTTTCCATGTGGTCGCGAGATCTCCTAATGATTTTTGAAAATTCCTTTCCTTATCACGACTTAGCAATTTCCTTTGGTTAGGTAATCTCTTAATGAAACAAAATATTCCTTTTTGGTCATGCGACCTAGCAACTACCATCCGATGAAGTGATGATCTTGTGGTGGTTGCTAGATCTCTAGGTAGAACCTGAGTTAATGATTTCCTCTGGAAACTTTGAGACTCCTCATTTGCATTATCTCCAGATGTTGAGAAAAGGTTTAATGCTGAGTCAAAATTGCTTCAGTCACCCAGTCTATAGATTTAACATTAGTTTGGCAAAATTTCTCGCGACATGGAGTTTACTCAGTTGCTGATTCTCCTAATTTACTATGCTTGAAGACAAGATAAGTTAAACGTCAGAGCTGATGTCAGTGTCAGAGGGTGACTGAGTAGTTGTAAACAAAGGATATGGGCATACATGTCTTGTGGGCCAGTGCTTCATGTGATCAGTCTCCAAGTCTCATGATGGAGAGCGAATACTCCTTTTTCTCTAGCGATTATGAGTTTTACCTTGTCCCCTAATCTCCTATTCAAGATGAAAATTCCAAATTGATTTAGAGACTTTCTGTGAGCAGTCTAATGCTCTTTTGATCTGGTGGTGTTCGCTGAGTCTTCGGATGGATCCACAGTTATGAAAATGATCATGAGATCACGTGACTCTTCGGTTGCTAGATCTCTAAAGAGTAACTCAGGGTTAGAGGGGATGGTTCAGATACTTTGCGACATAAAGAAAGGTGATAACTTGATTTTGAGGGAAGCTTAAGATCTGAGGTGCAGTTCCCGGGCATAGATCAGTGTTTGATCAATGACTATATTTTAAAGCAGTGGTCAGATTCAAATCTGGGCCATTGATTAGGCATTTTGTGTTTTTTGTGACCATTTTCTTTTAAATTTGAATGTTTTATGTCTCAAACTTCATGGCAATGGCATGTTTTCCAAATTGCAGACAGGGTGGTTGGCTCTGCCATTTCTTTTCCAATCAGGTTAATGGCAATTAGAGTTGCTTCATGGATGTTGCTGATTTCCTAGGATCTCTTAGATGGAATTAATGACAGAAATGTCCAATTTATTGCAAGGTATGGTGAGGGATGACATTATATTTGTTTCAATATCATTAAAAGGATTGATTTGGCCATTTTCGTAGATTGCTTCTACATGTGGATTTGACAGAGGATAAATCATTTGAGGGATATTTTGAATAAAAATTGATTGACAAAGAGGACTAAATTAATTGTTTTATGGTGGTTGTTAAAAATATTTATTAGGGTTTCCATTTGCCTACATATGCTAGTTTTATTTCTATTATAAGGGTTCAAAAGTTTTGGTTTTTCAGGCTTTGTTCGCAGGATATAACAGACTATATTATTTTGTATGAGATAGAATAGAAACTCCCTGTGTCTTTTGCACATTATTGAATTGGTTTTGTTTCAAATCAGATTAGGGAATTTATGTGTTTCATTATACTTAATACAATAATTCCAATTATAGGTCTCTCCTTGGTGTTAGTTTTGTGAGTTTTGAGTTTTCTGATTCATTGCATAGGGTTACTTATGCATATGTTTTATTTCTCATTTCTTGATGTAGGGTCAAGTGAAATATACTATGAATAGTGCATATACTTATTTGATTTATCTACAAAAGGATCTTATAAGTAGTGGTTGGTTTGGAGTGATTGTATTCATGTGTTTGAATATTTGATAATAGTTAATTCATGTTCCTACATTTGCATTTGAGATATGCCCAATGGATAAGGCACTGTTCAAGCGTTAGCAAACTCTATTTGATTACATGTTTGATTTGGAACCTGGCTATATTCTGCATCTTAATATATCAACAACATTTTCAATCTTTATGTGTTTTGTGGTTGATAGTTGTGAAGTCATGTCTGGTAATAGAGAGTCAATGAATGCCTAGTTAGTATTTAGTACTTTCTTACCATGATCTGTTGTTACAATATAGAATGAAGAATAGTTGAAAAGAGTTGTATAGCTATCTAGATTAGGTGTACCTACCTTGGTCTTGTAGAGTGAAAAGCATAAGAGGGCAGTCTTGACCCTATAGTTGGTCCAGTTATCTTATAGAGATTTCACACTTGGAACTAACCACTCCTAACATCAGTCTTAATGTATATTGGTTTCTTTTCATAGCATAACAGTTTCAAACACCAACAGAAGGATTATGATAGAAAAGACAAGGATGATATGAATGAGTAGCTAAATTTTATGGCTGAAGAAAGAAATTAGAAAAAAAAAGAGAAGGGGAAAAGGAAAGCAGATTAATGTCACATTTGACATTGATGAAAAAATCCCATAGGTGGTCAAGAGAAAAGAGAACCACATTACTAACCTAGAGAAGTGGATCAACAAGGACATGAAATAAGTGAGGAAGAACCTAAAGGATATGGAAGAAGGCATGGAACCCTTTAAAGTTAAGCTTGAAAAGAAGGAAAAGGATCTTTTGATGAAGGTAAATAAAAATAATTTGAATGATAAGATTACAGCCAGAATTACTGCTTTAGTTGAGGAGAATCTGAAACATATGAATGAAAAATTAAGCTATAATGGGCATATTATCAGTGAAATATTAAAGCACAGCAATGATGGACTTAAAGTCTCAGTGATTAACCTAAAGGCACTGTATGCCTATCAAGAGAGCAGCATGCTAGAGAAAAAAACTATCGTGATGGTGGAAGATGCTTGGAGCTTGGGTCCGTGGACCAGAACTAGAAGCAGCCTCAAAAAGAAAACTTGCAGAAATTCCTAAGGAGCTTAAAGAACTGAAAGAATCCATTCATAAGATGGAAGAATTGCATAAAGAGGTTGATAAGGCCTTGGAAATTAATAATTAGTATTTCTTTCTTTTCTATGCTGGTAGTTTTTTGGTCGATGTGCTGGAAACTATTATTTGGCTACTCTTTGTAACTCTTTTTGGGTTTCATTTTAGGTTGGCTGGGGTCCTTATTTTTGTTGTGTACCATGCTTTTGATGTTTGTAAGGGTGGTTGTTTTCTATCTATTATCCTAAGCTGTAAATATCACCCACAAATAATGTACTGAGAGTATAGTATCCCTCTTAAAAGATTTAGCCCTATTAATAGCTTATTACAACATTACAGGACATAGTCCCTGTTAAAGGAAAAACACTATTGGGAGTCAAGAGTAACAATGAGCTCACATCTGGGGCACACTTCCCAAATAAGGTTAAAGCTAACCTCAAGGATTTACAATTGGAACAAGTGTATATAAGAAATATACAATCCAGTGAACTGTCTGATAGCAAGTGTCTTTGCTTGGTAAGTTCCAATCAAGTACTATAATCACAAAATTTTCTCTACATCCAACAGCCAATAAATCTTTGTAGCTTCTACACTTCTCTGTCTTTTCAATTACCTTCTCATCATACCACCATCTTTTCAATATAAAATATCTCTCATATATACCCTATTACAGTAATTTATTACGTGAGCCAATTAAGCTTTCCCAATATAAAAATAATTATTTAACCCATTGCTAAAATACACATGGTACCTAAAACAAGTAAACATCAATTACAATACATCAGATATAATCCAAGATCCGTAATCCATGCTTGCAATCCAAAATGCATGCTACATCTCTAATGTCAGCCCCAAATAGGTCTCCTCCATAACACGTCATAGAAAACGTCACCAACAATCACATGACTTGCGATGAATAAAAAACATTCCTCAATATGCCTTTTTCATTTGTTAAGATCCCATAACCTGAATCACCATTGTCTGTAAGATATCTCAAAAACACAGAGACTCGCTTTGTCAAGCATCACTATCGTAGTCCAGAAACCATCCTTCACTAAAATATCTGTAACAACTCTAATATGGAATATTAAGCCAAGCGACCTTAGAAATAATATCATCACACATCCTTCTACATATCATCAACTTCTCTCATTCTGATTTACGCGTATAGTATTTGTACACTTCCATCAGTCATCATACAATACTAATAACTAGTTTGTTCTCTCTACAGAAACATATGTTTACATGAGTGAGAAAACATTAATGCCACCACAATCAGTAGTACCCAATTCTAATATCATCCAATAATCTCCCCTTTTGGCATTGATGGAAATATATGGGAAAATCCATTAACCCAATAGTACTCTCTCTCTCTCATTACAATCTTCTCAATATCCTCAACATAATTCTCCCTAAAGCTGTAGATATTTTCACATAAAATATCTCCCCCTTTGACAATAATGGAAAAGGGTTCCATAACTCTTCTTTAATCTTATGCAAGGTGTAGCTTTTTCAAATCTTCATGTCAAGCACCCAGGTGCAAAATCACCCAAATGAGCTCTATAGTGTTCCTTCAATCACCCCCCTGAGGAGTAGATCCATACATCAAGTCCAGAAAATTATATATCTCTGAAAGCCACTGGACTGATGCATTTTTTCATCAATTAATTATCATAGAGAGGGACTCTCACCCCAAGCATGCTTCTAAGATACTCAAAAGCATCTTTTGGAAAAGTTTTTATAAATATGTCTGCTATCTGTTCCTTTTTTCTAATATACTCTAGTCTAATCTCTTTCTCTTCTACCTTGTCTCTCAAGAAATGATACTTAATAGAAATATGTTTAGTCTTTGAATTCATTAAAAAATTCTTTGACATATTCATTGTGCTAGTGTTATCCCAATGGATGACCATTGGCTCTTCAAAAATTATTTGAATATCATCCAGCATTTGTTTCATCCAAACTACTTGTGTACAATTTATAGCAGCAGCAACATACTTGGATTTAGGAGTAGATTCCAAAATATAGTCCTACTTCTTACTTAACCATGAAACCATCCTTTTTTTCCAAAAAAAAATGTTGCACCACTTATTCTCTTTCTATCATCTACACTACCTGCCCAATCAACATCAATATAAGCATGTGTAAAAAATTCATCTTGTTTTTCATACCATAATCCATACTTTATTGTTCCATTCAAGTATTTGAAAATTCTTTTCATAGCAACAAGGTGTCTCTCTTTAGGATCTTCTTGATGTCTTGCCACAATTCCAACTGCATTGGAAATATCTGGGCTGGTGTGAGTTAGATATTATAGACCTCCAATCATTGATCTGAACTTTGTCTGAAAAACACTGAGTTTCATCATTATTAGTAAGTTTATAACTAGTCACCAAGGGTTTCCCAACAGGTTTAAAATCTTCCATTCCAAACTTCTTCAACATTTCCTTAAGGTACTTGGTCTCAAATATAAAAATACCATTCCTATTCTGATTAATTTGCAAACCAAGAAAAAATTTCATCTCACCAATCATTGACATTTCAAATTCATTTTCCATTTCTTTAGAGAATTTTTTACTCATTTTAGCATTTCCTCCAAAAAAGATATCATCAAAAAAACTTCTATGATTAGGATTCCATCTTCACCAGTTCTTAATATAAATTACTGTCTACATAAAATTTTCTGAAACCAAGATGAAGTAGATAACTATCTAGTCTTGCATACCATGCTCTTCGTGCTAGTTTTAGTGCATACAATGCTTTCTTCAACTTACAAACCATGTCTTCATCTTTTGTCAAAGGGAATCCATCATGTTTCTCTATGTATACTTCTACTTCCAAATCTCCATTCAAGAATGTAGATTTCACATCCATCTAATATAGTTTAAAGTCTATCTGTGCAACATAAGCAAGAAATAATCCCACAACTTCCAACCTAGCAACATGAACAAATGTTTATTCAAAGTCTATGCCTTTTTATTGCGAGTAGCCTTTAAAAACCACTCTAGCATTATTTATTACCACTATTCCTTCCTCATCCATTTTGTTTTTGAAGACCCATTTAGTTCCTATCACATTTTTTTTTTAGGTCTTGGAACCAATTCCCAAGTTTTGTTTTTCTTTATGTATTCTAGTTCTTCCTGCATATCTTTAGTCCAAGATTCATCTCTACATGCTTCATCAGTATTTTTTGGCTCAGCTTGAGAAATGAAAAAAATTTCATCTCTTACTTTTGATCTTTTCATCATTCCTTTACTTGCATAACCAATGATTTGATTTTCAGGATGGTTCTTCTTAATATACCTCAGGGTCTTAGGAGTTTAAGTAAGCTCAATTGATTCATCTTCAATCTCATCATCAATTTCCAAAGGTTCTACAAGATTAGTAGTGACCTCTTTTATCTCTATAATTTGACCACATTCAAACATTTTTTCTTGAATCTGAAAATTTTAATCTATCCTCACATTAGCACTTTCAATCAACTTCCTCAATCTCAGATTGAAACATTTATAGGATTTTCTCTTAGTAGAATAACCAAGGAAGATACCTTCATGATTTCTAGCATCAAACTTCCCTATGTCATCATCTCTTTTGACATAGCATTTACTTCCAAATATTGTAAAATATTTTACTGTAGGAGTATGGTCAAACCATAATTCATAGGGAGTCTTACTTGTACCTTCTTTCATATGAATTCTATTCAAGGTGTACACAGTAGTACCAACAACTTCTCGCCATTGAACATGTGATATAATTCATTCTAGAATACTATTTTTGGCAACATCTAATATTTTTTTCTTTCTTCACTCTACTATCCCATTCTGTTGTGGTGTCCTAGAAACAAATGTTTGTCTAAATATTCCATGCTTTTTGAAGTAGGTATTAAATAAATCTGAAGTAAACTCAGAACCTCTATGTGATCTCAAACATTTTATTTTCAAACCTGATTCATTCTAAACTTTTTCTCTGAATATCTTGAATTTTTTAAATGCCTCAGATTTCTCTCTTAAATATGTAACCCACATCATTCTAGAAAATTCGTCAACAAAAATTTTAAATTACCTTTCACCATAATAAGATCTTGTTCTTGTAGGACCACAAAAATCTGTATGTGCGAGATCCAACTTCCGTTTTTCTGAATAAGATCTTCTTTTAAAATTGCTTCTAGTCTGCTTCCCCATAACAGACTCTCTACACATAGTGTTAGATGGCTTTACAATATTAGGTAGATCTCTTCCTGCATTATTCATACTTGCATTCACAATATTATTAAAGTTAACATGAAAAAATCTTCTATGCCATAACTAACTGTCATCAACCTTCACAATAAAAAAGGAAGCCTCAGATGTATTCAATGCAAATACAATAGCTCTAGATTTAGTACCAAATGTGATCAAGTATCCTAATTTACTTCTGATAGAACATTTCCCATCAATAAATTTCATTTGATAGCCTTTTTCCACTAGTTGTCCAAAACTCAATAAATTATGCTTAAGTCCATCAACAAGAACTACATTGTCAGTATTTGTTTCTCCATCTAGAGAAGTAGATCCAACTCCAATGATAATATTAGGAGTATTGTCACCAAATATAACACCACTGTCATATATTTTTATACTAAAAAACTTTTTTTTTTATCTCCAATCATATGATGTTAATAACCACTATCTATAACCCATTCAGATTTCTTTTTAACATGAGATACTACGGATTTTTCTTCAAGTATAGGTTCATCATCCTTAATAGAAATAAATCCAATTTCATCATAGTCAACAATATCATCATCATAAACACCTTCACTATAATAGTAACATTCCTTTTCTATTGGATACTTTGATTTTTAAAACTTAGGTTTATGTTTTGGAACCCTTGTAGGAAATCAAGATGCAAAATGACCTGTCTTGTTGAATTAAAAACATTTCAAAGGTAACTTTCCTTCAAATTTACCCTTACCTCTCTTTTGGCCTCTAGTAATCAGGGATACCGCTTCATCTAGCTTTATTTCTCCTTTCTGTATCTATTCCCATTCATCAACATAGTCTCTAAGTTCTTCTCTCAAGTCACTATTGTTGGTGTTCGCAATTCCTGATAAGGTATTTTTATTTCTATGCACAGTCACCTTGAATGCTTACTCAACTTTAGGTAGAGAATCTCCTAGTTCTACAGCCTCAAAAGTAGTTAGCTTTCCAATTAACATCTCTCTATTGAATTTCATTGTCAAAGGTATAATCTCCTCTATAGCTTGTACTCTAGTTCTGTATGCAGGTGTCAGAGATCTGAGAATATTCACAATCACTTCTTCCTCACTAGAAGTACCTCTAGAGTTCCTGATGCTAGTAACCACTTCAGTAATTCCATGTGTGTATTCTCTAATGTTCTCATCATTTTTCCTTTTTAATGATTCCACCTTTTTCTTCAACTTTTTTAGCTTCACATGTTTTGTAAACTTATCCCCTTCATACAGTGCTTACAATCTTGTTCAAATTTCATGTGTAGAATCGAAGTCTTTTACTTCTATAAATTTTCCTTCATAAAGTGCATTGGTCAATGATTCCCATACAACCATGTTACATGAAAATAAATTATTTTTATATTCACTAGCTTTATCCAATTCATCCTCTTCTTTATCTTTTCCTTTCTTTTTGTGTTCATCCAGTAGTCGATTCTCAAACATAGAAAATGTGTTCTCATCTTCTTTTTCCAACCGTCAAAGTTTTGAGGATCAAATTTTTTACTACCATTCCTATATTAAGTCATCTTTAGGATCACCTCAAGTTGTGAATCTTTCTCTCTAAGGAACAAAACCTCTAATACCAATTGTTAGGAATAACAGTACACAACCACAACTGAAAGGGGGGGTAAATCAGTTGTGAGACAAATTATTAAATATTAAACTTTAAAAACAAAAACTTCAATTCAAATGATAACACAGTAAAAGAAAACACAATAAAACAATCCTTTGTTGTCAAGGAAACCTTGTTAAAGGTAAAACACCGGTGGGAATTAGCACCCATAAATAATGTACTAAGAGTATAGTATCCCTGGTAAAAGATTTATCCCTATTAGGAGATTATTACAACATTATAGTACATAGTCCCTGTTAAAGAAAAAACCCTGTTAGGAGTCAAGAGTAACAATGGGATCACTACCCAAGAACACTACCCAAAGAAGGTTAAAGCTGCCCACAAGGATTTACAATCTAAATAAGTGTATATAAGAAATATACAATCCAGTGAACTATCTCATAGAAACTGTCTTTTCTTGGTTAGTTCCAATGAAGTACTATAATGAATAACTCTTCTCTACATCCAGCAGCTAATCAAGCTTTGCAGCTTGTATACTTCCCTATCTTTTCAATTACCTTCTCATCATACCACCATATTTTCAAAAGAAAAGATCTATCATATATACCCTGTTACAATAATTGATTAGGTTGTCCAATTAAGATTTATCAATGTAAAAATAATTACTTAACCCCTTGCTAAGACACACACAGTACCTAAAACAAGTAAACATCAATTAAAATACATCAGATATAATCCAAGATCCGCAATCAACACTCACAAGATACAATGCACGCTACATCTCTAAAGTTGGCCCTACATAGGTCTCCTCCAAAATATACACCAGAGATGACATCACCAAAAATCACATGACTTGTGATCAATAACAAACATTCCTCAATATGCCTTTTGTCATCTCTTAAGCTTGCATAACCTAAATCATCATCACCTTTAAGATATCTCTAAAACATAAACACTCGCTTTGTCAAGAATCGCTGTCAGAGTCTAGAAACCAATATTCACTAAAATGTCTGTAAAAACTCCAATATGCAGTATTAAGCCATTGGACCTTAGAAATAATATCATCACATATCCTTTTGCACATCATCATCTTCGCTCATTCCGATTCATCCGTACACTTTCACCAGTCATCGTATAATAGTAATAACCAGTCTTTTCTCTCCATAGATACATATGTTGACATCAGTGAAAAAACATGAATTCCAACAACTTTAGTAGTACCCAATTCTAATATCATCCAACAAATTCCTCTAAAAATTAAAAAATCCTCTTATTAAGGTCAATTTCCTACTTCTATACATGTAGAAGAATTTCCTACCCCTTGTCTCACTCAATACATGACGATCACCCTCCAATTGCTTCTCCTTCCACTCAGACTTGTTGATAACATCTAGTGTATGTTACAAGGGATCCATTCTATAGGAAACAGTAATAAAACATCTATAGAATGGATCAAGTATCCATTGGGACCTTCAAAAAATTAAATACCTAATCCTGTCATGGTACAGTTAGCAAAGAAAAAACCTCATATTTATTTCAATGCCTAAAATTTCTTTAATTGAGCATGTAACTAATAATCACAAACCTACTTCATTACATGGTAATCAGATTTCAAAATTGTACTATAAAAGCATTCAATAGAAACAAAATTAAAAAGAGAAATTTAGGAATGTAAGATTTTATTATATCTCAGACTTTTTCTCCATACAACCTTACCCCCATTGACATCAAATACCTCTCAAAGACTTTATAAACCTCAACCCAACTTCCCAAAACCAATTTAGATTGGTTTGGGTTACATAAACAACTCAAAATCATGAAACTTCCCAATAACTAACTAGCCATTAGGATTTGAAAATTCAAAGTTCCTAACTCCTAACAAATGAACTTATAAAAAACCCAACCCATTACTACGGCCTCCAAATGGATCTCATTACATTATTAATCAGTTATAAAACCCTCCAAACACTTTCACAATATAGATCTATTGATTACACTATTTGATCATATGATCCCTTTAGGACCATTAGGATATTTTTCTAGTATATTTTGATTATTATATTCAAAACCCATAACTGGCTTCAAAACATGGTAACTAATCTTAATTTCCCTTCAAATTTGATTTCTCACTCTTGATGTATTCCTATCTACAATGTGACCTTGAGGTGCTCCTACACCATACTCCTCACTTAAAAAGGAACTCTTGGTTCAAGAGTTTCTATGCAGGGGCAGCCAAAGACATGAAGACACAAAATTATTTGGAGCATGGAAGGGCGTCTACGAAATTTAATTGGAATGGTTTAAGGCCAATCATGGCCATTTGTAATGGTCAATTTAATGAATTTGATGAAAATTTCTAAGGGTCCTTATAAGGACCCTAGGACCAAATTGTTTGTAAGGGGGGACCAATAGTGCCTATATGGGATCTAAATAGTTTGGAGGGTCCTAGATGTGGTGGTTAGGTCCTAGGATGAATCTGGATACAATTTTGATAAGTTAAGAACAAAATAAAACAATAAAACATAATATAAAGTTCAAATATTTAAACACCAATGACTAACTACCAATTTGGATGGAAAATCCAAAACTGGTTAAAATTAGTATTTGTTAAAGATCTAACTGATTGGAAATGGTTGGAGAAGCTTTAAAAAATCCTATATATCCTAGATTAAGCATATGGACAGAGGAAAGTACGGAGGAAAATGAGAATGTACGAACTACACTAAGAATTGTAATAAAATATCTGAATTTTGTGAACTTATTATGGTATTTTGAATTTCCATTATTTTCTATGTTCTGAGATTCCACATATGAGTTCTCCACTCACTGTTTTGTCTGACAAAGCTTTAAAATTTTGAGATTTCTTATTTGTTTTGAGTGTTATGGAGTGCAAATGATCATTCAAGGAATGTAAAGCTATGATTCTCATGTAATGATCATATTTTAATATGTATCATATGAAATTAACAATGAAATATGCATATAAGTGAATAAAGTTGGTGATCATGAAGGAGTTGTGTTGAAAAAGCACTAAATGCATGGCTAAGGTATAGAAGCAGTAGTTATAGCGATCAAACGGATATATTTTATGTTGGATTGTGTTCTGACATGTCAAGCGGAAGGTGAATCCACCATTGGTTGATTGAGAGAGTCCTTAGATGGGCGATAATTATAAATACCTAGTTTTAAGTGCTTAGAACGAGTAATTTGGAAATTTCGAGGCTAGGGAGACAGTATAATCAAATTGAACGCATATTCCTATAATTTGGACCATATTATAACTTTGTGAAAATTAGAAAGGTTAGGTGATAATTCTTTGATAGGGTTCCTTTATAAAAGTGACCTATTAGGTCTAGGAAGGAAAGGGGAGTAACAGTTTTTGGAGGTTATGTTCTAGATTACCCATATTTGATTCTAAGGTATGTTTTGGTAAACCCTAAATGGGTATTTGAAACTATAAATATTTTTTTCATTTTTTTGAGAAGTTTGTGTAAAAATTTAAAAAGAGAGTGATAATGAGGCAACTAGGCTTTCTAGGTCTACTAAGGCTAAAGAGTGGATTTGAGAGTCGAAATCATTGCAGCGGTTTGGAAACCATTGGAGCAAGTTGGAATAGGTGTTTTAAGGTGTTATAAGGTGATAGAGGTAGTGTATAGGTCTTCCGTTTCATTCTTGTCATTAGGAGATGTGAATTTAGGTGTTCTTAGAGTCATTTGTTTGATCACTACTATTGTGAATCTTTTGAAGACCTTCTTTATTTCCATTCCACTTGCCTCTGCATTAAGTTCTATGATAGAAAAAAATATACCTTTGGGAGAAGAAAAATATTTTATGTCAGATGGAGAAGATTTTGAAGCATTTGGTGAAGAGGCTCAAAAGATGCCTCCAAGATTGACAAACGTGGAAGAAGAAGAAGAAGAAGAAGAAGAAGAATTAATCATCTATTTTCCTCTAAATTCATTCCCCAAATCATGTAATCAAATTCCCAAAATTAATTACCATTTATTAATTAATTAAATTAAATTTCCCATAGTTTAAATTCAAATATTTAAACTTACTAATTAAATTCTTCTACTTAAATTAATTTCAAATTAATTAATTTAATTTCATTCAATAAAGAAATTCTAAATAAAAAAGAATTCAATTATCTCACATGTTGAAAACTTTAATTAAATAAATGAATTTAATATTCATTTATCTTCAAAGAGATAACTCCAATCAGATCACATGGGTTACTCCACCCATCTCTCCAGTCCACATGGGTAATTTCACCCACCTCATCAGTTCAAAAAGGTAAGTCACAATTACCTCTTCAGTCAACCAAACTCTGTCTCCTCTTTACCAATTGAAGGGGTGGAGCTTACTGATGGATTCTCCAGTTTCCCTTTGATCTCAACCATTCATCTGCCTATCTCTGGGATTGATCTCAACCATTTATTTCATCCCCAATTCCTATATAATAAACCCTTCATAACCATTTGAAGGATCCAAGATTTCAAGCTCTCGTGCACCATTACTATGTCAGTTTGGTTCTAGCATTCAAGCCATCTTACGATCACACACCCATTTCAATTAGTAATTTCTCGACGCTTCTCAAGTGGCAGACGCTGCCACACCAACACTGAGCATAAAAAACAACATTTTAGAAGGAGTAGAGAGAGACAGTAGAAGCTTCAAGCACTTTGGGGTTTGCGTTCATTTGTTTTCCTTTCTTTGCTTGTACATTTTATTAGTTACGTTTCAAGTTATTCATTTTAGTAGTTCTTGTGTACTTGATTTCTATCATTGTAAAACCTTTGCTACTAACCCTTTCCATTGGAAAGCTTTGGAATCATGAATCATGATTGAAGTAGGGTTGCACCACAATTGAGTGACTTACCATTATAGTAAGCCACATAGAACATATGAAAATACATGTAAGCCAACATGCATGGCCCCCAAGCATAAACAGTACAGTCCCTAACCATACTCTATAGCATAGTACTGAAGCCGACAGAAAATCCACACTACCAACGATCGGGGCATAAGATGCCAAAAATTAGACTGCCTAGTAAGGTGGACAGTCTATCAAGGCCCAAACCAAATCTGGACCATGAAATGTCATAAGCACTAGACAACCCAAGCTGATCTTGGGGCAATCCAGAGAGCTCCGTCAAAGAAACAATACAAGAATGGGTGGCATACTCAACAAGCACACCCTGGATCGGAAGCTAGAGGATGCGGTACACATCCTCTAATGTGACAGTACACTCACCATTGGGTAACCAGAAAGTGCATGTCTCAAAATGCCAACACTCTACAAGATTGGAGATCAAACCCCTGTTGGTCATGATCTCTGGCATATAGAAAATTCAATACAATCCTAGGTCCCTAAGTACTGACCTCTCATCCTCTGAGAGATGGAACCTGTAAACAAGACCAGTCGGTCTTGACTCTCAACAATGGAGAATCTGCCCGGTGAACTGCACAAAGAAATAAATTAGAAAAATATTAGTATCAGTCATCCAGGAAAGTATCAGAAGCCAGAATATATAGATATCAGACAAATAAATCAGGCAGACAGTTCTAAAAAATCAATAATGGCAATAAACACTTCAACTATGGTTCACTTATGCGATTCCGAAACATCATTATCAATTGCAGCATAAAAAACTCAATTGTAGAATCCAAACATACACAGTGTAGTACACTTATCAAATGCAACACTTAACTAACAATTGTGGCATTCAAACCGTAATTGCGGCAAAATTGTAGAAGATTGTGGCACTATATGAAGAAATTCAAAAAACAAAATTTTTTCAAAGAAATAAATGAAGGCATTAATGACATGCAAATCAAGAAAACTCACTGGATGTCCTGCGCCAGCTAGTCTCTGATACATCTAGACCAGGTCAGAAATGTGAGTGACTCTAGGAAGGCCCGCCATCGCATGAAAACATGAGGAAAAGCATAGAAAACCAAAGAATAACTCACCAGGAAATCAAGAGCTTCAAGAAGGAAATGTGATAAATGAATGACTCTCTTGGCTATTTACAGGGGTCCCCACAAACCCTAATTTCACAAGGAGGTTTGATTTTTTCTTCCTAGTCCCTGGAAACTTACACAAGCAATATCAAGGGCAATATAAAGCATTTTTCCAAATCAGTCAGATACCCAGATTCATAAATGGTGATTTAAACAAATTAACGCTCATGTCAAGACTTTTCACTCAAATTTGTTGAGGGGGCATAGATACACCTACTATCGCCGGGGCAAGTTGGAGCAAGATAAAAAATAATCTTTGACACACTGCGACAAGTCACATCACATCAAAGAGGAGCAAATGTAGACACCCTAAAATGGACAAGCTTGCAACTTTACATTAAAAACACTAATATTCATCTATTATTTAATAGTTTTTTAATCATTAATTAATCATCTATTTTCCTCTAAATTCATTCCCCAAATCATCTAATCAAATTCCCAAAATTAATTAAATAATTAATTTTATTTAATTAATTAACCTTTAATTGATTAATTACCATTTATTAATTTATTAAATTCAATTTCCTCTAGTTTTAATTCAAATATTTAAACTTACTAATTAAATTCTTTCAATTAAATTAATTTAATTTCATTCAGTAAAGCAATTCTAAATCAAAAGGAATTCAATTATCTCACATGTTGAAAACTTTAATTAAATAAATGAATTAAAAATTCATTTATCTTCAAAGACATAACTCCAATCAGATCACATGGGTTACTCCACCCATCTCTCCAGTCCACATGGGTAACTTCACCCACCTCTTCAGTTCAAAAAGGTAACTCACAATTAGCTCTTCAATCAACCAAACTCTGTCTCCTCTTTACCAATTGAAGAGGTGGAGTTTACTGATGGCTTCCCTAGTTCCCTTTGATCTCAACCGTTCCTCTCCCTATCTCTGGGATTGATCTCAACCATTCATTTAATCCCCAATTCCTATATAATAAAACCTTCATAAACATTTGAAGGATCTAGGATTTCAAGCTCTCGTGCGCCATTACTATGTCATTTTGGTTCTAGCATTCAAGCCATCTTGCGATCACACACCCATTTCAATTAGAAAATTATCAAAACTTCTCAAGTCACAGACGCTGCCCCACCAGTACTGACCATCAAAAACAACATTTTGGAAGGAGTAGAGAGAGGCAATAGAAGCTTCAAGCACTTTAGAGTTTGCGTTCATTTGTTTTCCTTTCTTTGCTTGTACATTTTATTGGTTACGTTTCAAGTTATTCATTTTAGTAGTTCTTGTGTACTTGATTTCTATCATTGTAAAACCTTTGATACTAACCCTTGCCTTAGGAAATCTTGGGAATCATGAATCATGATTGAAGGAGGCATACGATCAGCAGCTACAGTATCACCAAAACTTCCAACAACACCCTCCATTTAATCCATACCAACAACAGTTTAACCAATATTAGTAGCCACAGCAGAATAACCAATGGAAACCACATGGTAATTGGAAACAACAACCTCAATGGGGACCCAATTATCCTAATCAATATTAAGCTATCATGCCTCCACCTCAAAAACAAGCTATTATGCCTCCACCTCTTGCAGCCAATAGTAGCCCTCATAAGCCACAACTACCTGTGCAAACAAATCCAAATCCTAATAACAAGCAGCAAGCTTATTTAGTGCAAGTGAATGACATCCACCTATGATCAGGAACTACATTGCCTACACCTATGACACCCATCATAAATGATGTTTCTGATACTAAGGAAATTCCTAACAATCAAAATATTGTAGTCCTACCTATTTCACCACCTACTCTAGCTGTGAAAATTTCATGAAGATTGGCTCAACAATCAGTACGCCCTAAAGAGAATCCTATTGCAACTAATCTAATTGACCAACTAAAGCAAATGACTGTCCAAATACCATTATTAGATCCCCTCAAATAAATTCCCATTTATAAAAAATCAATAAGGGAAGCCTATATCAAGAACCCTGGTAGGAAAAAGAAAGATTATGATACCATCCATGTTCTTGGGTAGATTTCCAATCTTATGCTTAGTAAAGCCTTGATGCCTAAATACTCTAATTCATGAAGTCCAGTGGTCACCATTCAAATTAATGGTATACAAATACAGAATGTCCTAGTTGATTTAGGGGCATCTATTAATGTAATGACTATGGATGTGTTGTTAAGGCTTAGTATCATTAGGTTGAGGGAAACACCTACCATTCTCTAGTTATCTAATAATTGCACTGTTAAGCCAGATGGTATGGTAAAGGATATTTTTGTCACACTTGATTCCCTAGATTACCCCTCAGATTTCATCATCTTGTACCCAAAAGCCACACTAGGAGGGTATACACTAATCCTAGAGAGGCCTTGGTTGGCCACAATAGATGCTTGCATTGTAGGTCACTCAGGAAAAAATACCATATATTATGGCATTCATACCAAGAAATTAACTCTATATTCTCTAGCCAAACCCCAAGCTGAACTTGATCAAGTTGTCTGCCCAGATATAGGAGATGCTCCCCTTGAATCCAATTCAGTGCAGAAGCTTATGGTTATTGGTAGAGATCCATTTATGGCCTCACAACAAGAAGATGACATACTAGTAGCAATCCTTACAAACCAGTATGGCTCTGAGGAACCCTCTTGTCATGTCCCTGACTGTTCCCTACAAACCATATTTCCCAAGCAGTCCTCATCTAAGTTTCCTACAACACCTGATTATCTTAATACTTTGTTACCCCATGAGATAAAGTCACCTTCATTTGTAGAAGTTCTTATGCTGGATATAGTCAAAAGAGTATATATTGCCTTAGGTAAGGAATTGAATATCAATAATAATCTCACTGAATCTAAGATGTCTAGCCTTCTCCAACTTTTAAAAGAGAGTTAGCAAGATTTGGCGTGGGAATATACTGACATGAAGGGAATTGAAAAAAAATTGTGTACCCATAAGATCTATATACGTCCTGAGTCTATACTTATTACGCATGCTCAGAAAAGAATAAACCTTGCACTAAGATATATAGTAAAGGCTTAATTACAAAATATCCTTCAAGCTAGCTTTATATTTCCTATTTCTGACAGCCAGTGGGTCTCCTCTCTTGTAATTGTCCCAAAGAAAGGTGGCAAATGGTGAGTTTGTGTGGAGTCTAGAGAGCTTAATAAAGTCACCAATAAAGATCACTTTCCATTACCCTTTATTGACCAAGTACTTGACAACCTTGCTGGTAAGAAGAATTTTTCAATCCTAGATGGTTTTAGTGGCTACAACCAGATCCAGATATCACCAGAAGACTAGGATAAAACAATGTTCACCTATCCATTGGGAACATTTTCTTATTATGTATTGTCATTTGGATGATGTAATGCACCTGCTACTTTTAAGAGGGAAGTAATAAGTATTTTCTCTAGCATTGCTATTGACTGTGTTGAAATATACATGGATGATTTCACTACATATTGAACTACATCTGAAGAGGCTCACGCTAATTTGGTAAAAGTTATTAAAATATGTCAGGACTACAACCTCTCACTTAATAGTGAGAAGTGTTATATGATGATGGAGGAGGGAGTTCTCCTAAGGCATTACCTCTCATCATTTGGTATCCAGGTTGATCCAAAAAAGATTGCAGTCATCATTACACTCCCCACTCCAGCAAAGCAGAAAGATGTCCATATTTTTCTTGGTCATGCCAGCTACTAAAGGAGATTTAAATTAAGAACTTCAGCCAACTTGTCGCCCCATTGTACAATATGGTGAAGAAAGAAGAAGAATTTGAATGGACAGCTGACTATGAACTATAATTTTAGCCATTGAAAGATGTGTTGACAATGACCCCTATTCTTACAGGACCTGGCTGGAAGCTGCCCTTTCATATCCACACTGATGCATCTGAATATGCCATTGGGGCAGTGCTAGGACAAAAATAAGGTATAGTTGAGCATGTCATTTATTACATAAGCAAAAATATGCAAGGTGCTGAACTAAATTATATTGTTACTGAAAAGGAATTGCTTGCTGTAATCTATGCACTTAATAAATTTAGATATTACATAACCGGTTATGAAGTATTTGTTTATAATGATCACTTAGCAATCAAATACTTGATGAACAAACCTGCCATCTCTGGTAGGTTATCTCGCTAGTTACTCCTCATGCAGGAGTTTGATATAACTATCATTGATAAACTAGGAAAAGCTAATTTAGTGGCTAATTTCCTCTCCAGATTACAAGTTCCTAATGATCCTATAGAAATTGATGATAGCTTCCCAGATGAGAACTTATTCTCTGTTGCAACTTACAATCCCTGGTATGCTGACATCGCCAACTACCTTTCTACAGGAAGAACACCACCTCATTTTTCACCACGTGAACATCAGCTAGTGGTTGAGAAAATATTCAACTTTTCATGGATCTGTGGATTTATGTTCTACATATGTCCTGATTAAGTCACCCATAGATATGTTCACGAAGTTGAGACCTATGACATCCTTCGGGTTTGTCATGATGAGTCATGTGGTGTCCATTTTGCAAGAAAAATGGTAGCATATAGGGTATTGATAACTGGTTATTATTGGCCTACCTTACATAAAGATGTAGCTAAGCATACCAGGCACTATGACCAACGTCAGTGGATGGGACACCCAACCAAGTTTGAAAAAATGCCCTTGTAGCCTTAGGTGGTGGTAAGACCATTTGACAAATGGGGCATAGACTTTGTTGGTCCCATTGAGCCATCTTCCCATTATAAGTCTTATATCTTAGTATGCACTGAATACGCCACAAAATGGGTTAAAGAAAAAGAATTGAAGCATGCAAGGGATCATAAGGTAGTAGAGTTTCTCTATGAGTTTATTATTACTAGGTTTGTTGTGCCTTGTGATAAAGTAATATATCAAGGGGTGCAATTTACCTCTAACGTTATTGCTGAATTGATGAATAAGTACATAGTGAGGCATGGTAAATCTTTACCATACCATCCTTAGGCCAATGGGTAGGTTGAGATCACAAATTGGGAAATTGAGACCATCCTGACCAAAACCATTGCTATTCACAAAAAGGATTGGGCTAACCACCTTCCTGAAGCCATTTGGGCTTATCAAAAAACTTGGAAAACCACTACTGGTTTTACTCCTTTTGAGTTGGTTTATGGAAAATATGAATCCATGCCTATTGAGTTTCACCATAAGAATCTCAAGATGACATTGGAGTTAGATATCAACTTTACCAAGGCACAAGAGGACAGGCTCTTGCAGATTAATGGATTGGATGAGTATAGGAAGTTTGCACTTCACAACACTAAACTCATTCAGAAGTAGCAAAAGAAGAGGCATGATAGATTCATCAAGCATAAGAAATTTTCCATTGGTGATTGGGCCTTCCTCTATGGTTTATGCTATCAGCATACTCCAAGAAAATTTTAGACCCGTTAGTTAGGGCCTTATGAGATAGTCTCAGTTTTTGATAATGGTGCAGTTCATCTATCTACCATTGATCCTGTATGATTCAAACTCCTTGTTAATGGGCATCATATTAAGATATATCACAAGCCTGTGAGTCATCAAGACTTCTTGTAGTAGTTCTAGCAAAGCATAGATAGCTCCACTCCTGCAGTCAAAGCATCTGGGTCTTCCACCTATATTTCTGCCAAACTATGATTTTTATCACAGATTCCATAATAAATATTTCACTTCGATGAATTGCTTTCTCTAAAATAAAAATCCACCTCACATCCTCTCTGTACCATGTGTCTGTACCATCACATCACTCCATCAGTGCATGTAGCATAGCATAACATACTTCTTGCAGTACCTCTCATGTTAGTAAGACATACATTTGCTCATATATTATTTTATTCATTTTTTATTTTGGATAAATTGTTTTTTTTTTTTTTTGTACTCTTGCACACAAAGGCTTGGTGGAACCCATGCCTTACACTTAGTTGGGAGGAGGGATTATTTAATGCTTGTTTCAAAATATTTCCAAATCAATTTTGGCATGCAAAAAGGAAAACTTTATTTCTTGTCTTTTCACGGTGACCGCCATCATGTGGAAGCTTATTTGTCCTTCCATGATTAATTCATCACGATTTGAAAGAAATTAAAAACCAAGGTTCACTTAATAATTGAATTTTCATGACATGTTTGGGTGGCGAATCTTAACATGTGTGAATGTATTTATGAATACCATTCAAAATAATTATTATTTTCCTGGAACTAAAAGCTATTATGTACTTCAATTTTTCTCGTAAAAAACACCTTGAGTCTGTAAGAAGTCCTACATTTTCTAGTTTTTTGTACCATCTTTGGAGCTCCTACAGAGCCATTTTTCTAATTAACAATGGGTGGAGACCTTCAAAGGCATGAGCCTACAGATCATCGAGTTCTACTTCGGGACCCGACCACCTATGAAATGTTTCAAAGAAGGGGATGGCTGGATTACTGCCTTAGCCTTAATGGCTATGATGAAGAAATTTCTTTCTGAATCCTAAATAATTTTAACAATGGGTTTGCAGTGGTTAAGGGTTTGAGGGTAGAATTCTCAGAGGACATCATGGCAAAAGTTTCAAAATTGCCACAGGAAGGAGAAAAATGGAGTAAGGATATTGACTTGTGCTTGGCCAGGGCACAATTTAGCCTTCATGGTGACCCACAGCTTGACGTTGATAAGAAACATGGCACTTCAAGAACATCATTACCCATGGATTTTATGCAGCTGACTACATTCATAATATCCTACTTCACTTGTCAAGGTCAATACAAGTACCTCCATGGACTCCATTTCAAGCTTCTGAGCACCCTCTGCCATGAAAATAGGCCACTATACTTACCTAGTTTTCTATTTAATATTGTGAAAAGGCAGGCGTCTCTAGTACAATAAGGAAAAGCTCAATCTATTTCCCATTATTGTTTAATCAAATTAGTTGTAGAAAGGGAATTAATTAGACAATCAATTGGGACTTGGGATGAATTCTTGGCCATGGAGGAAATAGAACCTAGAGTGGTTGGCCCTAGAGGCTATGGTGTAGGTAGAAGGGTTAACACGGAAATGGGGGTTCATAAAGTAATACATAAAAAATAGACCATTCCTAAAGTGTATTCTTCTAAACCTACCCTATCTATGAAAAGAGCCTGCAATGTTAGTACTCCTGTGTCTGATAAAAAGAAAGGGAAAACTAGGGAAGCTGATGTCACTCCTGATACTTCACCTTCTGAGGAAACTAGGTCTGCTACCATAAAGGATAAACATAAAAGCATAGAGGCAGAGGGTATGACTCCAGAATAGAAACCACCAAATAATGAAGATGTTGGTAATATAGCTGAGGAACCCTTTCCCTCTCCCGAGGAGGCAACACAAAAAGCACCTCCTATAGCCATGATGGAGGAGGTATCCTCCAGTAGGAAGAAACACAAAGATCCTCTGAGATTTTTTCAAACCCCTATCAGGAATAGTGCTATAATTTCTATTAGTACCAGTAAGGTAGAGAAAACCCCTGATTCAGTTCTAAATGTTGAATCCTTTGAGTCTATAGAGAAGTACTCTTCGGAGGCAATGGCTCCAAAATGAACAGATAGTGACACCATATCCCACATTATGAATGATGAAGCTATAGTTGACCCACAAGTTGATTACATCCTCGTAGACAGTGATAAGGATTCTAAGGAAATAGAGGGATTTTTCAATAACTCTGTCAGGCAAGATACTGATGACAATTTAGAAAATCTACCCTGTGAATAATTCCCTACAATAGATGAGGACATTGTTGAAGAGGTGTTTGAACAAATGAGTAGAGATAGATTGGACATGCTGGTCAAGGCATCTAAGTCATCCCAAGTGGATGATTCAATAAAAAACCTTGTCATATGGAGCAGAAAAACTTCTATTTTTGATTCCTTCCAAGCAGATGATTCAATGAAAAAACATGACAAAGGAAAAGGGGTTACTTCTACTGAAGAGGAAGTAGTAAGATTCCCTTGACCTGCATCTGGGTGGATTGATGTTCTTTAGTAGGGACCCATGCCACCACCGGACTTATCAACACCTTTAACAACAAGATTTAGTTTATAAAAAAATTTAATTTGGGAAAAGGCATAATGGAAACTGGAAATAGAAAAATTGAAAAGGCTCATTGAGGATCAGGCTTGTGAACTTGAACAGAAAACAAATCAGGTTGCAGTATTGGAGAGGAAAATTGAGCAGATCATAGAATTGATTCCTGCAACAATGGTATGTAGGTCACCATCTCCAGTTTATGCTTTGTTCCTTAAAGAACAATTTGTTAACTTTCAATTGACTAGGATTGTAGAGGGATTGAATCCTTCTATTTCTACAGCTCATGAATTTTATGATGCCTTCCAGTCAGCTATCATGTCTATCAAAAACCTATTATGTGAATTATATTTACACAATCTTATTTTTCCAGACAATAGGGATTGGAATTCACTTTTGTACGTGGGAGATGTTCAGCTAAGGGCAGTGATGTCTTGGGTTCAGAATGAGATTAGTAGATAGCATCAGGCTTTGCCATATAGAAATAGTGAGATAGACACACGCCTCATGATGAGGTCTAAAGTTCAGATTTCTAGGTGGACTTTCCTTGATTGGATCTCAACTACTATGAACCCTAGTTGATCCCACAAGGTCCATCTAGTCAAATAGAAGGTATACACTGATTGGGAACAACATTCATCATAGGATATTGAGGCTGCAATTACAGCTTGCAAACAAAGGTGGATACAGATGTCCCATGACTTACAAATCAGGGAACTTCATTCTCCACATAATTTAACTCTTGCCACTTGTCGAGCCCCATAGTTTATAATGTTGGGCTGAACACAACTGAATTAATGGATTCCCTTAAGGTTTCAACCTCCTATCCTCTTTTATCCTTTACTTGTACTAAATGAGAATGCAAAAGATCATGATATGACTCAGAATAGATAGAGGTGGGAAAGACATCAGGACAACCATGGGTATTTCAACTATGTTGTTGATGAACTAGGTTAAAAGATGGCCAGTGACCTGAGGCTTAGGGATAGGATACATAATTTCATGATTGTTGGGAAACAAAAATAGTGCACTTGGTGGGAATGATGAGCCTCTTAAAAGGCCATCTTTTCAAATGTTTCTCACTTTCTTTTTGAGCAGTTTTCTTACAAAATAGATACTTTAAACTGATGGTTTTATATGTATATTTTATATATGTAAAGACATAGGTAGGTAAATGGATGGTAAGAACATGGTGTATTTTCTTGGAATTGATGGGTAGAAGTTGTAGGATATAAGTAGTTGCATGCTAATGATAAATCCTATTTCCTATGCTATGTTTATGGGTATTCTCCTTCCTGTAGCTAAATGACGTGCAAGAGTATCAAATGGAAACTAACACTTCTTTCCTATTATTAAATGATAATATATATATATATATATATA
>MU225430.1:3501579-3512644 GCA_018584345.1 Thuja plicata
TATATATATATATATTAGAAGTTGTGTATGCTAACCATTTTGTAGGGATCAAGTCATGGCACATTCAAGAATAGCAGCATGGTACTAAAGGAGTCAACGATAGCCATTGCTGCAAAAGCACCATCATACTGAGGAATTAAGCGAGCGATTGAAGAAGGGCGTGCTGCAAGACTTTCATAGAAAAACAAGTCAATTTAGTTCCTCAGTAAACACAGCGCATGGATCTAGAGCCACCACATGCTATTTTATGGGAACCACTTGAAGACTTACTCTTTTTGTTTGATATTTTCTATTATGAGCATTATGTATCCATTAGTGATCCTCATTAATGGAGTGATCCTAAATTTAGGGAGTAGTATAGTTTCTCTTTAAATAAGCCAACTTTTGTAACACTTAAGAGAGTGAAGTTAGTTGATATATTTTCTAGAATAGAAATTGATATTGTAACACTATTTTACTTTCCAAATACATTTTCTCCATGAATGAATAGAGTGCATAATTTGAGTTTGAATCTCTTATCTTTATTGCATTTCTATTCACTCATCCAAGGGGGCCCACTTGGTGAGTGAATCACTCTATTAGATTAGAAGTTATTTCCTTGTTTATTAAGAAGTAATTAGAACTCTGCTATTTCTGCAGCCACTGGTAACATAACTAGTAGACTGTACCTGCAGCATAGGTGAGTAGAGTAACTCCTATTCATAATTGATGTTTTCTTAGAGTAAACACATTTACCTGAGATAGTATAGATTCCTGAAGCTTAATGTATTTCAATTCCATAGGATTAGGCATGAGAATCAAGAAGGTTTGAAGCATATACTTTTCAAGTACCATTCCAAGTTTAGGTCCCTGGTCGATAATTAAATGAGACTAAATAATCTAATTAGCAACCATCTAGGGTGTCCAATCCTAAAATAGCAGTCCAATGTTATGTGTTTATAAGACAATTGTTTAGCCAAGCAGTTGCTAGGTTGTCTTAAGTCCTTGTCTTGGAACGTTGGCCTCTACATTCTTAATACCTGAATCAAAACATCACTATCAAAAATAATGGTGTTTCTTAAACACTACCTACCTATAACTTACATCATACTAGTGTTTCTCAACCCTTTAATCAAACAACATTTCTCAACACTACGTTGGATTGAAATTGTTGATATTGTTTATCTCACTCACTCGAATATAAAAATACATTACTTGATTCCAACTTGCAATTGATGATTTATCTACTCTAATTGAAAAATGAATCAATGGTTTTCCTCAACACCACATAAGAACATATACACTAATCTTGATTTGACTATGAATAATTTTCATGTTCCAATGATGTTTCAAACTAGGGGAATGTAAACAGTTATAAATTTTGTTTGTCTAATTATCAATTGTTATTTCTTATGTCTTCTGATTTACTCCATGATGTCTATTAAAAGACAAAGAATCGCATGGATAGGCGCATAACATTTTCTTGATTTTATGCATATGGTGATTGTTTCAATAATCCTATAAATTTCACCTAATTTGGATATTTATGGTAAGATCTTCCAAGATGACTGGAAGGCCACATATATCTCAATCCTTTTTATGTGTATGCTACAATGAGGTTGAACTAATTTCCTTGTCTGTTTCTAATCAATTTCTAAGTAAGTTGTATGAAATATAATGTACCCAAGGATATGAACATTAAGGGTCATTGCAGGTTCCATATACTACATTACATATGAACAAAAAATGATTCATAAAGAAAAAGGATATAACTAACCAGTCATCATGGCCTCTATGACTTGATGCTTAAGTTTATTTTAGATATTGCATCCAATAAAAAATAGTATTCATAATCTCATGATACTTTCTTGGTATCAGTGACAGTTGTTCTAGTCGCTCATGTCCATTACACAAATGCCCTGTGATTATAAAATGCTAAAATGTAAAAATATTAGTGACACTCCTCAAAGTCTGCATTTGGTTGCACTTAAGATTGCATGATTCATTTAAACAGCATAAGTACTTGAGCTCAAAATGATTTCCTGGTTTGAATTCAAAATCCAAGTTCGACTACTTAATCTATGTTACTGATATATACATGTCATTGCATATCCATTGCATTCATAATGGGAAAAAGATGAAAATACAAAAAAACAAAGCATTCAAATATTGCATTTTTACATCCTAAGTGCATCCATACATATATTTTCATTCAAAAAATCTCAAAAACATACATCTCCATATTTACATAGAATAATCTAACACATCTATATATCAGTAATAATCAAAAAGCATAAATGATGTCATCACATGAATCTATTCTAAATTTTCATAATGACCAAGTACAATATCAAGTGTGAATCAATCTAATCATCTATCACATACACCAGCTATCAAAGGACAAACAATGAACATATCACAATAAGAGGAGGCTATCTCATATATATCACTAAATATCAAATCAAAAATATGCAATGTCTACAATAATATCAATGAGATCACAATAAAACATGTACAAAACTATCAAATATCCAAAATAGAAGGATGATCACAAAAGGATCCATATACAAAAATATTAGGAATAATCTATATCGTCATATCTAACTTCTACTCTCTCCCTAATCAGGACGAGGAGGTGGTACATCTGCTTAGGGAGGAGAAGGTGGTGGAGGCATAGCTCCCTCTAACTACTAATCTATAGAACAATATAAGGGTGCTCTCTATAGCTGTGGAACTACAACACAATATAAGGAAAAATAATATGCTTCTCTTTGACCTTGATGTGTGAGTATGCATGCATGCATATCACTCTTAGATTTCATGACATCTAACTATCTGTCCCTATCTGCCAACAATGTCTCCAATGTATTAATAGGAGCCTCTCTCTCTCTCTCTAACACTATGAAAATGGATTTCCATCCCTGCATGTATCCCAACTATAATCTCTCGAAGGATCCTTTCCAGGAGGTTCACCTCTCCCACTAGGTCTCTGACCTTCTAATGTATGTTATTGTTGTTGTCTAGCGAGTAATGGAACTGGATCCATACGTGGAGGCACAAACCTGAGATGAGTGCATCTTCCCTCTGCTCCACCACCACCCCTATCATCACCGTCACCACCCCTATCATCTTGGCCATGTCTCTGACTTATTTCCAATAGAGGGCATCTATCATCTCTCCCACCACCCCTACTAGCTCTGTCACCTATGTCTTCTCTACCCCTGCCTCTCATAGGTCCATCATCAGTAGGATCATAATCTAAGTCATCCTCAATGTGGGGTGCTATCTCATCAGGAGTTATAAAGCATGGAAATGGATGTTGTAGAATTTAAGCACTATAAGAATCAGTGCAACCTGCATTAGTACCATCAATCTCGTAATCCAAGCCTTTTGCAACCATATAACTGATCTCTGCCTATGTAGTCTCATAGGTTAGGTAGGAACCCTACTATGCCTCCTCATCATAGATATGAGAATATGCAGTGAGCTCATGTGAATTATCTTGTATCCGGTCATACTATCTAAGGACAAGTGTGACAATAAATTTCTCAATCATGTATCTCGTCCATCTCATCATGTACCTTCTCTGAAATAAATATGGAATCTATCGCCGATCAGAAGTACACTCCTCACAATCCAGATATGGTCTCAACTCAACCCTTGTAACATCATCAAGTACTAGGCACCAGTATTCCACCTTACGCAGATGGGGCTGTTGGATATAACCTGAATACATATAGACATATGGCTCCTTTGGTGCTTGCTGCCTATCTACAATCAATTGTGTCACAGGGTTGTGCTCCCAGGAAAAGATCTGTAGTATCAAAATACTGATGGTCGTGCTCTTTGAATACTCACATACTATCTCATGGAGCTCCCCATACATGTGGGTCAAAATGTAGCTACCCCATCCAAATCTACGTGTGGAGCCAGTCATTTTCTCTATCATACCGACCCAACCGTACATAAAACCTTGTTGTCCATAGTTTGGCATCAGGATCCATTCTATCAATATGGAAAGAAAACTAGGAAACCGCTCATAATGATCTATCATGTAATCCCATGGCAAGTATTTGTGTACTATGGAGGGATCCGCAAAGAATCTCTAGGCATCTTCAATTGCTATGGTAGAGAGAGAATCAAAACAAACCTCCTGTCCCATCACAAAAATGTGCAAGATACCCCACACATCCTTAGGGGACATAGTCATCTCACTAGTGGGAAGATGGAAGGTTTTGTGCTCTGAGTGTCATCTCTCGACAAGAGTAGTCAATAACCCTTGATTTACCTTGATATCAGGTAAATCTATCATAGAAAGTAGGCCAAGGTGACCAATGATCTACTGCTTTATATAAATCAGGGAGTGAGATAGGGAAAGGACTCATGCAAGTCGAGGTCCTCAAAATGAAACTATGGGGAAATCCATTTTTCAGGCACAAAATAAAGACTTACATCAGAATTTTAGCTATGTCAATCACACAAAAAATCCAATAACTAAGTCTTTTGCAATCAAACAGAGGAAAAATAGTCAAAATTGGAAAATTAACATATTCTACTGAAAATGATTTTTTTTTCATGGATGCAAGCTTACATCCATATGCAATCCTAAAATGACAGGATGTGATGGGGAAACCAAGAGGTGATCCTAGTTTTACAAGATGAAATGGGGGATTCTGGAAGTGATCTTTTTTTCATTAAATACGATGAAATTCAAATTTGGACAAAAAAATTACTAAAAGTGACTCTTTGATGACCTATGGGAAGCGATCATGTTTTCATGTGATGTGATCAATAAATTTGTCACTTTATCAGATGTGAAACAGGATTCACAAGATGTGATCTAGAACCCCAGCTGTGACTCAAAATTAAATTGCCTATAACTTTTGTAAAATGCAACAAAACAAGAAAAAAAAAAGCATAAAAGGTAGGTCTCGATGTAGTCACTGGCTGTGCGTAGTGTGTTCGATGCTTATGATGACATGGTATCTTGAATTTATGCCTCTCGACGGGGACTGCCATCTTCTCTCTAGAGCTCAAGAATTTACGAAGGATAAAAGTAAAAATGAATGGGTAAAAAATGAATTTTGAGGCTTATATTGACCTTTTAGGGATAAAGAAAATCTCCATAACCCTCCACAGACTATTAGTTTTCTATTTTGTTCTTCTCAAATCTATCGGGAATGAAATCGAACACAAAGGCAATGTTTTCAAAAACATAGTAAAAAATTTTTGACAGTCTTCAACAAATGTAAAATTGATCTATATGTTTAGAAAATGATTCACAAGATTTACACAATCATTTTTCATGGTTTTGTATCAACAAATTGCACATCACACATCAAAATATTGGCCATACATAATTTTATCAAGCTCACAATAAACATTTTCAAGTAGTCAACTTGGTAAAATTGTGTTTTCTTTTAACACACTTTAAGTTCATCTCATCTTGTAATTGATTCTTCATTGATCCAATCGACCTATTCCATTCAACTATCATTCTAAAGGGAGATTGTACTCTATTTCCTTTGATTTTTTTCCTGAGGGGGAATGATGAAACTTAAAATCAATCAAATTCTTTCTCAAACAACAAAACAAACTTCATCATTAGAAGACTAGGGACATGGCAGTTTCCTTCGATCAAGTTGGGGCTTTTGGATAGAAGGCTTCAACGCTAAAGAAGTCGGATATCTATGTCAAAAATCTCTTAGATCTTTATCAAGCTCTCAGAAGATTTGTACTAACCTTTGTTCGATCAATTTAAGAGTCATTAGTGTCAATTCATGTTTAATCAAGTTCATAATTTATACCTCACAGCTCTCAGAACCTTCCTACTGACCTTCATTCAATCAAGTTCAAAGTCAGTATTATAAATTCTTCTTTGATCAAGTTCAGAATCAGTATCTCTAGATCTATGTTCAATCAAACTTTTTTTGATCAAGTTCAATGTTGATACTATTAGTCTTAGTTCAATCAATTTTAAGACTGATCTCATCAGCTATATTTTGTTCAATCAAGTGTGGAATTATCAAACTTTCTAAAGTCAACATCAGACATTCTTTGAATCAATGCACTTCTCACACATCAATTCAAAGAGGGGCAAATGTAACCACTCTAATTTTGTCTACTCTAACTGGAGACCCTATTTTCCCTAAATATGATCATACCCCTAATTATGTTAATCCAAAGATTCAATTATTGGCATAATTTATTAAAAATCAATTTAATCTCCTAAAATCAAAGTGATTTCATCACTAACTCACATTATTTATCTTTTCCTATTTAAATCAAATCAACCTAATCAAATCCTTGGCTAAAGTAATTAATTAAAAGGGAACTACTAAATACACTCTCTAAATACAACTCATCACTTTTACATGGAAATTCAATCCATGAACGATTGAGAGTTCACTCACATGGATCACGAAAGATTCAATCCTCACCTCTCCTCACAAGTTGATCTCAAACACTCCTTTCTTAAATTCTTCCATAAAAGGATTGAATTTTAAGCTCAATAGGCCCACAATTTTAGAATTCTAATTGCATCCTTATGTTGTCATTTTGTTTCATGATATCAAATAGCTAATTATATAACTTTCATCTATGCTTCAATGAATCCTTGCATCCTTTCTAAGACTAAATTGCATGATAGTTCGCTTCAATTTATCAACAAATCTTCCATTCTAGGACTCAGTGTGTTAATGATTTAATGCATAATCTCTGGGAAATTTATACTTTAAATCATACTCTTTTTAGATAGGAAGCAATATGTTAATTTTTATGGTTTCCTTATGCTTTTGAATTGATTTCTATATTTCTAACTACTGATGCAATGACATATTGAAGTGTTCTGTTGCAGCTTGCAGGTACATAATTCACACTCACGGTAACCTCCTCTTTTTTCTGATGTAGGACCCTTTTATTTAGCACTATATCATTGTGCATCTTAATTTGATCTACCTCCTCTTCCTCTCATGGATGCTCCACCTCTATTATTACCCCATTGTCTTTCTTGTTTCCTCTTCAACTTCTCCTCTACCCTCTTTGCAAGTTGAAAGCAATCACCAAGTGTTCTAGGCACATTCAAACTTATTTCGTCTTGTATGTTAAATCTAAGGCAATTTTGATATCTGGCCAATTTCTCTTTCTCAACTTCCACTCCTCTTATGCTCAAATTATGGAATTTATCAGTGTAACTCATCACATCCATGTCTCTTTTCTTCAAATTTTGCCTCATCCTCTTTTTTTGAATTATAAAATCTGATGGTAAAAAATGGTTCTTCACCATAGCCTTCATCCTATCCCAACTAGTAATCTTTTTCGTCCCCCTAGCTATCCCTTTAGCCTCTATACTGGTCTTGAAAATTAGTGTAGTACCCCCCATCCTAGACTTAGAAAAGTTTTCTCTATTATCATCCTCCATGTCTTCTAATTCAAATAAACTTTCAATAGATTCTAACCTCCCTAATAATTATTCACTCTTCATCCTTCTTTGGTATATTGGTAGGTCAAAATGACCCCTAAGTCATCCACCTTGAAATTTCTTCAGGAGTCTCACCAACCTCATCTTTTAAAGATCTTCTTCTTCGCTTTGTGATGTAGGATAATCCTTGGGTAGTTGGAAATCCTGTATCACCAAAAATATATTTTGGTTTGCTTTTGGTTTTTGTTTTGGGTAGAAATCTTGGTTGGAGACTTGAGTTTCTCGGTCACTATGGTGATATTTTTTGGTTAGATGATGTGTTGCTTCACCGATAAACTCATTGATTGGACTTGGTGGTGCTCAGTGATGCTTTTCTCTATAGTGTTATGTGCTTGGTGGTGTTCCACTCGATAGCACACTGCTCAATGGTGTTTGTTTAGTGGATTTTTTCTCATTTGTTCCTCTCACTGAGTGGTTTGGCATTTAATGTTCTTGATCACCGACGTTGTTATCCTTATTGTTTGTCATTGCTGATTGGTGTATTTAATTTGGGGTTGTGTTCCTCAAGTTTTGGATCAACCATTGGATGTCGAATGATGGATGACATTTTTAGTAATTTTTTTCTTGAAGTCAACTATTTTTTAATTAATTTTTTTATTTGTAAAGCCACCTTGTGGCTATGTTGTATAAAATTAGGGTATGGGTAGAGTAGAAAAAGGGAAAAAAAATGAAGACAACAAAGGAAAGAGAAAGAAGTTGCAGAACAAGGAAAGCTAGCTTGAGAGGAGATACTAGCTGAGTGTTGGCTTAGGAAACAAGAGGATTTCTTTATGGATTACAAACTCAAGTTTAGATATGTCTTGGTGTTCCTACCGGATGAACAGGGCTAGTGTGGAATGCATCAATCTTCTGAGTTGTATTGTGTATGCTGATGTAATTCACCATAATTGGGTAGGCCTTATAACATAAAATGTTGCATTTAATTTCATGTTATTGAATATGATGTGAGTTGATATGTTGATATATCTAGTATTGGTATGGTTTCCATTGTGTTGTTTGTTTAGTCCTGCTAGGTTTGGACTTTCTATTCTTGCATCCTCCATCCTTGACTACGTCAAGTGGTATTAGAGAAAAATTGATCTAGGTGGTCCGAGTGAAGGGTGAGTTTCTTAGAAGATGTATCTAAGGATTTTGGGTCCTAGGGTGGATGAATATCTTGCTAATATGATGAAGGAAAGGATAAAATAAAAGGTAAGATCAAAGATTAGATATGAGATGGCGAAAATGAAGAATGAGTTCGTCACCAAAAAATTTAGATTTATTGCTGGATTGCACAGAGGTCCTAGAATAGATGATGGTTATGAAGAATTTTATGAAGACTTTGACGCTGATATATCTAGTGGAGATGACAATGTCGATCAGATGGACACATCTAGTGGAGGAAGAACTGATTGGTTGCATAGATCTAGTGCTCAGTTGAGTACAAGTTACCGAATGGAGGTTTCCAATTTCTCAAGTACATTGAGACCCAAGGATCTGATTTATTGGACTAGTGAGTTAGAAAACTAATTTGACCTGGAAGACATTGGAGATCCACTTAGAGTGAGGTTAGCATAGACTAATTTGAAGGGACATGCTACTTTATGGTGGAAAAAATTGTAGAGAGACAAAGAAGAATAAGGTGAGGTGGAGATCAATCGATGTAGGTTGATGATGGAAAAAATAAAGGCTAAGTTAATTCTTGTCAACTATGAGCTTGAATTTTTCAATATATTACAAAATATAAAGAAGAAAGAGACGGCCATGGAAAACTATATCAAGGAGTTCTAAAAGTTGACTATTCGGTCTGCACATAAATAAATTTCTAAGGAAAAGGTGGATAGGTATATTAATGGTCTGAGATTCAATATCCAAAATCAGATTGGTATGTTGAAGATTGAATCAGTGGAGGGTGCTTACCACTATGCCCCGAAGGCTGAAGTTAAGATGAAGAGAAGATATCATGGTAATTCTTGAGGGAAAGAGAAGTAAGAACAATTGGTAAAGGATAAACTAAGAGTTAAGGAGGAACTAAAACCTGTTGAACCAAGGAGAAATATTTGTAGAGGTGGATTTAGAGGTACGTTTTATAGGTATGGAGAAGGACATCAATCATATGAATGTCCCCAGGCAGACAAGAAAGTAAAAAATCACCGAAATGTTGTTGTGAATGAATTTGTAGAGAATGAACCTAAGGAGAATGGTGATAATCTCATGATTAGAAGAAAATTGTTGACCAAGAAGAAATTTGAACCTTGTCAAATGTAAAGTTTATTTAGGAATTTGTGTAAGTCTGGTGGTAAATGTCGTAAGGTGATTTTTGATTGAGGAAGTACTGATAACTTGGCTTCTAAAGAAATGGTTCAGAAGCTTAGTTTGAGGAGATTGAGACATCCTTGTCATTCTGGATAAGTTGGTTACAAGAAGATCATGCAGTAGAGGTTAAGCAACGGTGCATGGTAAGTTTTCACATTGGTCCTTTTTGGGATGAAGTATTATGTGAAATCATTAATATGAGTTCTTGTCATATTTTACTTGGGAAACCTTGGCAATATGATAGAGAGCCTATTCATGACTGTTAAATAAATCTCTTTACTATTATAAAAGCTAGACATAAATTTACTTTGACTCATTTAAACGATGAAGGAAAAGGAATGAAGAACTTGAGCATTGGAAAGAGACCTGAGATGATCGCCGGGGTTAGTGCAGACATTAAGGTTTAGAGATATTAAAGAAAATCAGAGAGTACTGGTGGTAAAAGTAAGCAGAACAAGAATCTAGGCATGAGTATATAGGTTGAGGAATCATAGGACATGTATATCAAGAACTAGTTTGAGATCTATGTGGTGAATCCTAGAAGATGTCTGTTGAGCTACTAAGAAAATATTTTTGCACTTGGGGTGTCTGATGCAGGAGCAGCCTAGGGTAGTTGGAAATCCTGTATCACCAAAAATATGTTTTGGTTTGGTTTTGGTTTTGGGTAGCAATATCGGTTGGTGACCTAAGTTTCTCAGTCACTTTTATGATTATTATCGATTGGAAGACATTTTTCTTCACTAACAGACTTGGTGGTGCTTGATAAGGATTTTATCTATGGTTTTTTATGCTCGGTGGCATTTTGGTCAGTGTTGTTCCACTCAGTAGGACATTTATCAGTGGTGTCTATTCTGTGAAGTTTGGATCAATTGCACCTCTTACTGAGTGGTTTGGAGTTTGGTGTTCTTGATCACCGATAAAGTTATTCTAATTGATTGGGCTAGAAGAATGGTGCATTTAATTTTAGGTTGTGTTCCTCAAGTTTTGGATTGAATTTTGGAGGTGTGAGGACCTAAAACTAATTTGGTTAACTATTCTATCAAAATTTAATGACTGTTGGATGCTGACTGATGGATAACATGTTAGATGTTGTTTTCTTTAGGTTAACTATTTTTTAATTGATTTGTTTTATTTGTAAGCCAACTTGTGGCTATGTTGTATAAAATTAGGGTATGGGTAGAGTAGGAAACAAGGGAAAAAAGGAAGGCAAGAGAAAGAAGTTATAGAAAAAGGAAATATAGCTTAAGGGGAGCTAGTAGCTGAGTGTTGGCTTAGGAGACAAGATGATTTCTTGTTGACTTGTGAGCTCAA
>MU225430.1:3528894-3554619 GCA_018584345.1 Thuja plicata
TTAAAACTGACCCCCAACATCAAATCGCAGCCTAGTATTACCCTGCACTAAACGCATCCCAAGCTTATCTTTGGACTAAATGCCGCCCAAGCTTACCCAAAATAGTTTCAACGTCAGAATGTCAGGCGAGCTGAACCTAGTTCTTATAATCAACAATTACTAATGAACATAATGCCAATTTCACAATCACAGAATTCTTACTGGATTGCTCACATTGCTTATGTTCTACAAAACTAACACACTTAGAAGTACTTGATGGAAATAGTCAATATATGTCCAATTAAACATATTATTGTATTCCAATTTGTATCTCAAAACTGATTAATAATTACTTATCCTCCTTAAACTTGTGTATATATGCTATTTTAAGGCTGGAAATGAGAGCCTTCCCTTCAGCATTATTATTAATCAACATTTGAGTCTTAATAATAAACTTATTTTACGTCATGGCCAATCCATTCAGCAATTTAGCATGTGATGCTTCTCTTATTAATGTCTGCAGGAGGATTTATTTCCATTTACCATATATATTGTTCAAATTTTGTTCATGGGACTTTTATCATAAGACCAAGAGCTTGAGAGTGAACCAAATCTCACCAAACCAATTACACTTAAAGAGTACAAAATTAAGACAGTGCCTTTTTTATTCCTTACGATGCTACCTCCTCCAGCAAATCTGAGCCTTGTATATCTGTTCCATGGGAATGCATCCATGTACCTATCTCTCTCTCCTTGCTATTTAAATATTGTTCTAGGATTATGGGGGTATTACTAAGGCCCCCTCTTTTCACTTTCTTGCATTTCCTTGTCCTCAAAAGGGAACTTGGTGAACATAGGATCTGCAATTAGTATCCTTAATGCTGTAGCACAACTTAACTTTACCAAATTTATAGGACATTTGTCAAGCTAAAACTAGCTAACCAATCCAACCTCTGAATCAGTGGACTTGTGGATGGTTTATTCTGCTATGAAGGTGAGGCCATCTGGTGTGTAGCATTTTAGCTATTAAAATATGCCAAGTCTAAAAGTTGGATTGTAAGTTATCACCACATTATACTTGTTAGCTACTGCATTGTAGTACTTGCTTATAGCTTTAGCAAAGAGCCTTTCACAATGATATAACTACTGCCAGGTACTTATTGTTCACATGCTTATGATGTGAGCAATGAAATTATGGGCTTACTATTTACTCAGCTTTCTTGCCTTTATGGTATCCTATTTTTTCTTGTACACACAACTCTGGTTTGTGGAGATTTAATTTTAACATTGCTGCTCTCTTTATCTATTTTAACAAATGTAGTGAATGTAGTGAGGAATTCATAACAAATGTAGCCATTCCCATACTAGTTTTTAGTATACTATTTTTGTTTATTTTTTTAAACTTTTAAGGCAAATAAAATTTCCCCTCTTATGTAGTATTCTGGAATGTTGCAGAGGTTTATCAAAATTATTAGTGCCTGGATGCGGCTTACTTATGAAATGACTAGGAAGTAATAAGTGGAATTTACCAGAGTGATCAATGAATTCATGGTTTTCAATGAGCTCATGTATGTATAAAGGGATTTTTGGTCTTTGAAAGTTGTCTTTTCCTTGAAGTTGTGTTCATAATTAATAAGCATGATTTGAACTTCAGGTAGAATGGAAACATCAATGAACCTTTCCTTCCCAACTTTAGGGCATAGATGTAGAAATAGCAATGCTTGTTTATAGAAGGTTTTTGGTCAGTGTGATATTCATCTTTCCCTTGTAACAATAGACCAAATTGCAGTCCAAGTTTGGCCAACAAAAACTTACAAAGAAAGAACAAAATGAGTCCTACTCCCACCCCACAACAAAACGTAGCTCAAACATATCCAACACTGAATCAAAGATAGCTCAACAGGGATGAGTGTATATATGCTACGATTTACTCACAATCAAAAATGCCCAAATCAAGCGTATTTCAGTAAAACCCAAAACCCAGACTAACCCACTTAAAACCAGTGGCATAAAAGATGCTTACCTATGAAGCAGATCAAATAAACTGGTGAGAAATATACTTTAGGTCAAGATTTATCAACGACTGATCTAATATGCCTCCCTCATGGTTTGAAACAACTTTAGGTCAAGATTTATCAATGACTGATCTGATATGCTTCCCTCGCGGTTTGAAACACAGAAAACCTTGTCAAGATTTATCCACAACTGTCAAGATTTCTATGCTTCCCTCGCGGATTTGGTCAAGATTTCTATGCTTCCCTCGTGGTTTCAAACACGGCAAACCCTATTTGCAAACCTTGCTTTACAATCCCCACAATATTTGCAAACCTTGCAAACCTTGCTTTACAATCCCCACAGTATTCGCAAACCTTGCTTTCAATTTACAATCCCCACAGTCTCAGTGGACCCGACAAAAATTATGATGGGGTTAATTGGAATTGCAAAACCAGGATATGAAACCTAATTCCACCTATTCGGTGGGAAGATGATGCCACTCATTTTGCCTACTAAACCCAGTTTTGGGACACGAATCCGGAATTGCAAATTAGCGAAACAAACGCCGGATTTCACAAAAATGGGAAGTCTCACTTCTAATTCCGCCCCAATTCCGCGAAACAAATGGGGCCTAAACTCTTAGACAAATTACTTGAAACAACATCATTTAAATTGAAATCTAGAAGGATTCTTTTTATTGATGAAATGTAGGAAACTATGCTTCGGTTAATCATTTTTTTTCTTTTTTCTTTTGAGTGTCTTTGATTATTGCCTCAAGACACTTCCTAAAGCTCTAAGGGAGGGGGGTTTTGAACATAGGACTCTTATCACCTTTGTTTTACAGAGCTAACATATGTCAATATTTAGTGTTTATATTATTTTTTGTCCAATTAATGATATGGAGTTATCTCTTTACCATAAGAGGGGTAAGGATAGTTTGAAGCAAGAGTTATCTCTTTACCATAATAGGGGTAAGGATAGTTTAAAAAATGCTTCAAAAGACAATGTAAGATAGACTTTTTGTATAACTTTTGCAAAGAAATATTATCTTTAAAAGATGGATTTAGACTGACTTTTTTTTTCGATATGATAGTCAATGAAGAAATAAAAACCTAGATCAGATATAGTAGATTTCCACAATCTATGCCAATGTTGAAAAACTTCTTGGAATGATTTTATAGAAATTTTTAACCATCAATGTTTCGAATCATCCTCATGATGAATCATTGAATATGATCTGAAACGTTGATGGTTAAAAATAGATACACAATCATTCCCACAAGCATTTCAGAAAATAAAAACCCATTAAAACAACTAGAAAGATACATTTAAGGTTGTCAAATTCCTTCTTTTATTATTAACAACTAATAATAAATCCTTACTATCAATATTTGTTGATAAACGTTCTTATGTAAAGAAGATATAGTATCGAATTTAGCTCTGGAATACCATATTTTTGTTTTATCTCATAAGCTCTACGCAGATTTTCTGAGCTATGGTTTCGATATTCATAATATGAGAAGATACACCAAACTCTTATGTCTTGTATAAGTTTAAAGGTGTATCTAAACTTGAATATTCCAGTGAATTTTACAACTTACTAGTAACAGTATGAGCAGAGATGTGAACAAAAATTGCATTATCAGGTTCATCACAAATTACGAAAATCATGCGTAATTCACTTTATTTGTCTTTGTTCTAGAACTACTTATGAAACTGGTAATGAAGTACGCGATGGTGTAAATAAAAGATTTGCTGCACGAAACTAAAGTTCCCAATGTAAGAAGGAAACATGAAACAAGTACAATTTAAAACTGCTACGGAAGGTCCCCTTTTTCTCTAAATTTCTCAACTTTACAGCATGAGAAAATGAAAGGATGATCTTACCTCTTTACTGCAAAGCCTCCTTCCTCGGCATCTTCAGCTCTCCGCATTTCCACGACATTCGCCAGCATCCTTCCAACAAATGCCAAACCAGGTGCATTCACGCAGGGCATGAACATCCATCAAAACATAAGAGAATGACATTTTTCTCAGACGTTATAATGGCACAGGATCTCACATAAATGTATGCAAAATGTGTAAGTATTGGTAAGGCATGTCGAGTGTGCAAAACAAACACCGCAGCACAGAGTTGCAAGTATCCTTATCAAACCCTAAATATCTGACTTTTACAGAGCAAGTTGTTGTATGTCGGTGTTTGGGAAAATTGCTGTATTTCTTTCACTCTGAACTGTCCATGCCGTCTTTCCGTCATGACATCTGGCTGTCTTCGTGACACAAGCAGAAGGTTTGTCAGACTAGGCGTCATTTGAAATCGTCTCATGGTACCTCGTTGATTTCATTCTCTTCTGACAACCTGCACAGGTTGAAACAGATCAATCACAATGCAGTAAACTAATATAAAAAAGCAAAACCATTTTCACAAAAAAAGAGAGAAATTTGATTCGCTGAAAGCAGAATTATTTAACAACGTGTTAACACCGGTGTTCCATGGCAGGACCTGAAAATCTAGAGGTCGCATTAAAATCTTTCTGTTGAATCCAGTTATCCTAAAAGACAACAAAGGAAATTTTGTAATTTACAGCCAGATCTTTAAAAACTGGGGACGGAGATACCGACGACGACGGCTGTTGAAACCCTCGGTTTTGAATGCTCACATATGTCGGGATTTGCTCGTTCTCGAGCTCCACATATGTCGGGAGTGCATCCTTAAATGTATTATAATCTCAATGTTACAGAATATGTGTAAGACTCCATAAGTTTCATCATGGAAAACGGCATGTTTTCCGGGATTGGCACACCAATTAACATTCTGCAGAAATCTCTGGTAGCATTAATCTTGATTCAAGTGCTAAAAATCATTAAATCGTCTGTACATCCGTTGTAAATGTGATTTTCTACAATTATCGTCGCTTTCATATCAGTTACTTCGAATTTCGTACGTCGATATTCTTCCCACTGCCCGAGAACATTTACAGTTCACTGCATCCCGTAATATATCTAATAGTGATACATTTAGTGATCTTCCTGCATGTGATGGTAATATACTTTTGACCATATAACTCAATCATCTCATGCTCGATTTTCTCTTTTAGTTATGACGTCTCCCATTTGTGCATCTTGTGCTTCCTGTTATCTTGTCGATTGTAGTGGTGTTGATTCACCTATTTCACATTCACAAGATTTTTTTGGTCTGTCTGCCCTTTACCATGTCCCTTGGTCTATTAATGATTTGTTTAGTGAGGACCATGGTGATGACTTTGTTGGTTTTTTTTGGTTCATCATGATTTGGTTTTTAATGCCCTTTTTTCAACATGCGTATAATGGAGTCTTTTCATAGAAAGTGATAATCTATATCATAAATTCTTGTTTTCTTTATATTATACTTTTATATAATAACGTTAACGTGATAATGTTATTATCTTATATATGTTCTCATGACTACCTTTTACATATGTCCTTATGTATTCTTACTACATGATGACATTTTCAATTAGTATCAAATATTTTATCATGATCATATATTTTTCCCTTTTATAATAAAATGTCGTAAATTGTACTCTTTAATTGTGAGTTCAATTTCACACCCTCCTTAGGACATACTTTATTTTCTAGTCCCCTAAGAATTTTTATGACCAATTATAACCTTCAAGTTAACTCCTAACTCAAGAAGATGGGTCCTAACCTATTTTGTTACATTTAACCATTATCAATTTAAAAACCAGGGTCAAATCCATTATTGAGCTCGTGATATATTGCACCCCACCTTTTCCAGAGTTTGTTTTGTTGGTCCACAATGATTAGCTCACATGAACCAACACAATTTTTGAAATTTTAGGCATTTCCAGTCTCAGTCTTGAGAATTTAGAATCTTGTACTGATTTTTGAATATGACCATTTTATGTCCTCTTTTATTAATTTTAAGATTGAACTCATGCATATAAGTAAGTTACTTTCCTCATTTGAGATATCAGTTATTATTCCATCCTTATGATAGAAAATTATTGTTAAAAGTGAGTACACTACTTTGCAAGTCTAAGGAATAATTAACAACATTAAATCTTTATCATGAGTTCATCATTTTTTATTAATTACATAATAAAAGTTTCAATAAATATTTAAGGATGATAGGAATAAGTAATTGACGATTGGATTGTTTCTCTCCTTAATGTTTTGGTGCGACTTCAAGTTATTCTTACATTTCTCATTTTTTTCTTTCAGACCTAGATTTATCCTTTATTCATGTTAGTTTATGTGGTTAACATATTCATGAGTTGATATATGCATCACCTTTGACTATAACATCTAGAAATCAATCTATTACACATGAGTAGGCCTCTTATTTAATATTATACTCTCTTTTTGTTATAATCTTAGAGACCTTTAATATTCTAACATGAACTATTTTTTTAGATCAAACATGTCTATTTTTGGAGGTGGGAATCACCAAAAATGTGTTAATCCCTAAAGTTCTATTGATGATTAGAGACCCACACTTAGTCATTTACTTAGGCAGTTTTAGTTATTTATCACTGTGGCCGAGCTAAACATTTAAGGTCAGACAACATTTCCAAGCAAGTTTTAAGTTTCTGAGTTACATCATGCCGAGCAGAGTAGAATATTAAGTGTCGAGTGTCAGAGATGTGTTATGCCGAGCATAACAATTTTTGCATACATGTCAGGATTAATTCAAACTTTAATGTAATTAGTTAAGACTGACTTGTATGAGATCTGAGCCAACATTTGTACGCATTTAATATTTGTCTACTAAGTTAATTTCGCATTTAATTGTTTTATACTATGCATGGCATGGAGCCAATCAGGAAATCAGAATGCATTGGAGGTATAAACAATAGATCTTGATCGTTGATCTAGATATTGCTGCCAAATCTGAAAAGATATAATAAGATGGCTTCTAACCCTAATATAGAGAGTGTAGAGAGCAAGAGATATACAGAGAAGGGTTGTATGTTCATGAGAGATGAACAACAAGTTATTTTTTAGAAGAAGCCTAGATCAAGAAGAATGACAAAGCCGTGAAAAGCAGAGTAAAGACATCAGATTAGGAGATCGCAAAGGTTATTGAAAAGAGAAGATCCGCCATCAACATCTGAGTGCATAACAAAGGATCACTACTTGGAACATTCTAACAGGTGTATAAGGTTAAATCTCTTAACAGAGTGGTTTTAGCAGATCGTTTCAAATCTCTTAACCGAGTGCTTACTTTACTGTAAGTTGAAATCCTTTAACAAGGTAGATTGTAATGATATTTAGTTCTTAACAGAAGAGACCTTTATCCAAGTAGATTGCATATTGTAATCAAACTTTTGTAGCCCTAATAGGCACACTTTATTGCTACAGTAGTGAAGATCTTGTGGGTATCATCCCCACCCCAGTTTTACCTATTTGGGTTTCTAGGTTACCAAAATTTGGTGTTATGAGTTACATATTTGATGTTATGGATGCTATCTATGTTAGGTTAAATTCATATATGTATAAAAGTGGATAAATTGTTTTTAAGTGGTTTAGTTTGAAGATTTGATTCACCCCCCCCCCCCTCTCAGTATTTNTTCCCCCCCCCCCCCCTCTCAGTATTTTTCTTTCCCATTCATGTACTTCCAACAATTGGTATCAGAGCATAGTTCACCTATAAAAGCTTTGAATCAGCTTGTGAGTGCAGATCTTGAGATGGAGGTTTACAAGTTGGGAAAAGTCATTGAGAATCAGAAGATTGAGATCTAGCTAGCATTACATCAGCTTGAGCTAGCAAGACAAGAATTGAATAAATCATTGGCAGCTAGGAAAGATTTGGCCAAACAAATGAATGATACTCATTACCAGGAAGATGATACTGCAAATCTATTTCAGAATGAAGATTCTACTGAGAGCGATGTAGCAATTGCAGATCTACTGGAAAAGAACAATGCACTATGTGAAGAAGTTAGAAACTTGAAAAGAGAACAAGAAATACAGACAGTGGGACTGTGTGAAGTATTGGAACAAAAAGAAGAAAGCTGAAGATGAAAAAACTATGGTAGAGGAAGACAAAAGACTGATATCTGTCAGACTTGATGAAAGGACACATGATGTCCAGATGATGAAAATCCATCTGGATAACATCGCAAATCAACTGCTACTTGCAAATTAGGAGATTAGTAGGAAAGATATGGAAATGATAAATCTAAGATCTGAGAAAAATCAAATAAAAGATGATTTGAGATCTGAGAAGGAACTTAATGAAAGGTTGAACAAACCTAATGAAGCTTTGACTCATTTTGAGAATCTAATGGAAGCATCAAGAAGGTCAAAGGATTCTTCTGGATTAGGTCACATGGAACTAAAGACATTTGCTGAGAAAGGAGAATCATCTAAGAATGGTGAAAGGAGGAATGCAAAGATAAAGAATAACAAGCCTATTTTCCACCACTGTGGAAAACTAGGGCATACAGAAAACATTTGTCGAAGAAAGAAAGGTAAGTCCAATCCCAAACCTAAGTTTAATTGTTACTATTTTAATTGCAAGAAATTTGGACATATAGCACATGAATGTTGGGCTGAAGCAACTGATGCACCCCCCAAACCAAGATTTAATGGTTATTGCTACAAGTGTCAAAAACATGGTCACAAGGTGCAAGATTGTAGATCCAATGCTAAACTGCAATGGACATCCAAGACACAAACAAAAGCATCTAACAGAGGCAACACTTACAGTTGGGATTATAATACAAGATAGAGTTGTCATTACTGTGAAGAATATGGACATGCACCTGGAGATTTCTTAAAGACACATGTCAGAGGGAAATCTAAGAGCTGGATGTATGGAAGCTTAGTTTGTTTTAGTTGTTTGAAGATAGGACACACTAAGAGAGAGTGTAGGACAAGATTTCCTGCTCCTACTATTGAAGAAGTAAGAGCACAGATGAATCGAACATGGGTAAAGAAAACAGAGTCGAGAAGCAGTGAATCCACTGAAGCCGAGGTCACCCAATCCAATGGATCAGGTGATCACACCATCTCCAACTAAGCAAAAGAGGTATGTAAGGAACTCCCTTCAAATTTTAAATCTTACATCAATTCCTAATATATAAATGTGCCAAAGTCCATATTTGCATATGATAAGATGTACCAGGATATGTTTGTGACAAATGCTGAGAAGATTTTCCTGCACTATAGGTGTCGAGTTGGTCAGCCGAGTAAGTTGTGATGGCCAAGTGTGGTAAGCCGAGTTGTATGCAAGTTGTGTTAGTCAGCCAATGACAGCTGGCTTGCACTAACCTAACAAGAAAAATATTTAATGCTTACCTACCTTGACCTTTCGATTCTATATATGGACGAACGATTTATTATTCACTTTTACATTGTGATTTTTAGCATTCACATAGCGATCAAAGAAGTTGCAGATTTGATCGTAGTGAATTTTGTTTTGATAATTTCAACACCGTGCCGTCGGCAACCCTAAGTTGAATAGTGTGAAGTGATTTCTTGCCGAGGTACTCTTCTCTTCATTTTTGAACCCTAACCTCAAGAGATTATGGCTGCAAGTTCTTCTGCACCAATCAAGGGAATGGAAGAAGATTTGAATCAAATTAAGCTAGTAAGGAGTGATGCATGTGCACCACCAAACTTTTGTGCCGTTCAAGAAAGTGCAATTTTGAGTGATTTCAATGGAGCCCTCTCATCGATCCCGCCAAAGGTACTTATGATTCATGATGTTAGGTCTTGTTACATGGTTAAAATTGGCAAAGTGGGAAACGATGAATTGAGAAATTCCTATGACAAGTTGTGTGAGAATGGAAATCTGAAGGATGAATTCAAACATCTAGCCGACAAAGGGTTAACTTGTGCCCTAAATTTTCCAATAGATTTCAAGGATGAATGGATTAAGGTTGTCCTAAGTTGAGTTCATAATATGCATATGTGGCTGGACAATGGACCAGTAAAGATCACAAAAGATATTATCCAGCGAGTTACTGGGTATCCTGTTATCAGTGGAAAACAGACTATGAGAGACCAAAGCAAAGAAGAGATAGTAGCTAACACTGGAGTAGTTTGGAACAATAGGGGAATGAATATTTTTTCAATTACAGACTTGGAACTTGATCTAGGAGTGAGAGTGATTGCTCACAAATTCTATCAGTCGAGTCGACTGGATAGTGTTCCCTGTATAGTCGTCGACCAGGCATGGAATATAGTGAAAAAGAATCACACCTACGACCTTGCCGAGCTGCAGTTGACACAACTAGCTGAGAACTTACAATCAATCAGGAAAGACAAAAGCTCATCATGTAAGTTTGGCTCTTTGTTAATGTGTATATTTTTCTATATAAAAAAGTCATTTCCTACTATAGGAAATATTGTATGGAAAAAGGATAGACCCATCACTTTACAGATTAGTGAATGTATTCAGAAATTGGGCAGTAATTTCAATGGTATAATGGGAAGCGATTTTGTGGAATTCAAAAAGAGAATGAGTTTGAGGACCAGAATTCCCAATTCACTTATGGATATGCACTATGATGAGATACGTTTCTTAGTGGATACAAACTACACATATATTCAGGCTGTGAGACCTAGGGTATCATAGCTGGAGCCATTTCCCTATGAAGTAAATATTGATGAAGTATCACTATCTATCACAACACTCCTACCAGAGGAGATTGATAATAAAGATAAAAGATTTAGAAATTTTGATGAAGCTAAGGCAAAGATTTTGATGAATCTTAAGGCAGGAACCATGGAAAGAAAAAGGAAAAAGATTGTGAAAAACCTGAAAAAGATGGTTGACTTGCCGAGTGATGAAGAGCTAGAGGATGCACCTCTAGACATATCTACTGGACAAGGTGAAGATGTATCTGAGGAACAAGGAGTAGAAGTCAGTGAACTTGAAGAAGAGGTCACTGTTAAGGAAAAATAGAAGAGGTCAACAGTAGCAAAGGTAACAAAGCTGAAACAAGAAAATCCCAGGGCTACCACTTCCATTGCAAATCATCCAAGGACAAGGGCATCTATCGCCACATCACTAGTAGAGCAGACTAAAGTATATGCAAAGAAGATTGGAGAAAGCATTTCTAGATCAAGGACTAAATTAGCAACAAAGGTTGTGCAGAGCCTACAAGTTAAAAGACCAAGACAAAAATTGAATTTGGATCTTGAAAGTGACAAGGACATGACAAAAACTGATGAACCTAGCAACATACCAACTAAACCATTCAAGAAAGCTAAAGATATTGACCATTTATGTGAAAATATGAGAAATTTTACAAGGTTATCTAGTTTTAAGTTTATAAGGTATGAACAATTGAAGGCAGGAGACAAACGTAAGGTTCAGGAAGGTCTCCTAGACATGATGTGTAATTTCAAATTAACCCCTACAACAATAGGATACAATGTGCCGAGTGAGTTGCATGAATTTCTATCTGGCAAGTGGGAATTTGCATTCACAACTGAGAGACAATAGGGAAGGCACATTGGCTCAAGTCATTCCTGAGCTAACAAATAAATAGAGAGAAATTTTTTTTGAAGAATACAAGAACAAATTTCTACCCAAACATAGAGGTTATGCTATTCTAAAGAATGATATTGAAGGGATAGTACAACAAAGTATTAGAATTTGGAAAGAAGTTTTTGGACTAATTGTTTCAAAAGAAAAGAGAACTGATGAAGGAACATCTGAGCCGAAGGATAAGGAAACTGAATCCACTCTTGTACCACAGATTTCAATAGTTCATAGTTCAACTGAGTCTTAGAATACTAGGACAGATGCATAAGGTCAATCAGAGACAGTTCACACTGTTGATCTGACTATTGACAGTCCGATTGATGTGAAAATTGATGACTAGCAATTTGGATGCTGAGGGTCAGGATGAGCCGAGGGAATCAACTATTGAATCACCTATCAAGGCAACTGAGGCTGAAGAAGAGAAGAGCACAAAAGAAGAAGGAAATAAAAAGAAATCTAAAGATAAGGATGCTCAAGATGAAGCAAAAAGGGAGAAAACAATTGAACAAGAGGTAATTGTTAAACATTCACCTATTTTAGAGGTTGTAAAATCAGTACTAGATAGTAGTAAGGAGATAAAAGATACTAACAATGAGCATAAAGAAAAAGAGGTAATGCAAGTGTTGGTTGATCTACCACACTTTGCATCATCAACTCCCACTGGAACCAAGACAGGTAGTATGCATGATCAATAGGCAATCCTGACTGAACTTAAAGATATAATGGTGTCAACTACTAAATCTGGGAAAGGTATTGTAGAAACAAAGCCGAGCAGTAGTTCACCTGAATTTAAGAGAAGGAATGCTATGAGGAAGAAGTATCCGATTATAGATGTCACATTAGATGAATCTATTGTGATTCCACCATGGGATCCCAATGGTTTGTCTTATGAACAGATTGAGACTCTTCAGGAATTACTTAAGAGGAAGAAGAGACAGGAGGAACTAAAAAGGGAGCAAAAGAAAAAGAAAGTGCTACATGACATAAAAGATATATTTGTAAAGGCTTTTGACATGGAGGATAAAAATCCTCAAGTCCCTATTCTTGAACAGCTAGTTCACATTGTACAAAAGGTAAATGATGACAATATTGAAGCCAATGACAAACTGTTGCAATAGTCAGAGAGAAAATTTGAGAACAAGGTACTTGCCAGAATCTTAGGAGAGATTGTGGTTAAACAGGTTGAACTTTCTGCTCTATTAGAAATTTTAGAAGAAATTGCAACAAATGTCTATTTATTGTATAAGAGGTTATGTGATGTGGAATTCTTCACAAAGGATAATCAACAGGCTTTAGAGAAATTGCAACTAGACCTTAAGTCAACCGGAAGTTCACTGAGTATGGATGCTAGCACTAGCACCTTACATTTTAACAGGCTAACTTATGCACAAAGGAGGTAGCCGAGCTCATGGCTGAAGATGGTCGGATTAGGACCAAGTGGATTACTATTCAGACAAGTCTGATACATCATCTGGAGGTCATTTAGAAAGAAATTTTATCTCCAAAAGAATTGATTTAGAGAGACTCTCATCTCTCAACTGCAGAAAGCTTAGTAAGTCTAGCTGCTGAGCTAGAAGTGAAAATAGAGGTTATGAAGTTTGTCAAAGATAGTTGGGACTCTGCATTTGATTCTACCATACAACTTCATAAACAATTTTTGGACAAGTATAACTTGACCCCACCAACTATCAGTGACAAAAACAAGCAGGAAATTGAAGGAGATCAAAACAAGACTGACAAGGATACAACATAAAGTAGATCAGAACAGGTATCCATGTGTAAATAATTATTTTTTTGCAGGAATGTATACTATGCAAAGTTTTGTATGTAGTATGATGTACATTCCTAGGGGGAGTATAGTATGTACTTAGGAAATATTTTGAATGGAATGAATTGTAATGATAAGTGTGGTTTTTACACTAATATCAAAGGGGGAGGTTGTTAATCACTAAAGTTCTATTGATGATTAGTGACCCACACTTAGTCATTTACTTAGGAAGTTTTAGTTGGTTATCATTGTGGCCGAACTAAACATTCAAGGCTGAGCAACATTGCCGAGAAAGTTTTAAGTTGTCGAGTTACATCATGCCGAGCCGAGTAGAATATTAAGTGTCGAGCGTCAGAGATGTGTTGTGCTGAGCAGAACAATTTTCACATACATGTCAGGATTAATTCAAACTTTGTTAAGGCTGACTTGTATGAGATCTAAGCCAATATTTGTACGCATTTATTATTTGTCTACTAAGTTAATTTCATATTTAATTATTTTATACTATGCATGGCATGTAGCCAATTAGGAAATCAGAATGCATTAGAGGTATAAACAATAGACCTTGATCATTGATCTAGATCTTGTTTCCATATTTGAAAAGATATAATAAGATGGCTTCTAACCCTAATATAGAGATTGTAGAGAGAAAGAGATATACAAAGAAGGGTTGTATGTTCATGAGAGATGAACAACAAGTTATTTTTGAGAAGAAGCCTAGATCAAGTAGAATGACAGAGCAGTGAAAAGCAGAGTAAAGACATATCAGATTAAGAGATCATAGAGGTTATTGAAAAGCGAAGATACATCATCAACATCTGAGTGCATAACGGAGGATCACTATTTGGAACATTCTAACAGGTGTATCAGGTTAAATTCTTAACAGACTGGTTTTAGCAGACCGTTTCAAATCTCTTAGCCGATTGCTTACTTTACTGTAAGTTGAAATCCTTTAACAAGGTAGATTGCAATGATCTTTAGTTCTTAACAAAATAGACCTTTAACTAGGTAGATTGAATATTGTAATCAAACATTTTTAGCCCTAACAGGCACACTTTATTGCTGCAGTAGTAAAGATCTTGTGGGTATCATCCCCACCCCAGTTTTACCTATTTGGGTGTCTGGGTTACCAAAATTATGTGTTATGAGTTACATATTTGATGTTAGGGATGCTATCTAATGTTAGGTTAAATTCATATATGTATAAAAGTGGATAAATTGTTTTTAAGTGGTTTAGTTTGAAGATCTGATTCACCCCCCCCCCCCCCCCCNTTTTTAAGTGGTTTAGTTTGAAGATCTGATTCCCCCCCCCCCCCCCTCTCAGTATCTTGCTTTCCCATTCTTGTACTTCCAAAAAAATGATGGCTTGCGGGAAGAAATACTCTTTATAGTCACAACACCATTTTCTGTATCTCTTCTATAAATGCAGATTAAGATGAATGTTCTAGATCAAGATTGGATGTACAAGAGCACACAGAAAATTGAGACAGAGATGGATTTGTAAAGTTGAGCAGGAAATATCTGGTCAAAGGCACTTAACATCATAGCCGTGGTAATCTAGCACAAATTTTGGAGGGAATGTTGTTTAAGGGCTTCTAAGACCAAATATTAGACTCATCTATACCTAAAAACCTATCAGGGCTATGATGCCTAGCATAACTAAAAATAATTTTTGAGCTACATTTTCTATCATAGCTTCACCTTTGTATCATTTATTAATTTATCTACCTTTCTTTAGCTTCCCATTTGTTTATCGATGTGTTTTACTAATTTAATTATATATATATATATATTATTTATGATCTAATTAGAACTTATCTAGGTCAATCAATTAATATTTATGATGCAAATAAATAGAGCCCTAGTGTCTTGACTCTATTTGAGTAGGATTTAGTTGAGAACAATACCTTTGTGGCTTGTCTTCCAATATTTTATGCAAGGGAGTTTGGTTCTATTTAAATTAATGGCTATAGTTATCCATCCCTCTCTCATCATAAATAATTTTGGTGAACTTGATGTATTGAGCATTTCTTTTGATTATCAAAATTTTTTTTCGTTATGCATACATTTGTGTGTCTATTATTTTGAATTTTTAGAATTAATTAGTATTTTAAATATTTTTTATTATTAAAATACATCACTTAATACATCAGATGTATAATTTTTTTTTCATTTATCATATTAGAAAACAAAAACCTTAAAAAATATAAAAGTAGCTCCTATTTAAAAAAAAGGTTATTCAATCATGTTGGTTTATTTTTTACAAGATTTTCATTTCTTTGATGAGTCATTTAAAAGTAATAAATTTGAAATGTGAAATGAATCCCTTGATGACTTCATCTATATTGAGTTTCATTCTACATCTCCTAAGCCAATCCTTTGCCAAAGATTGATCAACATGAAACATGTCACTTGCTATAACAATTAACTTAAGAAGCCTAAAATTATTATGTATATTGATGTTTATGTCCTTCAACATTGAAATAAACTAGTTATTCTTGTTAAAGGTTGAAGAACCCAACTAGATATGCCAACTAAAACTTAAATTGTGGAGAACAATTCATTAATAGATATATGATATTACTACAATATCATTATCATGTGCTTTCTCACATGTATAACAAAGAAGAAAAAAAAACCCAATATTTTGCAATTTTTTTCTTCTTCTCATCCTTCTTCTGAACCTATGTTTTCTCCCACACCCCATCTTACCCAAAATTATGGAAAACAAAATGATCTTGTTGAACTATTTTGTGCTACTGTAGCTAAGATATCACCTTGGGAATTTATTCAAACATTTACTAAATATCATGGGATTCTCCAAGAAGCTTTACAAAAGATAGTTGTTCCTCCTTCTATAAACCAAATGATGAAGCAACCCTTTTAGATTTCGTGCATGCAAAAAAGTAAAATGTATACATAATATTTAGGAGAATCTATACTTACTACACATTGCAATCTTGTATAGGTTCATTGATGTTGACGAAAAAAAGATTTATGGTTTGGAGTTGTTAGAAGAACACAAGTTTGATAGGGGATTTTTAGATAGTGTTTCATGGAATAATTTTAGAGGTTCAGTATGAAGAATAAGTATATTATTGCATGGAAAGATTAAAATTGTATTACTTTATTTATATGATTATTTAGGGATTCTTTAATTTAATCTAAATAATATTCTAGTTATTTTTCCTTTCAGGTGAGTATTGCACATTGTCTCATATGTTAGGAGAATGTATGATTGGTCTATTGTTAATAAATAGAATAGTATTGTTGGGAAACATTGGATGATTTTGCGACACCATGTGTTTGAGTGTTTTTTTATCAAACACATTTTGTTACTATATCTTTTTTGTTCCCATCTTTGATGCCACTCAACTATACAATGTAGATATTTCCCCAATTTATATAGGAATGTGTGCATAAATTATAGTCATAGTCTATGTGGTAAGAATCATAGGAAAAAACTTTATCTTATGAATTATAATCATCTAATGAGGCTTCCAAACGCTCATCTATGACATCAAATAAAAAACTATAACATAGTCACATTTTAGAGGTCAAGGATGAATAAATTTCTACCATCTCAAGTTATCTTATCACAATGAGATGGATTTGTAAATGATAATCATTTTATCATATTTTTAATTTGTGTTTTATGATTTTGTTTTTTTGTTTATGCTAACAAATCTAAGGACTAAATAAATATTGTGAAGGTTATGTTTTTGAGAATTTTTTTGGATTTGGTGTTTATCTCAATATGGATTGTTGTGTAGCAGTATTTAGAGTATATAATCTAGAATTATGCCTTTAATGGTCGATAGACAATGATGGAGATCTATTCTATGCCTTAGGGATCATTGTTGAATAATTCAAGACTTTAGTATTTGATGCTTTGGGTCTAAGAGTTGAAGTACAAAACTTGAAGATACACCTCTTTGAGGGTGAAGAGACAACTTCAAGGAGCCGTACTTGGTTTAGGATTTGTTTCTTTAGGAGATTATTTTCTTAAGAATATGTATTAATATTATGTGAAAACAAAAATTCTTAGGTTTAAGAGGAGCACCTTGATACTTGTGTAGGAACATTTCAAAAAGGAGGATAATGTTAACATAAAAATATTATAATATTGTTATAGTGTAGTTAGAAATTTGTGATTATGTAGTTTTCAATAATATTCTCAACTTTACATATGATACACTTGCTTGTATTGTATAAATTTAACAAGCTATTCATCAATATTGAACCAAAACAGCTTTTACCATTTGTTCACATAAATAATAGTAATAAAAGATAAAATATTCAACATTAAAAAAAAGAGAATACTATATTTCTATAGAAAACCTAAGGAAGAAAAAAAAACAATGAGAATTAACTCACAATATATGTAAAATGTTAGAAGATTTTCATTTCTAGACTTTCTATGAAGACAATTGTTTTGGAAAAGATGCAAGGGACTTGTAGAATAAAGATCACTATATTAGAGAAAGATACAAAACAACTAGATGAAGAGACTTGTTGCCTCAACTTATGATACATCAAATGAAGAATAATTAATTAGATTCCTTTGATAGGATGTCTCTAGAAACTATTATCAAGTCAATCCACAAATTCTACCATGCACTTCTATTCCATCAAACACACATTTTCCATCATCCTTACTATTTGCAGACATCTAGAATTAATTTGATCTTACATTTTAATCACCCAAATCCACATCACATAGTACTTGGGTGATCCAAAACAAGGGACAAGAGGTAATCATAAAGGTCAACTAAAAACATATAATTGTGGTGACAAATATACTATGCAATGGATAGAGAGACCCCGAGCATCACCAAAATATATTCAATGTGATCCCAAACATCACACAAACTTTGTACAGATCCTCCAAAGTCAATAATAGTATAACCTTTAACAATAGATAGTCACATAAAAATAAATAATCAATACAAAATCATATAATGTAAATCTACACAAAAAATTGTTATACTAATACAAAATCATTAGATTGTTTACATAATAAGAAATATGACATAACCAATAAAAAAAAACCCTGTCAACCTAATAGTGATAGCTAATCCTTTAAGCCGACTCTAGATACAATGTGACGCCAAAGACCATAATTATTGTAATGTGGATTACATAGAAGTATTCCTTGAATATATAACATCATAACCAAGAACATATATCATATTCCCTTAATAATTTATAGATGCTACTGTTGGAAATATATTGTATGAAATGTGACTTAGAGGGCGGTGAATTAGGAACCAATAAAACTTATTCTTCTTTAACCTTAATTAGATTTTTTAATCTCATTGCATGCATGGAAAAGAAATAATCATTCATAACACATAACATAGTATTTGGTTATTCAGAAACCTTCCAAATAGAAAGTAAAACTGGGGTGGGGATTGTACCAACAAGATTTAGTACTGTGGTATAAATTTAGCCTGTTAGAGCTTACATTGAGCATTTCTGATGGCCCACCCTGTTATGAGAAATAAGAACTATTAGGTCCACCTTTTTAAAGGATTTGATACAATACAGTAAGTAATGCAACTCTGTTAAGAGATTTACAAAAGGATTGTTAGGTCCACCTGGTTAGAGGATTTTGAAGATCAACCTGTTAAAATGAACCAATAGATGATCTGCTTAGGCAACTCTAATTTTCTGAATAAGATCCTTTGATATATAACTAATCACCTGACTGTGATGGATGAGTCTATATTGTGATTTATACTTCTGCAATCTTTGAATCAATATTCCATATCATATTTGCATATATACTTCTGCTATATACTCTTCTCATACACATTTTGGATAAACCAAATGTCTTATTTATCTTATCCAAAAATAAATAACTTCATAAGTTGGCTTCCATTAGACATAATGATATAAAACAATATATGAAAATTCAGCCTAATACTGTAACTCGGGTCCAGAGGTCTACTTGAGTGATAAACTGATTTTTGGGCAATACTAGTTACTCGAGCAATACTGACCACTCAGGCGATGCTGGTCACTCGGGTAACACTGATCACTTAGACGTTACTGATCACTCAGGTCACACTGATCACTCAGGAAATACTGTACGACTAAGTGTTTTGACACTAATTAACAACATGTCTTGTCGTAAGGTCTATAATCTCCCCCTTTAGCATTAGTGACAAAAACACTTACCATTGTACTCTGACTCTAATAGGTAAAAACTCCCCCTTACCATCTGCTCAGGTCCAACTGACTCTCTTTTTTTTTTCAAAATTGTTTTTTTAATGTATATCTTCTTCTTTACTCAACTCTATGTGTATTTCCTCAATGTATATACAATGACCTTTCCCCCTTGTTTTTGACAAAAATTCCAAACTATATCTACAAGGTAATTCAAAAGTAGGATAAGAAATCACAATGTACCTTCAAAATTTGAGACAGAGTGTTGTCCCAATTGTCCTGTAGCACCTTCATAATGTGAAATTCTATCTGTAGCTTAGATGAAAACTCTATCACAAGTTCTACAACTGAGAAATTATTGTCATGGATAAGTGTCTTGGCATGTGTGATGCATTTATGCATTGCATCCATGTGTGGTAGGAGTTGGCTCTGGATGGCTGAAAGAGACTCTCTAGTCCTTGCTTCTTCTCTCAGCAAATCAACCTGTAGATCAGTCAGATATTTGACCTTCAAAAGGTCTACTGAGCTTGTACTTGGATCAAGTGTCAACTTTTTTGCACTTTCCATCAGATCTGCATGAATCTTTACTAACTTGTTCTTTATCTCCATAGTAAATTTAGAAGTATCACTTAAATTTACAAATACTGTTACTAAATTGGTCACGGTGGTTTCTAGAGTGCTAATAACAATGGTTAGCTACACTTGGTCAATTGCAATCTTCTTTACAACATTTTCTAGAACCTTGTCTTCAAACTTCCTTTCTGCTTTCTCAAGTAGCTTCTCTTGACCATTTAAGTCTATATTAAACTTATGGACAAAGTCAACATGTTGATCCATAATAGAGTTATTCTCATTGACTTCAATCTGTAGTGTATCCTGGAATATTCTTTTCTATATCTTCAAGTACTCTATTCCTCTTTTTCTCTTCTTATATTCTTTCGGATTGCTCCTTTCTTCCATAGTTCTCCAAGTATATCCATTTATTCTATAGAAAAGTTGGAAAGATCCTAATTTGGAATCATAATATCCTTTTCAAGATCAATCTCATTAGCATTTACTTCCTTCTCTTTACCTTTGATCTGGTGATTAGGTGAAGGAACAATTTACTTACCTTTTCCATCCACAACTTGTACCTTAGTATTCAATTGAATTAGGTCATTGACCTTTACTGTACTAACTATTGAATCAAAATTAACTGAAGAATCAATACTGCCTGAAGAAAAATTTATCTTGTCCATTTGTAACTCAGTTGTGCTTGGCCCAGTAATAGGTGGAGTCTGTTGCTCGGTTCCTATTATTTCAGATTTGGATTTTGTGATGTTATCCTTTCTCAGAGACAATATGTTTTGAATAGGTGATTGGGGCAAGCATGTCATCACTTCAAATGCAATATTCTCGGGACTAGGCTCTTCAATTGTCTCTACCTTGGGTAATCTATCATCATTGGTGTGTTTCGAAGGATCTGTGGTTGGTGTTTCTACCTTATCATCTTCCTTAATTTAAAATATTTATTTCCACACTGTTGTGGCATGTTGCACTACATCTTCTATCTTCTTTTTTAGTATCAGGAAGGCTCTGAATCTGGGAGTATTATTGTTTTCAAGTTTGGTTAATGGCTCTTTTATTTCTTTGTTTTTCATAGCAGGCATGACTTCCCTTAAGGTCTGTTCCCTTATATCTTTTTTAGTTCATACTAGAATGAGCCAGGGAATAGATATTGCCTTGAACAAATCTTCTGTCATATGGCTCTTCAACTTGGAAGGGTCATATTTCCATTTGGAAAATTTCTCCACAATTTCTTCCTCTATCTTCTTATGTTCCTCCTTAGTACTTGAAGCGTAATTCAATGACTTAAGAGAACTCATACCACTACCTCCTTTCAGATTTTCAATCTTCTGCTCAAGTGTAAGTGGTGGTTTCTTGAAGATAACTGTATCAACTTCTTTATCATTATCATCATCATCTTTACCCAATACAAGTCTCCTTCTTGATCTCCTTGGTTTTCTTTTAGTGATGATAGGTGTAGTGGCCTTAGGTGTTTTCTTGAGAGCTAGCCTCCTTTTATTCTTAAGAGGTTCTACTTCTACCTCTTCCTCTTCCTCTTCAGATATGTCATCTTCTATCTTAACTGTATCTTTTTTACTCTCAGTGATAGAAGGAGAGTCTGAATTCTTTCCATACTTCTTTCCAATCTGTACCATCATTTTCTTTCCTCTTTTTAGAATTTTGGGAATCCCTAACTCTATATATATCCTGCTTTTTTCTTCTTCATAGGTACTAAAATAATGTGCCTTGGGATGGACAGGTTCATTCACAAGAGCCTCAATGATATTCTTGGTTTAATCTATGTTAACCTCATATGCAAGAAGTTATACCCATGCAACCCTAGGCTTTACAGCTTGTAAGTAAACCTTATCAAAGGGTATGTGCACCAAGTTGGGGGACCAAAAAGGTGCCAAACTTTTTTTTGGTCCCCAAAATGCCATAGGGTGTACGCCCTATAGGGTGCACGCCCTATGGCTTTGATTGCCCAAGCCTAAGGCTTGGGTAGCCAATAGGGTGTGCGCCCTATAGCACATACGACCTATAGGGCATGCGCCCTATGTAACATTATGAAAAATGCTTAAAGGAGGGAGGAAGAAAGCTCAACAGGCCCTGCCAGACCAATTTCAACACTAGGCTATATACTTCCAGGATGTTTGAGAGTGGTTTCAACTTCATAGGAGTTAAGATAAAGATTCTTGATTTTGAGGGTTTTTAGGAAATTTTAGACTTAGCCAAATTTCAGGAACCAGCACATTGTCTTGAACATGATTCTCAATGGACTATTAATTATAATCTTAAGCCCTTGACTTTATTAAAGACACTCTTTAGGGTTCTTAGTGGTTGTAATGTATCATATTGGGTCCTAAGTAGTCCTAGGTCCCCTTAGGATCCATTACGACCCCTTATGACACATTAGGGCCTCTTAAGACCCCTTAGAACACAATAATCATTGTAAGACACACTAATGGGCTCTAATGTGTACTGGTGTCTCATAAGGGGTTTTAATGGGTTCTAAGTGGTCCTAGGAACCCTTAGGACCCATTACGACACCTTAAGACCCATTAGGACACATTAGGACTCATTAGGACCCCTTAAAACACATTAATAGTCATAGGACCTATGTGAGAGAGAGAGAGAGAGAGAGCATTAATCATCATAGGACACTCTTTAGAGTTCTAAGTGGTTCTAATATATTATAGGGGGTCATAATGGGTCCTAAGTGGTCCTACAATCCTTTAAGAACCATTAGAACCCCTTAGGACCCATTAGGACCCATTAGGATCTCTTATGACAGTATATGACCTCTTAGGACTCCTTCAAATTCATTAATCATTATAGAACACACTAATGGGCTCTAATGTGTCCTAATGTGTCCTAATGTAACCTAATGTTTCTTAAGGGGTTCGAATGGGTTATAAGTGGTCCTAGGAACCCTTAGGACTGATTACGATCCCTTAGGACCCATTATAGCACATTAGGACCCATTATAACCCCTTAAAACACATAAATAGTCATAGGAATCTTTAGAGAGAGAGAAGGTGAGGACCCATTACAACCCCTTAAGATTCCTCTCTCTACATCTTAAGGGTCATAAGGATTTTCAAGGGGTCCTAGGATATGTTATTGTGTCTTAAGACCCCTTAACATACACTAATGAATGATAAGGGGCCTTAACAGGTCCTAAGACATAATAATGTGTTCTAGGACCCCTTATAGCCCTTTAGGACCCATAATATGCAAGGTAAGGGGTCGTCAGGGCTCTTAGGAAAAATTAATGTGTCGTAGAACTCTTTATGACCCCTTAGGACCCATCTCTCTACATCTTAGGGGTAGTAGGATTGTTTAGGGGTCTTAGGATACATTAATGTTTCCTAGGATCCCTTAGACCCCTTACAACCCCCTAGGGCCCCTTACCACACACTAATCAATGGTAAGGGGTCGTAAGGGGTCTTAAGTGGTTCTAATACACATTAATGTGTCCTAGGATCCTTCATAACCCCTTAAAAACTTTTAATCTACACCTAAGATATATGATAAGGGGTCCTAAGAGGTCATAAGGGATCGTAGGACACATTAATCTATCCTAGAGCCCCTTATGACCCCTTAGGACCCTCAAGGACCCCTCTCTACAAATTTTAGGGATTGTAATGGTTTTTAATGTGTTGTAGGACTTCTTAGACCCCTTACAACCCCTTAGAAAACCTTACCATACACTAATGAATGCTAAGGGTTTCTAAAGGGTCATTAGTGGCCTTAAGGGGTCCTAGAACAAAATACTGTGTTATAGGACCCCTTACAACCCCTTACAATAAGCTAATAAATTTTAAGAGGTCTTAAGGGTTGCTCAATGGTCTTAAGGGGTCCTAGGAAACATTACTGTGTCATAGGACCCTTCAAGACACCTTAGGACACCTTATCATACACTAATGTATGACAAGGGGTCTATAGGGGTCCTATGACACATTAATTTGTCCTATAACCCCTTATGACCCCTTAGGACCCTTTATCCTGCCTAAGATGTAGGGAAATGGGTTATAAGGGGTCGTGGGACCCCTAATGACCCTTTAGTACCCTTTAGGAATGTGTTTTAAGACCCCTTAACATACACTAATGAATGATAAGGGGTCTTAAGGGGTCCTAAGACACAATAATGTATTTTAGAACCCCTTATGACCCCTCAAAACCCTTTAGGACCCTAAGATGCATGGTAAGGGTTCCTCAAGGGTCCTAGGACAAATTAATGTGTCGTAGCACTCCTTATGACCCCTTAGGACCCATCTCTCTACATATTATGGGTAGTAGGATTGTTTAGGGGTCTTAGGACACCTTAATGTTTCCTAGGACCCCTTAGACCCCTTACAACCCCTAGGGCCCCTTACCACACACTAATCAATGGTAAGGAATCCTAAGGGGTCTTAAGGGGTCCTAATACACATTAATGTGTCCTAGGACCCTTCATAACCCCTTACAAACTTTTAAGACACCTAAGATGTATGATAAGGGGTCCTAAGAGGTCACAAGGGATCCTAGGACCCCTTATGACCCCTCTCTCTATATTTTAGGGATTTTAAGGGTTTGTAATGTGTTGTAGAACTTCTTAGACCCCTTACAAACCCTTAGAAAACCTTGCCATACACTAATGAATGGTAAGGGGTTCTAAAGGGTTGTTAGTGGCCTAAAGGGGTCCTATAACACATTACTATGTTGTAGGCCCCTTACAACTGCTTACAATAAGATAATTAATTTTAAGAGGTCCTAAGGGGTCCTAGGACACATTATTGTTTTGCAGGACCCTTTGAGACCCCTTAGGACCCCTTATCATACACTAATGTATGCCAAGGGGTCTTAAGGGGTCCTCTGACACATTAATTTGTCCTTGAACCCCTTATGACCCCTTAGGACCCTTTATTGCATGTAAGATGTAAGGAAATGGGTTATAAGGGGTTGTGGGACCCCTAATGACCCCTTAGTACCCTTTAGGAATCCTCTCTCTACAACTTAGGTTTCATAAGGGTTTTTAAGTTGACATAGAACACATCACTATGTCTTAGGACCTCTTAAGACCCCTTAGGACCCCTTACCATACACTAATGTATGGTAAGATATTGTAAGATGTCTTAAGGTGTTCTAGGATACATTAAGATGTTCTAGGACACATTAATGTGTCCTAGAGCTCCTTATGACACTTTAAGATCCCTAAGTTGTATGATAAGGGGTTCTAAGTTTTCCTAAGGGGTCATAAGGAGTTGTAGGAAATATTAATGTTTCCTAGGACCACTTAACACCCCTTACGACCCATAAAGACCCCTCTCTCTACATATTAGGGGTTGTAAGTGTTGTTACGGGGTCCCAAGACACATTAATGTTCCCTATGACTCCGTATACCCCTTATCACCCCTTAGGACTCCCTACCATATACTAAGGAATGGTAAGGGGTCCTAAGGTTTCCAAAGGGTCAAAAGGGGTCCTAATACACATTAATGTATCCTAGGACCCCTTCTAAACATTTAGGACCCTTGAATACCACTCTCTCTACATCATAAGGGTCATAATGGTTGTTAAAGTTTCTTATCACACATTAATGTGTCCTAGGACCCCTTAGACCACTTACAACCCCATAAGAAAGCATGTTTCTATGAGAGACAGGGCTCTTAATGGGTCCTAATACACATTAATGTATCCTATGACCCCTTAAGACCCCTAATATGTTTTCTTAGGGTTCCAGAGAGAGAGAGAGAGAGAGAGAGAGAGAGAGAGAGAGAGA
>MU225430.1:3554767-3572983 GCA_018584345.1 Thuja plicata
GTATAAACATTCATAAGGTACAACATATAAATTTCCACATGCATTAACACAATGTTCCATAACTTGTTCATAAATCTAGGGAACCCTCATGTGCCTAAAATTTGGCTAAGTCTGATTTTTTTTTAAATCCCCAAAATCTAAAATATGCATCTTAACTCCTATGAAGCTGAAACCTATCTCAAACATCCTGAAAGGTATTTATAGAAATATAAATTAAAGTATAAGAAATTAAATGTATTAGACTTATAAATGCTATATTTGTATAAATACTCTCTCTCATTTTTCTATTTTGTGTCTAATATAGGGTGTACACCCTATAGGGTGCATGTCCTATAGTGAGTATAGGGCATGCACCCTATAGGGTGCACACCCTTTTAATGACATTGATATTTACCAAGCCTAAGGCTTAGATTTGCCTTGGAGTTCCAACCCAAAGGCCTGGAAGATTCAAGCAGGCCTGAGATGTGTTTTCCAGCAAACATAAAAAATTTTTACATTTTTTCTTGTGTGCTCTCTGTCAGGTTTACACGTGGTTCAATAACCATAAAATCAGACAAAATGATATTGTAGATCTTTTTGATAGCTATCTAACGATGTAAATTATTTTGAATTCCCATTATGTTCAGCTTTTCATTTTTATTTTCTTTTCTAAGTATGTCCATTTTTTGTGAAAAACCAACGTGTATTCATTTGGGCTTAGATTTTGGCTCGTTCATCGAATTTTGAAAAAAATTACATTTTCAGAAACTAGACTCCATTCTACACACTTAAAAAAAAAATTGATTTTCAATTAGTTTTCAATGATTTCTAGCGGGAGCACACACAAATTTCACATCTTTAGGATGTGTCCACTTCAAAAAATGGCAAAAAATCACACTTTCCTCAAAACATTAGCAGAAAAATATGGGATAAACTAGGTGGTGTTAGATAATTTTTGACCAGAGTGATTAAATAGTTTTTAAAAAAAATTTAACATTTTAGGGGAAGCACACTAGACGCTATGTTATGTTTTTTCACAAAAAGCAGGACCACTTTTTGTGCTCCCCCTTTTTGAGGGCCTTAATCTCCACCATTTCTAAAAAAAATTAGGAGTTTAGAAACTAGATCCGGATTAGAACAACTCTTGTTTTTGTCACATTTTAAAATTTTGAGTGTAGCTATCCTCAATTTTTCATTGAAGTTCAGAGTTTGCTGATTTCAGAAAAAAAAGGTGGCATCTTTTGCGCCCTTTTTGGTCCCCCATCTTTGTGCACTTACCCCATAGTCAACTAGGAAACAAATATTATCTTTGTAATCTTCAACTAGTTTCTTAGGAATCTTGTATCTACTCTTCATCTTATGTTTGAAGTTCTCAAAATATCCATCCATGTGATATTCTCAAAATTATCTCCTAACTCGGCTATATATTCATTTATCTTGTGAATTATAAGTCTATCCTTCTTCCATACTACTGTGCCCTTGGAAGAAAATAATTTTTGAATATAGAGGAATATGCAGAACAGAAGAGAACCAAACTTACATGGATTTGTCTTGGATACCTGAATGCTTTCCATGTTCTTTCTTAACTGAATATGCTGCAACTCAGCTAGGTCTAATACCACATTGCTCTTTACCACCTTGTATGCTAAGTCCACAGCTTCACACGGTACACTATTTGGTCTACTAGAACTATATATCTTGTGAGCTATCACATGAACTCCAATCTTAAATTCCATGTTAGTAACTTCGTTTAGTCTCATGCCTCTGTCATCCCACTTAGAAAGAGTTTACTAATATAGCTTATCTTTGGTTAGGGTTTTGGTAGCTTTAGCTTTGTCGAGCATGGGATACCCTGTTACTCGGTGTATCATTATCTTTGCAATCTCTATAGGTTTTTCCAATCAAAGCTCCATTTCATGAATGTGGCTAAGAACGAATCTAATCCATTTGATTTGAAAATTATTTGGCATGTGCAGGATGTGGGTGAAAGCTTTAACCTCAAGATGCTTGTGCTTGGGCTTTAGATTCCCGCATACACACAATTTCTCATATGATGAATTCATCTCAATTGTTTCAGGCTCTTGGATTTTACAATGATAGAAGCTTCAAATGTCATTTACTAGTAATACCCTTGGAGGAATTAGTGAAAGTGCTCCCAACGAATCTATTTCCTCATCTACTTTCGGATGAAGATTAAAATCTATAGGGTTCCAAACAACATTTCTCACCAACATCTTGAATCCTTTCTTAACTTTGTTGCTCGATGTGGATGCCATATCGCTTGGAGAATTTGATCAATATTCAATTTCAAACACAAATTCACTATGAATCAGTAAGTGCTTTGAATTGCTCTACAAACTAAAATCTTTGTAAACAATAACCTTTTTGATTCATCATTTATAAGAATTTTTACCGTTTAAGTATTTTATTAAATGGTATGTACATAAAAGATGGCATAGCTCGGTTAGTTCTCCCAGGCTTACTTGGAAGCTTAGTGTAAACTAACTTCCCAACTCAGCTCGGTTAAGCTAGAGTAGCTCGGATGCAACTAAGATCCTGACTCTGTTGACACCATAACCTATGCTAATGCATCAATATGCATATTTGGACTTTCTAGCATATCTGGAACCGATGTATGATGGCTTGAATGCTTAGTTCCAGTCATTTCCTTGCATCTCTATTCTATGACGGTAGATCCAACCAAGTCACTATCTTGGGTGCCATTTGATCCTTCATTGTTTAACCTTAATTAGATTGTTTAATCTAATTGCATGCATAGAAAAGAAATAATCATTCATAAAACATAACACAGTATTTGGTTACCCATAAACCATCCAAATAGAAAGTAAAACTGGGGTGGGGATGGTACCCAAAATATTTAGTACTATAGTATAAATTTAGCTTCTTAGAGCTTATGTTGACCACTTCTAATGGCCTTCCCTGTTAGGATCAATAAGGACTGTTAGGTCCACCTTGTTAAAGGATTTGATACAATACAATAAGTATTGCAACTCTGTTAAGATATTTACAAAAGGGCTCTTAGGTCCACCTGGTTAGAGGATTTTTTTGATCCACATGTTAGAATGAACCAGTAGATGATCTTCTTAGACAACTCTCATTTGCTAAAAAATATCTTTTAATTTATAACTAATCACCTGACTATGATGGATGAGTCTCTTATGTGCTTTATACTTCTACAATATTCTAATCAATATGTCATGTCATATTCACACATATAATTCTGTTATATACTCTTCTCATACACGTTTTGGATAAACAACATGTATTGTATATATGTCTTATCAAAAAACAAATAACTTCATAAGTGTGCTTCCATTAAACATAATTATATAAAACAATATATGCAAAGTTGGCCTTGTACTATCACTCTGGTCTAGAGGTCTACTCGGGTGATAAACTAATACTCAGGAAATACTGGTTACTCGGGCAATCCTAACCACTCGGGCGATGCTGGTCACTTGGGTCACACTGATCACTCAGGCGATACTGATCACTAGGGTCACAATGATCACTCAGGAAATACTGAATGACTAAGTGTTTTGACACTAATTGACAACATGTCTTTCCATAAGGTCTACAGCTACAACTAGACTGTCACCAAGATTGCCATGATTGAAAAGCTAGGAAAACAAAGTCATGAAACTTATCACCAAAATATTAGTTATGGCATGCATCTTTCTCTTAAAACTTAATTGAAATTATATAAAATTATAAATATTCCCTCGAATCCATAGCACTACAAACATCATTGTGGAGAAACACAAAGCATATCTAAAAGGATTCCCAATAGACACTAGATATAGAAACTTACTAAATTCATTTGAAACATCAGTAAACATTCTAGAGAATAGAAAGTATATGTGTGAAACATACATAAAACATAAAATGTATGTTCCAAAAAACAAATTTAGAATAATAAATGTGGAGAATTCTTAGAGGTAGCTATAGAGAACTGCTTCACAAACACTCATTTCTGAATTATTTAAAGATCAAAAGTGCCAAAATTTCTCATCAACAACATTATTTCATAAATGATTGTATCATGCTTCTAATCCTTATCTTTATAATGTGTTGTCATCGTGATATCAAAGAACATACATTTTGTAATCTTTCATCGTCAATACTAAACATAAACACACATCACTATCAACATTCAATATGAGTGATATGAAACCTTACTACATTAGCATAGCAACAACTTTGATCAACAACACACATCCTTCCTTAATACAATGCTTCACAACTATGTTATTTGAGGATTAACAAAAACATCATTAATGATACATTACTTCTCATAATTATAACAAGTAAAGGATTGAAATATATGACAACATCAATTGGTAAGATTACATATCTATAAACACCTAAACAAATTCTCACGAAATTAGAAAAATATCATTTAATTAATTTTTTTTTTCAATTTATTTAATTATTTCATTATAATTTTCATCTATCATTTAAATAAGCATTCTTATTTATTTATTTATTTATCTAATTTATTAGCCTTTCTATCCTATGATTAAATAAAATCATATTTATCTAGTTACCTATTTACCATCTCCCTTTTCTCCTATTTATAATATAAATACCTTGATTTATTTTATAAATTCACTAATCCTCTTTTTTCATCTCCATCAATCACCTTCAATCATACAAATCACTCCATAAATTCTATCCTTATGACAAATGACACTTGTCTCTTCATTTCACTTTTCCTCCTTCACATGATCAAATGCATTTTGGAAAGCTACTATTTTATACTTGCCACTCCTCAACCAATCATTTCCTAAGGCCTCTTCCACTTTATCCTCCATAGATTCTCACCTACTTTTAATTTCTAGCCACTCACCTAGCACCTCTTAATCTCAAACCTTGATGTTCTTTACACTTCTATAAAACCATGATTTTCACCTCACATTTTCTATCTTGTAACGTTATTCTTTTGTTGTATTAATCTAACTTGCAAGATTTTGGAGAAATTATTCCCTATCATGCTTGAGATCTTTGAGATTTTATAGCTATTATCTTTCTATTATCATCTTAATATCAACGCTTACACACTCTCATTTGGATAGTTTTACTTCCTATTGTCACCAAGGATTGCACCCGCAAAAGCTAAGTATAAAACCTGGCAATTCTGTGAAACATGGGAATACTTTAAGGTTGTGGGGAACCTATAATTAAAGTAGACCTGTGGATTAAGGGCCAGCTTCCCTTGAATCACCTTAAAAATTAACTAAACCTTGGAGGAAAAGGGGAGAGAAACTCAGAACTTGAAATAACAGAAACTGAAACTTAGGCGATTCACCAAACTTTAAGGATGCTCATACTGAAGATATGTACACAATGAAATATGAAATATTATATCTTAACTCACAGATTGATCCTATTGTTCTGATATTCCTCAAAATAAAGAGGTTCTAGAATAAAAGGAAGGTAAAGGGATTCCACAACCTAAAACCGAGATGTACACAAATTAGGACAAAGAATAACAAAACGGCTTCTGGATACCCAATTTGAATAATCATGCAAAGTAAAGGATACAAACTAGATCAAAATAACCTTCAAATGGAATTCAATAAGAAAACTCAAAAATAATTAGGAACAAGAAGGACTATTTTGTATATTTAGTAAAAAGGGGCCAAGTACAATCTGCATCACCAAGAGCTACAAACATTCAAATCTCAGAGTGAGATAGAATGGAATAACTACCTCAATCACAAAATGCGAGAGCTATAAATAGGTGAGAACCCCAAAATTTATATTTCCAAGGAATCTAGAAATCACCCTCATTGCCTCCACCATATCTTGGACTGAATGAAGGGTATCTCTGGAAAATGTGCATTTTAGACCCATAAAATATGCTTTTCAAATCTAGATGTCAGGTACCCCAAATTTATAGGTGTTGAAAAGAGGAGAATTTTAGAATCATTCCTTAAAAGGACTTCCCCTTTCAAATCAAATCTAACCTATCCAAAATCATGATTGTTAGGTGATATTTGCCAAAATGATTTATAATTGCATCATTCTAGTCAAATATTTTACAATGATAAAGGCATGATTTGCATTAAATTCATTTTTAATAATGACACCCTTAATACAAATCATAGTCCCAATATTATCAAATTTACAATGACACATAGGACCTAGGGGGTGGATGATATTACATTTTAATCTTTCCTTCTATATCCGTCTACTACTTTTTCAAATTCTCAAGAAAGATTTAAAAACATAGAACCTTATGATATATCCCATCATCATATGTTTAAAACATATTCCTAACCCAACATACCATATACTTTAAAAACATCTCCTTTACCATATGTTTAAATATTAAAATATTTCAAACTTACCATATACCTCAAAACCATATTGCAATGGATTTTACCTATTTTCATGTCCCTTTTGCATCATGTTAACACAGGCTTTCTGGATGATGACCTAGCTGCAATTTTGAATGGAAAAATATTTGGTTGTTGGAAAGTTTCTATCCTGGATCGACTTGATTGGCTTTGCTAGAGTTTGAAAGTAATATCAATCAACAAGGTATGTATTTTATCCATTTTCTTACTTTCATAGTTTGCTATTTTGATATACGTGTGTTTTCATCTCTGAATCTTCTTAAGCCTTTTCTTTTGCATCTTATTTACTTGGATGTTCATATGGACTATGTTGGAAAGTGATGTTTTTGGATTGTTATGTTATACTTGAGGGTTTTCATTTATGGAAACACATCTGATATACTGATCGCTTGTAGGTAAGTACAATTTTAGAGAGAGTCTTGAAATTAACTAAGTATAGAAACAAAATTATAGAGTATAATAGTATTGTTTTGGACAGTGAAGATTGTATATGATACTTGATGACTTGAGAGCTTAGAGGAAGACACTTTGGTATATGTTTGACCTTCATTTAAGGTCACTTCTATTTTGGTGTTGATCACAAAGAGTTGGAGTGTTTTGAAGACATTCTAAGATAGTGGAATAGTGAAACAGATCAGTTGAATAGTCACGATGATTGAGGGAGTATGAGATATAATCCAAACATTCTATGTTGGATTGTTACTATGAATTACCTATACTTTGGTAGTACAAGACCGTCAGCATTGTCTTTACTTTTTGTATAAGTATTTATTATGTTTTGTATTATATCAAAGAGATGAGTAAATGATATTACACACACACACACACACACACACACATGAAGAATATTTTGTAAAGAGAAGATCTGAAAGAGATGATTGATGGCATATGCAAGATCTGAGGTTGACATATATTGTTGATAACTACAACTGGAACTATCTAAGAATTGCATATTCTTGTTTTGTTCATTACTAAGAACACTATGTAATACTGAGCTATTATAATTTAGTGAATTCTTGTGGGTACCACCCCCACCGGGCTTTTCCCTTGGCTAGGGTTTCCTCAACAACAAATAATGGTGTAATGAGTTGTGTGTTATTTTCTTATGTTCTTTTCATTTTAGATATCTTATGGTTTATTTGGAATTGGTTTAAGTTTAATTTAAAGTCTTGTAATAATGATTCACCTCCTCTCTTAGTATTACTTAATACTAACAGTTGGTATCAGAGCTATTATCCCTTTGAGAGAAAGTTTAACAACTTAAGGGAGTTCAAGATGGGTTCTCTAAGCTTGGAAGAAAACTTTGAAGCAACAGTTGAAGACCTTGAAAAGGAAAAAGTAGAGAATGGTGACTTGAGATTTAGTTTGAGAAGAGTTGAGGGATTCATTAAGAAAATCAAATATTATCTTGAACTTTCCCAAATTCAGAGACATGATCTTATGGTTCAGATAAAAGAAGATCCGGACAATGATAATTCAGATAAAAAAAAATAACTTGAACAAGAGAATGATACTTTAAAGCCTAATCATGAAATGATGAATAATGAGATTCGACAAGAAAAGGATGCTAAAAACAAAACTAAAGAAGCTTTGAAGGATGCTAATATTATTATGGGACAAATGAAGACTGAACTTGATCACTACAAGAACAAGTATGTAGAATTAGATAAATATAATCAAATCATAAAAGGTGAACTTGTTGAGACAAAGAAACACATTGAGAGACTTCACATGCACACTAACTTGATCGATGAACAAAGAGAAAGATAGAAACCTAAAGGAGACATGACTGGTGTTTCCTTCAATGAAGTTGAATATTCCAAGAATCAAGAATAAAAATCTAATGCGAATATTGATGAAGAAAAACCTACTCTCAAAGAACCTAAAGAAGAACCTAAAGAATAGATCACACCTTTCAGAGGTAGATTTTTGGGATGAAAAAAGGTTGGACACATGAAGAGAGATTGCAGAGGTAAAACCCCTTTCAAATATTTTTTTGTATATTGCTTTAATTTTCATATATATGGGCACAAGAAAGCACAATGTAGGAAAGCTGATCAATCTAGATAAAGAGAAGATAACCTTAGGAAATAGTCAATAGATAAAACCACATGTTAAAAATGTAATAACCTTGGGCATATTGAAAGGTATTATAAGTCCAGGGCATATAGAAATTTTTTGAAGGTATAATAGAGCATAAAACAAAAGAGTACCACCTCCTATGGATACTAATAAGAATGAAAATTATAATGGTAAGAGTCTTGTAGATTATAGAAGTGAATTTGATAGTTGTTTACAGAAAGAAGAAGATATCAGTAGTGGTAAGGTATGAAAAATCAAAGAGTCTACTGAGGTATTGGTTTGGGGAGAGATAGTAGATGCTACTAAATCTTCGTCTGATGCTAACAAAGTTGAATCAACCTAAATGGCTGAACATGACCTTAGGGGGAGCATTGGATGAAGAAACCAGATTATATCAAGCCCCTGATTCTGAGGAGTAAGCTCATGTGAAATTGGTTATAGTGTATGGATACTTTATGGAACCTATATTTACGATTTGAATATCTAAATATTCAAATTTCATGATCGCGAGATTTGTGATTGACTGGACAATGTATGAAATTGAGATTATTGGGTAAAGTACATTTTATCACTTAGTGATGAATAAAAGACATCTAAGTTACCTATTTTTTCACCATTCAAAGAGCAGCGACCAAGGAGAGAATAGTTTAGAAAGAATTAGAGTACCAAGAAGCCACATTGCATCATTGATCGAATAAGAAGTTCAAAATTTAGCATGTTTAAGGTATTTATACTATATACTCAAGTAGAAGCTATGGATGCACCATGGATTTATGATGTTATGGATAGACCTAGATATAAATTCAAGAAACATCCCTTTAATTCTTGTGTGGATGACCCTAAAGGAGCCTTTTCCCCAACACCACAAGACGTCTTGCATGTAGAGGATACTAGGGCATACATACATTGCAAATATGAGACATTGGAACATGATGAGATTGCTACCGAAATGGAAGACATGATAGATGATGATGGTAAAATGAAGGATGAGTTCAAACACCTAGATAACCTGAGAATTATGAAAATGAAAAACATGTATGAATTCAGCAAAGCAGAATGGTTTAAGCTAATACTTAGCAGATTTCATGACCAATTAATTTTGATAGGGGAGCAACCTATAAAGATTTGTAGTCAGTTTATTCATGACATAATTGGGCTACACAATATTGGATTTATCCATATAGAAGAAAAGAATACAAAGAAACAATTTGAAACCCTAACACATTCTAAATTGCACAAGTGAGCAATGACAATAAATGATATTTTCCTACATGATGTAAGACTAGTTGCAATGATACTCGGTTATAATATTTACTATAGAAGTAGACCTAATTCAGTCTCAGCATGAGTTATTATGATGGCTTATAGGATGGTAAAGGAAAAGAAAACATTCAATCTATGCGAGGTTCTGGCACATCACTTTTTAGAGAATGTGAAGTTTATCAAGAAGGATAAATCTAAGGATTTTAGATTTGGATCACTTCTAGTTCACATGTATATCCATATTGAGCATAAGTTTCAAACAATACACCCTAGAGAATGGAAAGACAATATACCCACTAGTATTCAAATATCACAGAGTTATAGAAGACAAAAAAGCACATGGGTGGATGGAGAACTATTTGGGATGACCAAAATTCTACAGAGGAAAATGAAATAAAGATTTTGAATTCATGAAGTGTTGGTTGAGAGATAAAAAGATACAATCAATTTAATGGTTGAAACCGATTGTGTGTTTTTTGAGGCAGTTTTCCCAGGGAAGAAATGGTGTTACCCTATGGGCTATGAAGTCAGTTCAAATGTTCTTGTTATGAAGATAGAACATATCTTGGCATCTGATGTTGAGTCATCTGAGGAGAGATGGATCACATATGAAGAGAAATCAGTTAAATTTAGAGAAGAACAGTGTAGAGATATAAGGAAGAGAAAGGTATATAAAATGGTTGATGAAATGGCAGATAAGGCTGAAATAACTAAAGAAGAAATGAAAGATGTGAGGAAGAAGATAACAAAGAGATCTTCTAGGTTGGAAAGCACTTCTATTGTAACATTTCCACCTCCATAATTTGAGCAGGTAGTTAGTCCACTTTCTAGTGTGATATATTTATCTTCACCCTCACCACCATAGAATACATCACAAGAAGAGAAAACAAAGCTTGTACCTCAGAGAAACACAAGGTCCACTAAACTGGACTCACCTCCTAAGAAATAAAGGAAATAAGAAGAAGAAAAGGAACTTTAAAAAGAGACCACCAATGTAAGACAATTATGGAAGTTAGATGTGAATACACTAGAGAAAAGATCTATTGATCAAGGTAAGCTTGTTTTATTGGCTAATTACTATGACTGGTATGAGGCATCTGACAAACTAGTGATTGAAGACATAGTGATTCATCTTTTACTTGTTTTAAAGAAGAACCTATTAGAGATATAGGGCATTATATCTGAGGAATTGTATGGTAAACTAGATATTAGAAAACAAGTTTCACATAAAGAAGATGAATTTTTGCCACTAGTTTGTGTACTGGATGAACTCAAACCCTTGTTGAGAACTAAAGCAAGATTAGTAAAATTTATGGTTAGAAAATATGATGAGGTCATAGAGGAGAATCAAAAGGCATTAGATTAGATACTTATAATCAATATTCCTGAGAAAACTTCACCTCGTGAACCTACTATGCATACACATACAGGAATTGGAGAGAGCTCTTAGTCACTTGAGGCAAACACTGAGAGAAATGAAGTGAGTACTGAAAAATAGCTAGATTTCTTTGTTGCTCATGTGCCTGTGACTTTTGACACTTACCTTGATGAAAAAGACCCATTTGAAGGAAATATTGATAATACAGTGGTGGATGAAGAGAAATAACAAGAAATGGAAGATCAGAAAGAAGAATAAGAACTAAGAGAAGAGATAGTTTCAAAAAAAGGAGAAGAGGAAAGAGTTGAAGTAAATCATGAAATTGACACATCCACTATTCTATTGTTGGCAAGGAAGGACAAGTCTGTAAGCACAGATGTTTATAGTATGGATGAGGATGAGCTGATGAGACTATCCTTCATCACATTCACAAAGGCAAAAGAATGAACTGAGAAGAAAGGAGACAAAAAGGCTAAGATAATCAGTAGAGTAGTTGATACTGTGTATAAAATTCTTTGAGTACCTATTGTTTTTCAAGGAAAAGATGATGCAGAGAATCTGAATATGGTACTAGATGATTTTGATAGTTAGTATAAGTCCTTAGGTAAGATTGGTGAAGAGAAGGGAGAGAAAATTTATCTATAGAAGAAATTGAGGGAAGTATGCAAGTCTATTTCATGGGACTTGGGCATTCTGAGATCAAATACATCAAACGCCAAAAGTTGTGTCACACATGGAAGGATGTTTTACAAATATTGTATGAACCCTTTAGACACATTCTAAATATTGAAGACATTATTGCGAAGGAAAGGGATACTCTAGATATCATGATGGACAGTTGTGAGACCTCCTAACAATATATATTGGAGATGGACAGAGAAGTATCAAAGTTTTTTGATAAGTTAAATATCTTGGATATAGGAAAAAGGGAGAGTAATGACAAGATTTGGTTTGTTTAAGAGTCTAATCACTCTGAAGCTATCAATTCTTGAATTTGATCTATCTGATATGGAGAAGAATGCAGACTCATTGACAAATTCTATCCCCAAGGAGTTAAAAGTAGTAGAGACTTCATCCTATGCATTGAATAGACTAATACATGTTAGTCAGTTGTTAATAGAGTCATGGAATGTAGAAGTGGAGATCTTGGAAGATTCCTTTCAAGATGTTCTAAAACTAGTGAGAAAACATTAAATTCTACATTTTTGTAAATTTTGGGTACACCTTTGCTTTTGTTTTCAAAGGGGGAAAAGAGAATAAAAATGAGAAAAGAAGAAAAGAAGAGAAAAAGAGAACAATTAGTTGGGACACTTAGTCATTTTTTTGCTAAATGTTGTCATCAATGCAAAAGGGATAAATTGTTGGAAAGTGATATTTTTGGAGTATTATGTGACACTTGAGGGTTTCCAAATATGGAAACACATCTAATATAAAGATCACTTGGAGTTAAGTACAATATTTGGGAGAGAGTCTTGAAATTTACTATGTATAGAAACAAAAGTACATAGTATAAAAATATTGTTTTGGATAGTGAAGATTGTAGATGATAGTTGATGACTTCTGAGATTAGACAAAGACACTTTGGGATATGTATGACCTTTAGGTAAGGTTTCTTGTGTTTTTGTGTTGATCGCAGATCAAAGTTAGAGTGTTTTGAAGACATGCAAAGATAGTAGAATAATTAAATAGAGTAGTTGAACAGTTGTGATGATTAAGGGAGTATGAGATAGAATCCAAATGTGCTAAGTTGGATTTTTATTGTGAATTACCTATACTTTGGTAGTACAAGATCAACGACATTGTATTTACATTTTTGTATAATTATTTATTCAGTTTTGTATTATATCTAAGAGCCGACTAAATTATGTAACACATACACACACACACACACACACACACACACACACATATATATATATATATATATGTAGAACATTTTTTAAAGGGAAGATGTTAAAGAGATGTTGGAGATGATTGACGACAGATGTGAGATATGAGGTTGACAGATATTGTTGAGAACTACAACTGGAACTATCTAAGCATTGTAGATGCTTATTTTATTCATTACTAAGAACACTTTGTAACAAAAGTATTGGTTGTAAGAGTTGTAAGCTCAGTCTACCCCTAACAGGGTGTTGTATACATTTAACTGGGTTTATATTCCTGTAACAAGGAAATGTACTCTGTAATACTCAGCTCCTAATAGGGCTAGGTCTCCTAATAGGTAAATTATACTTAGTGCATGCTTGTGGGTACCATCCCCACCAGGTTTTTCCCTTTGCCAGGGTTTCCTCAACAACAAATAATGGTGTAATGAGTTGTGTGTTATTTTCTTATGTCCTTTTCATTCCAGCAATATTATGGTTTATTTGGAATTGGTTTAAGTTTAGTTTAAAGTGTTGTAATACTAATTCACACCCCTCTTAGAATTAAATAATCATAATAGACTGATCATAGCATATTGAAAAACTTCATTTCCATGTTTGAGAAAAAATTGGAAAGATTATTGTTTTTGTTTAGGCTCCTAGTTGGCTAGGGCATCATCATTGCCTCTCTCTTTGTAAGCACCACTTCTGTCTTTTGACTCCATAGGGTATGTCACCATGACTCATATATTTTTTGGGCTATATATAAATATCCATGATGAATATCTTACCTTGTTGTTTTGCTTCTTGACCGCGGGCTATGACTTTGTTTTCTCCCTTTTTGCATTGTTTGGGGGTATCATCTATGTTTTTTTTCCTCCATAGCATGGGGCATAGCTATGCGAGTTGTTTTTGTAACATTACTTGTGTGATATGATTTTGGTTATATTGTGTTCCTCCATTGATGAGGCCACAGGCTATAACTGTGTTTTCCATCTTTTGCACTATTTTATGAATGACATCTTTGAGGATGTGCTTGTATTTTGGTCTCTATTTGATTCACATAGATGCATATATGATCCCAATGTTTCTATTATATGGTTGTCCCATTTTTTATTTTATTTTCGGATGCTCCTTTGGATGTATCCTTTTTTTTTCACTGAGATATATCTAGATTTCTTTATATGTATCATATCTTCTCAAGTTGGAACACATACAGATAATGCATCTTTGTCTTTGTGCAATATGAAAATGTTGTTTTACTTTGAAAATCATATGCTATCCCACCTTTAATGATTATTTATTATAGTCATTTCATACATAATGCTTGTGTTTGATTTGTATAGATCCATATGAAAAAGAATCATACCTCTTATTGTTTTGAACTTTGGAGATGCATGGATATGCTTGAGACATGCACCATTACTGTTGTGTGCCTATAATGTTCCCATCTTCAATGATGAGATACATAATGATGATTTGTGATGATTTTTCAGAATGTATCATATGCATCATGTACTTGATGTTTTCACTTTTTGGGTTATGAGATATACATGCATATTTTTTACTTATTCGGAATACACTTGCTATTTTGAAATGAAAAAAGAAGATCTATCGGGGATGCATGTGTGATATTAATTTATAATGTTGCTCCATTATATTATTTGACAATGTTGTGATTCCATACATCTTTATTTATATTACACTTATGCTTGATATGACTTAGATATATAAGGAAAACATTCAAAATGTAAACTTGTTGTCCTATTTTGCATTGTCCTTTCTATGTATGTAAAAATACAATACCTCCTGATGTTATAACTTTTGATTTCCGCTTGTAAAGAATTCATGCTGGTAGATATATGAAGATACATCATGGTTTGATGTTGATGAAAAGCACATTGTAGTTACCTTTCTGTCCCATCTTTGAAGAACCTCCTTGTATCATGAGCACATGTTAAGATGTAACTTTTTGTCCCACTTGTGTCTGCATACACCATTGATGTTGTGCCATGATTTTGATTGAAATGATTCCCTCATGAAAAATTATACTATTTTTATTCTTATATCTTGAGTGCTCCATGGCTTCTACTGATTCATTGACTATTTTTATCTTTCTGGATTAGCTCTCCTACTTGGGGCTGTGGGGATAATCAGAAACTCTATTTTTGATGGAGATTATTATAACCCTCATAGCTTCAATGTGGGGTACTAAGAGGTCTTGGCACCTGATCATGGGAATTCTTGTCCTATCATGTGGGTTTTGTCAAGGATATTTGAGGGCTTCTTGACAATACCCACATTACAGAGTAACACCATCCATTATACTTCCAAAGAATCTTCATAAGTGTTATTTCTCAAGCATAGTTGTCCTTCAAAGGTGGCCTGTGATGGCTGCCCTTAAAGGATTGACATTGTCTCAACAAGGGAATTTATTTTAATTTAAATGCATTGTTAAAGCTTCTTCTATACCTACACATGGAACAAATAAGTCAATGAAAAATTGTACTCTTCTTCCTTCTGCAACATTTCTGTGAGTGTGCACATGCCTGGAGCATGGTCCCCTTCTTTTGATGTATGTTAGATTACATGCCTACATAACTCTAGATGTATATAGATAATTGGTTATCATGAATTTATTAGATCCATAGGATCTAACCCATCTCTTTCTTTTTGTTGGTTTTGGATCAATAGGAGTATGCTTGAGTCACACCCGAGTCAACACCTCTTCTCTTCATGCAATATCTGGTACCCTATTCCTTAAGTTCATTTTATTTATGCATGTATGTAGTTATCCATAGATCCTTAGGAGTTGGCTATGCTCACGGCCTGTGTGCGCTCAGATGAATGCTTTACTTTCTCTCTACACATATTTTTCATTTATGCTCAAAATCTGGATACGATCCAATATATATCATTTCAATCTTTAGATAGCTTAGTTTCATTCTTTCCATTTCATGTAGTTTTCAATTTCAACTCAAGAAATGAACACAAATTTCATCCAGGTAACTAATAATGTGCAAAGTAGGTGATCTTAGAAACTCACCTAGTAAATAGGCTAACAATCTTAACCAATTTAATGAACATAAAAATTGGATAATATTTCTGGCGACCTTAGCTCAGTGCTTGCCTACTAAGTACCATTTTTACCAGTTTCCTTCCATTATCAATTTGGCATAGAGTCCTCTAGCTTCAAAAACTGAAACTTGGCTTAAAACCTGAAAAACAATAGCTGCTTCTGAAACAAAATAGCCAAATTTTTGAGACATATTAGCATTATTCTGAGGGAAGAAACATGTGAGTATGAATGGTTTGTATAAGTGGGTGGTCAAATCACTACTACCAATCAATTATTCTTGGTTGTTGAAACTTGAAGAATAGAATCAATATATCTTTGGCTTATTCCTAACTACTGAAGGCTAGAAACAATAATTGAAACTAAAACAAACTTGTGCTACAACACTTAGGGAACACAAAAAACTAGAACTAGAATAACTAGCTACTAATATAAATGGGTAGTACTTTAACCTCAGTATCATGACTTAAGGTGAATCCCATTCATAGGAGGGTGATCCCACAATAGTGGGTTACACTTTTTCAGAGGAATAAATTCCTCATGAATCCACGAGGTGGGAGGATTTAGTTGGGTAATTTTGATAGAAAGTACCTGATTCGATCGGAACATTAATAGTTTCGATCGAAACTACCTTTTTTGCTTAGTTTCTATCGAAACTAACCTAGTTTCGATCGAAACTAAGTTAGTTTCAATCGAAACTAAGGTAGTAAATATTTTAGTGGCATTTTGACCCATAATAATGTTAAAATAAGAAATTACTTTTGATAGAAAGTACTTTTGATCGAAACTAATTAGTTTCGATCGAAAGTACTTTCTATCAAAACCCCCAAAATTGAGGCTATCTGCAAAGGCTAACAGAAATTTATAGTTTTCATGGCTTCGAGGCTCAAGCGCAGGGCTCAAATGGAAGAATAGGGACACCTCCTTTTGCATCACACAAGTACTCTGAAAAATCTTTCTAACAAATATAGATTTCACAAATTTTGAATTAATTAGGTCTATGTATTTTGACGTGCATCGGATGTAGGTTTTTTATCCAATATAAACTTCTAGGTTTGATGTTCAATGAAAAATAGTAGAAAAGAGAAAAATAATTTGAAAAATAACACTGCCCTCCAGCTTTGAGTCTTCTTTCTATCAAAAAAAATAAAATTGAATTTTGATAAATACACAACAAGTTTTCAGCTACGCAATCAACGTATGTCACAATTACGGTTTACTCTACTTCAAACATTCATAAAATATGCAATAATCATGACAATGCCATCAAACCAATTAAATGCCCTCTATATGTATGTTACAAAACCAAATTTGAAATAAGTTCATTGATATCTATTTTAGAAAAAAAGTTATGTTGTACGAAGTCATTGTACCTTTTTGAAAATGACATTTTCAGAAACATAGCAGTTTTAGTGGGAGAAAAAAAAATCCTTTAAAATCAATTCAAAAAAAAATAAAAAAAATATATTTAGAATCTAGAAAGAAAATCCTAAAAGACTCTAGTTTACTTCATCTTCTGATTTCAAACAGTTTAATGACAATATGCATCCGAATGTGAACATTTTTCTGAAAATGTAGACTTCAATGTCCGTTTAGGCAAAAAAGTGTAACCCACTATTATGGTATCACCCAGGAATGGGAAATTCTTCTCCCTCCATGGTAGAAAACTAAACTAAATTGTGGGATTTATATTTTGTGACCATGAAGGGCCCACTCAATATTGCATCAAACTTGGTGTGCCTCCTAGGTTTACTCTTCAACTCATCCCACTTAAGGACCAAATCTCTCTCCTTGAAATCCCTAGGAATATCCCTTTTTCCAAAGGATTTCTTCATGTGAGCATGATGGTTTTATAGGTTTTCTAATGCTATTTTTCTTTCTTACTCAAGCTCAATTAATTTAGCAAGTCTAACTTGCATGGAATCCTCTTGTATTAGTTTAATTTCCTTGATTAAATTAAGAGTAGTTAATTAAATGGAAACATGAACTCTAGCTTCCCTTCCATAAAATAGCATGTATGGAGAGTTACCTTTATATCTCTTGGGGTTTATCCTATCTTCCCATAAGGCAGCCTTGAACTTGTTGTGTCATTCTCTCTGGTTCCCCCCAGTAGTCCTCATGATGATCCAGATCAGGTTTTTATTTGTTGATTCTGTTAGTAATAACTTAGAGGGGGGGGGGGGGGGGAAT
>MU225430.1:3573033-3613382 GCA_018584345.1 Thuja plicata
GGGGGGGGGGGGGGTGAATCAGTGGCCTCAAAAATTTATCCTTTCAAACTTAACCACCAATCAATAAACCTCAGATTATTATGTCCCTACAAGATGCATGCCTTGAAATACTAATAATGATTTAACTGTCTATTAGTTTTCCTTGTCTGTCCTTATTCTCCTTGATTAGCGATAAGTAGTATAACTATTTACCGAAAATCATTAAATAAGAAGAGTATATCAATCAACCCATTGCTAACTATGTCAGATACAAAATAATAAATAAATGAATCATACACACATAACACATGAATTTTTAACATGGAAACCCTGTTAAGGAAAAAACCACAGGGGCTGGTACCCAAAATTTTCACTCTTATGAAGTGAGCCCTATTAGGAGCCAACCATGTTGAATGTTACAAACACATTGCTAAGTGCAACCTTGTTAGAGGATTTTATACATACAGGTTGTCACTTAGTATCGGTCATCTATTGCTACCATCCTTGAATCAGCTTCCTTCTTAGACTATCAATAGGTATCAGGCAAGTCCAATACTACTTTCATGAATCAACCTTTTTGGAACTCCTTGGGATGTACCTCAATATATAGAAGACTGTTAAGTCCTACTCTGTAAAGAGACTTGATGCTTCAATGGTTAAACTGAAACACTATGACCTGTTCATGATGCAACTTTTAATTGCAAATTTTCAGATCTATTTAAGTACATTACATCTATGATCAATGTATAAATTCATTTCTTTGTTCTCCACACTTTCTCCTCTGTGATGTTGTGCTTCACTGTTCATCGGTGTCTGCAGAATTCTTTAGCTCTCCTTTAGCTTGATTAATCAGGACTATATGAAGATATTCTTCATGAGTTTCTCTTCAACATCCTCTTTCTATTCACTCCACTTAATCCCATTCATAAATTAATTAATCTTATCTCTTATATAGACATGATATTCACTGTTTCTTGATTCTTGATTCTTGGTGTCAAAAACAATCCAGCCAATTTGATTTAAATCATAAATCCTAATTTATCTCATAATTATCTTCTTTCCAACTGTACAAATCATCTTTAAATCAATCACTTAACTTTAGTTGAATAAAACAAAGAAAAAAACTAGTTAAGTCTATCTTTAGCTCTTTCCAGCTAGATATTTTGTCATTTTCTAAACTCTTTGTTCCATTGGTCAACTCTGAACTTAATCGTCAGTGACAAATGACAGTTCTGTCGGTGTGACTCCAGTTAGCTTTGAGATCTCTGTCCATCGGGCATCATTTGATTATTACTCATTGGGAAGCTCTGTTTATAGCTCATCGGGCATCCTATGGTTTTTCTTCATCGGGCAATACTATCTTCTGCTCGTTGGGTATCACTATGACTTTTTGTCTATTCCTTTACCGATGGTGTACACACCATCAGTGTTGTTTGTCACTTAGTGAATACTTGACTTTTATACAATGCTGAAAGCATAACCTTTGTTCCATTGATTCTCTGAAGTCTTTGGCATTATGTACATGACCATATAGATGATATCAAGTTGACATCAATGAAAATACAAACCATTAACTGATTTAATGCATTGCATTATCTTCAACTTAACATTATCAAACATTCATTCAGTTACATGTCATTAGGTTCTTCTTGACCATTACCCTAAGTGTAATAGTTGGATGAAGTATTCAAGATAATTTTATGATTCAATGCCCATTTTGAAATGTTCATTCCAAGGAAGGATAGGGCATTGTCTGATACAATAAACTTAGGTGTGTCAGATCTTACTGCTGTGTCTTGGTAGAAGCTGAGGACAGAACCTTCAGTTGCATCATTTAGTGCTACATCCATTGTCCACATAGTGAAGTAATCTGTGGCCATGAGAATCCACTTGTGACAAGCACTAGAGGGTGGGTTGATGGGGCCAATGAAATCCAACCCCCATTTCATGAAGGGTTTCTTGACCTTTATAGGATGTAATGAGAAGGCTGACAACTTCTATTTTTGCGTAGATAAAGTACAACTTTTACATTTTCTTACCTAAGAAAAGGCATCCTTATGAAGGATAGACCAGTAATACACTTCTCTTATCACTTTCAGAGCAGTAGTTCTTGCTACAAAATGGCCTCCAAATGCTCCATCATGGAATTCTTCAATAATTATGTCTATCTGGTTTGGCTAAACACACCTTAGTAAAACACCATTATAGTATTTTATATACAAAACAACATCCAGAATGAAAAAAGGAATGGCATGAAGCCGGAAATACCTTCTTGTAGCTCTTTCAAGTCCTTGGGGACACTCACTAGTTAGGAGGTAGTGCCTCATTTTAGTTGTTCAACTTCTAGGATCTGCATTCTACTCTCGATTCTGATTTATTAGGACAACATCTTCCTCTTGCTAGTTCTTGTTATCTTTTATTTCTGCCATTTTTTTACAAAGTCCTTTGCCTCTTATCAACTTAGTAACTTTGATTTGAACATCATATTACATCCCCTTAGTGACCCAATCAAATCTCTTATTTATCAAATTTTTGTTCAAAAAGAAATGTTTGATATAGGTATGAGCAACCATAAGATGGACTATATTATTGGAAAGAAAATGTCTAAATTTTTTCAAACTCCTTATCACTACTAGGACATGCTTCTCCACAAAGGTGTATTTCAACTCATACCTGTCCAAACCTTAACTGTAGAAAGCCACTATTTTCTCATGTTTATCATCATTCTATTGAGCTAATATGGCAGATATGGTGTCATTATTCACAAATGCATAAAGAGTGAAGTATTTTGAAATTTTTTTCTTTACCAGAGTAGGAGTAGATGCTATGGCCTCCTTTACTTCTTCAAAAAATTTTTTAACTTTTCTTGTCATATGGAAGACATTATTTTTTAGCATCTGTGGCATAGGCTTCAACAATCATGCAACATTTGGTATCAATATCCTCTATAAATTTTTTCTCGCTCGAAATATTTGTATCCCCTTCTTGTGTGCTGGTAATTGAAGCACCAGGAATGCATTTATCTTTTCAGGGTCAATGGTTGTACCTTTTTGGAAACAATATGTCCTATAATTCTACCTTCATGGTAAAAAAAGATGCACTTATTTGGGTTCAATGAGACTCCAAATTCCATGCATCTATCAAAGATATTCTTCAAATGAACCAAGTGATCATTAGTATTCTTTGAAAAAATAGTTATGTCATCTAGATAAACTAGGAAAAAATTATACATTAAGCCAAAAAATGCATCTCCATGGCATTTTGGAAGGTTGCACCAACATTAGAAAACCCAAAAGGCATCTTTTTGTATGCCATGGTGCCCCATTTATTTTTCAAGGATTTTTTTTATTGATCCCTCTATTTTACCAGGATCTGATTATATCCAAAAAAACTGTCTAAAAATGAAAATATGTCATATCCTAACACCAACTGTAGTATTTTTTCCTTAAAGGGAAATGAATGGTGGTCCTTCAGTGAGGCTTAGTTTAGATCTCTGAAATCTACACACAGCTGGATCTCACCATTCTTCTTCCTGAGAGGCACCAAGTTAGAAACCCAGGAAGTATGCTTGATAGAAAATATATTGTTAGCCTCAATCATCTTGCTCAGCTCAATTTTCATTAGCTCTTTTAACTTAGGGTTTATAGGCATTAGGTTCAAGCTCAGTGGTGTGCCTGGGTAAATGAGGATCAAATCCTTTTAAATCATGGTACTCCCATGAAAACACATCACTTAATTATTGACATAATGAAACAAAATATTGTTGTCCAGGCTGTGTACAAACCTTTCCAATCTTTAGTAACTTATCATGAAGTATTTCAACTGGTTGATAGTGTTCCTATTTCATTGCCATGCTTGCCTTTTCTCCCCTAAGCTGATCATGAGAGATAAAAATAGACTCAAGGGTGACCAACCCTTTGGGCAATTTGTTATTTTTTAACTAAAATAACTTATCATTGTATTGATGGGCATATTTACTCTTATTAGCATTAGAAAATTCAGCCTCTTCCTTCAAAATATTCAATAGCTATTCATCACTTTCAAAGATCTTCTAGCTTACCTAGTTATTTGGGATTGATGGTCTTATAAGGATATTCACATACTACTACATTTCAATGTTCTTGAGTTCTTTAGGAATCTCATATTCAACTCCCATAGAAACCAACTTGTCTTCTTGCTTGTTCTGATTTCTTAGAACAATGATTAGATTAAAAGAATCAAATCCTTAATTAGATCCCAAACTCTATTCTTATACATTTTGAGCACAACATTTTTGGTGAGGTTAATATTATGAATATTATTAAATATTAGCCCAATGTCACCAGAGACTTGAAAATTGATACCCTTCTTTCTAGCCCACTCTAAACCATGAATTAAAGCCTCATATTCTTCTATGTTATTAGTGTAGCTAAAGGAAAAACATATTGCAGAATAGTACCTTTTCCTTTCTGGTGAACCTAGTACAACTCCTCCTTTGACACCAACCTTACTTCTAGCACCATCAAAGAACATCATCCATAGGTCATTCTTTTGGTGTTCTAGATCCTCTTTCTTCATCAAATTTTGGATCACTGCATCTTGTTCATGAATGATATACATTCCTATGCCAGACACCTCCATGTTCATAAAGGGATCATCCTCTGGGTTATCCTCTTCCCACTCATCCAAGGAAATTTCTTGGATATTCTCAGTAGTGGTATGTGGTTCTTAGATGACAAGTTCTTTCTCATGGAATGTTAGGTTAGAGTTGATGGGCATAGGTGTATAGGGCTTCAGATGATCCTTTGTAAAGGTTTATGAATTGATTATGACCTTTGCACCATACCTAGTTCTAAAATACATATGAGACCAATTTGAAGAAAGATAACCACCCAAATTGGTAGTAAAGTCTCTGCTAAGGCAAATGGAAAATTATGGTGGTAGGTTAATAATGTAGACATCTTAAGGGATTGATAAGTTAGGACACTTGTGCAAGGTGAGAATTAGGTCTTTGATGACTCCAACTGTATTTCCTGATGATCCATCTACTTGACCAATGGGCTTATCTAGAGTATCATAGGATAACCCTAAGCTATCAACTAATTGCTTAGGTATAATTGAGCTTGTTTCCCTTGAGTCAATCATATAGTTATGCACTAGAAATTTTCCAATAACAAGAGTGACATAGAAAGGAGGAGGCTTGAACTGTGAAGCCTGTTGATTATTTGTGGACTGCAAGCTAGCTTTTACACCTTGCTAATATTTTTGAGGAACATCAGCATTAAGAACCCTAGGTTGCTCTGAAACATCTTTTTTAGTCAATAAAATATTAGACAAAGAATCAAGCATTAATTTTTTTTCCTAGGGATGGAAAAAGTATCTAGTATGGGTACACTTATTAAAGTTTTCTTCATTTGTTCTACAATATTTAAGAAAACCAAGCTCACCTTCGGTTGTCCCTTTCTTTTTACAACCTCTAGTTGTGTTGGTGTAGGCTATGCCACTATCTTCATAGGCTCCTTAGCTGGTACATTATTTCTTCAAGACAAAATCTAAACAACCTCAAGCTATGAAACCACAACCAGGGCCTGCTAATCTATAGAAAATATTTTCTCTACCTCCATGACCTCCTTCCTTGACCTTTTATTAGATGAAACTAGGATATAATTTTGATTGTCATTGTCGGGAAAGTTAAATCCATAGAAATCCTCACTCTGCCAATTCATGAGAGCTACATCACGTACACTGTGCTCACCTGGTCTTGCTGGATGATTTTGCTGAGTCTGAGGCTCTTGTGACCCTTCATGTGGAATCATGACATTCTCTACACCAATAGGGGTCGAAAAAATCCATTGGGACAAAATCCTTGAATGTCTTGCTAGTTACAAGGACAATTTCACTCATAATCTTGCACTAGATTGTTCTGTGATACTAGAACAAGATCCCTAGAAGCACTAGGAATATTTGGATTGAAAGGCTTGTTGGCTCTTTGATTATATTTTATTTATTGGACTTGATGATAAGGGGGTTTATTTTGATGGTACTTAGCCTGATATAGGGCTTGGTAAGGTTGTTAATAAGTTTTTTAAACTATTACCTCTTGAGACTAACAAGCTCATTGGTAAAGTTTTGCAAGGTCTTTTTAATCTCCTTGAACTCTTGGGACTAGTCTATAGCTGGACTAGTAGTTTTTTGGGAAAGAGATAGGATAGGAGGAATAGATGCCAAGGTTAGAATTTCTTTAGGAATAGGTTGAAATTATGGAAATAAAGGCATTGGAGGCCTTAAGGCAATTTTCCATCTCTGATGAGACTATTCTCAGCTCTTATGGAAATATCAATACAGAGATGTCACTGTTAAGCACCCTCAAATAATACAAAAAATAAAATTGGTTTGAAGGCCTAACATCTACTGAAATTTTTTTCCATGTCCTTTGGAACCTGAAATTGAATTATATCATATTCTCATGAGGTACCCTCTTTATGATAGTTAAATTTTCTACCAAAGAAAGATTGTTAGATTTATCTTCAAACTAGGAATTCAAGGAAACACCTAGATCATCCCAAGTTGATATAGAGTTAACTGTTAAACATCTAAACCATTGCAAAGTTTTTCCCTTAAGCGATGATCCTAACAACCTAACAACTACACCATCATGGGTGATGTCATAAAAACCAAAGAGGGATGCAACATTTCTTATATATTAATTGCCTGAGGGTTGATCCTCTCCTATAAAAAATGGGAAAGATTTTAAGAGCTCCCATAGGTATGTCATTATGTTTGTACAAATTTAGAGGGCTACCTTGGTTAAAAGCCACAAAAGGATGGTTTTTGTTCATAGGTGGATTTGGGAGAACTTGAACTATTGGGAGCACTTCAGATAATAGAGGTAGTGGTGGGATAACAAGACTACCTACAAGGATATGACTGGAAATAGTAGGTTTAGATGCACTTGGTTGGGATTGAGTGCTCTTGTCTACCTTGTCCTTGTACTTATATGTAGGTAGCTCTATGTATTCAAAAGGGTTCTTGCTCTGCCTGGTTGGTATCCCGTTCAAGTGTTAAAAAGACTGCTATGAATTAAACAAGACTATATTTTCCAAGTATGATATCATAATGAGAACATAGCTACTACTCATACCAAACAACAACTCATATAAAATTTTCTAGAACACCGGCTCAAAAAGTTTGTCCCACCAGGCGCGCCAATAACTATTGTCACTAAGGATTGCACTCGCAAAAGCTAAGTATGAAACTTAGAAATTCTATGAAACATGGGGATAATTTCAAGTTGTGGGGAAACTATAATTAAATTAGACCTCTAGATCAAGGGACAAATTTCTTTAATTTCCTTAAAACTTAAGTAAACCTTGGAGGAAAAGGGAAGAGAAAAGCAGAACTTGAAAGAACTGAAACTGACACTTGGGTGATTCACCAAACTTTAAGGATCCTTAGATTAAAGATATTCCAATAATAAAACATGAAATATGAATTTTCAACTCAAAAATTGATCCTATTGTGTTGATATTACTCGATATAAAGAGGCAGTGGAATAAAAGGAAGGGAAAGGGCTTCCACAACCTAAAACCCATGTGTACATAGATTACAAATGAGAATAGAAAAAAACCTTCTGAATACCCAATTTGAACAATCATGCAAACTAAAGGATACAAACTAGATCAAAATAACCTTGACATGGAATTCAATAAGAAAACTCAGAAACAAATAGGAACAAGAAGGACTACTATTGTATGTTCAGTAAAAAGGGGCCAAATACAATCTGCATCACCAAGAGCTACAATCATTCAAATCTCATAGTGAGATAGAATGGAAGAACTACCTCAATCACAAACTGTGAGAGGTATAAATAGGTGAGAACCCAAACATCTTCATTTCTAAGGAATATGGAAATCACTTTGACTTCCTCCACCATATCCGAGACTGAATGAAGGTTATCTCTGAAAAATCTGCATTTTAGACCCATAAATTATGCTTTTCAAATCTGGATGCCAAGTACCCTTGATCTATAGGTAGTAAAAAGAGGAGAATTTCATAATCATTCCTTAAAATGCCTTCCCATTTCAAATAAAATCTAACCCACCCCAAAGCATGCTTGTTAGGTAAGATTTGCTAAAACGATTTATAATTTCATTATTTGTCAAATATTTTACAATGATAAGGGCATTATTTACATTAAATTCATTTTCAATAATGACTCCCTTAATAAAAACCATAGAGACAATATTATCAAATTTACAATGACACATAGGACTTAGGGGGTGGATGATATTACATTTTAATCTTTCCTTCAATATCCTTCCACTACTCTTTCAAACTCTCAAGCAAGATTTCAAATCATAGAACCTTATGATATATCCCATCTTCATATGTTTAAAATATATTCCTACCCCAAAATACCAATTAATTTAAAAAAATATCCTTTACCATATATTTAAACATGAAAACATGCCCAACTTACCATATACGTCAAAACTATATTTCAATTGGTTTTACCTCTTTTCATGTCTGATGTAGCACTAGTCTTGCTTCTTTTGAAACCTCTTCTAGGGTCTCCTAGGTCACTATATGACCTACTAGGGTTATTTTACTAACCCTAGGCTCCTTAGGTATCTTATGAAAAGATCCTAACTCCTTCAACTAGTGAACACCATGTTGTAGAAAAAAACACTTCAAAACTTTCTCCTAGACCCCAAATGGTCTTTCTTGCATCTTTGGCCTAAAAAGCTCCAATTGATCCAATATGATAAATGCTCAATCCAAAGAGAGGATTATATTATCCAAGGTATTAATAGGACCCTTTTCAACACCTGAAAGCAACACACAATTCCTTACCAAATAGGGCTACAAGCAATTACCTCTATTTAGTCACTTTTTCTGCATTATCATGTAAAAAGTCTTAATAAGTTCCCAAATAGGTTTAGGATCCACACACCCTTTACTGAGACACTAGAGATATTATAGGTCTAGGGATCTCAATTTTTCCATATATCTCTTCCTACAATCAAGGGTAGAAATCAGGGCTTTGAGGGTTTCAAACCTGTCTGATAGAAACTCCTTCCTCACAACTAATGGTGATCCCTAGCCATGCCATACTAGCTCGCCTAGGGCATCACCTTATAAATGGATGCCATCACTTCCTGGGCCCCTGAATCATTGTAAAAAATGTACATGGAGTCTACTCTCATAATCCAAAGACTCGTGCCAATGCCACGGTGGAAAATGGAATTAAGACCCCATTTGTTCACAATGCCTAATTCAGAACAACAACAGTGCTCAAAACAAAGAAATATAAACAAGAAACTAAAAGTATTTAATAAAATAACCTACCACCACAAAAATTATTCTAAAAACCTAAATTACACAAAACAATGCTCACAGAATTGGATTCAATCCATTAACCTATCAAATCACCTCAAAACACCTTAACAGTCACTATTATTAACATATACAGTCCGCACAAAATAATTTTCAAACTTTCCAACCCTTCACACATCTCAAGGATGGTAATATATAGTTGGCCCAAACACTAATTCATTGTTTTCAAATATTTATCTAACCAATTACATCGAAGATGTAATCTTGTCATAACACTTGTCAATGTTGTCATTGACAATATTGACAACTTTTTGCAACTTTTGAGTTTGGTCTTCAAACCTGGTCTAACCATGCCCAAACTTGTCTGATCCACCAAATATGATGAAATAACATCAAATAGGACCTATAGTCCCTTTCTTGGCTCATTTTTCCACAAAATTCCAAAAACACCTAATTGGACCTAAATGGACCTAAAGGTCACTAAGGACCTAATAAGACACATCCTCCTACAAAGACTTCACACAATAAGAATCTTGGTCCCTTTATTCATCTAGTGGTCTGGCTAGAACTACTACAAGCCAAAAAAATAATGAGAAAACCCTAGGTTACATTTTAACAAATATCCTACCTAGGTTCTCCTGCACCATACTCCCCCAAAAGGAAAATTGATGTCACTCATGTGGACAGAAGATCCTCTAAAATGCCCACCTTTTTGAAGTTTTCCTTTGCAATCTTAAAGCCTCTAACTCTAGTCTATCCTTCCACTGAATCAAATGCTCCATGTAGACTTTGTGTCTAGTAGTCTTCTTAACCCAGGAGTCCAGAACTTTGTTAGCCACCATCTAAAACTTGGGAGGTAAGAAAAAAACCTCCACATCATCACTGACCCCTTCTTTGTTTGGAGTGATCTCATCCATCTTCCCTCTAAATTGTATTAAGTCTTAGACATTAAAGACTGGAGATATGCTCAAGTCTGATGGTAATTCTACCTTATATGCATTAGCTCCATATTTTTCCAAGATCTTGCAAGATCCCACCCTTTTCACTTGAAGCTTTGTAGGGACACCCTTCTATAGTCTGGACTTGTTCAAGTGGACCATGACATAGTCACCCACTTCAAACTGAACATCCCTCCTCTTCTCATTAACTTTGGCTTTCAACTTATCTTGACTATCTTGGATCTCCTTCTTCACTTGGTATTGTATATCTTTCATGGTAGAGGTGAATTCCTCTTCATGGCCACTTCTGTATTCCATTCCACCAAGATCTTTGAGCTCACAAACACCCCTAGGGTGTATGCCATGAACAACCTCGAATGAGATCTTTCTTGTCATTCTAATCTTGCTATCATTATAAGCATATTCTGCTTAGGGAATGACCACATCCCATGTCTTCCCATACTCCTTAGTTAGGCACCTTAATAGGTTACCCAAAAGCCTATTTACCACCTTATTTTTTCCATCAGTCTGAGGGTGGTAAGATGAACGAAAAGATAGGTTAGTGCCCAATCTTGTCCACAAGGTTCAGAAAAAAATGGCTCACAAATTTTACATCCCTATCAGAGACTATACTCAAAGGGAGACCATGGATCATCAAAACCTCTTTGAAAAACAAATAAGCAATGTGGATAGCTTCATTAGTATTTTTACATGGGATGAAATGCCCCATTTTGCTAAATCTATCAACAACTACATAAATGCTATCATACCCATGTTTAGTCTTGGGTAAGCCCACAATAAAATCCATACACACACACTCCCATGACCTATTAGGGACTGGTAGAGGCTGATACAACCCTTCATTACTCATTCCTCCTTTGGCCTTCCTACAAACAAGACACTGCTCCACATACTTGGTGACATCTTTCACTGACTTTGGCCAATGGTAGAACCTTTGAACAAATTCCAATGTCTTGTCTGTACCAAAATGACCACTTAGAGAACCATTATGTTTCTCTTGGATGAGGTTCATCCTCATTGACCCTTTGGGAACACACAATTGATTTCCCTTGAACAACAATCCATTCTGTAAAGTAAAATCAGAGAAATTGCTAAGAAAATGATTCTCAAAATCAACACATACCTTATAGGTCTCACAAAAATCCTCATCTGATTTGTATAGGTCTCTAAAACTTTCAATCCCAATGCTATTCAAGTGAACTTCTTGCACTATCAACAACCTCCTACTTAAGGCATCTGCCACCTTATTAAGTTAACCCTTCTTGTGATTGATAGTAAAAGTGAATGCCTGCAAGTACTCCATCCACTTAAAGTGTCTTTTGTTCAAATTTTCTTGGGTGTTAATGTAACTAAGAGCCTGGTTGTCAGTGAATACCACAACTCTTTGGACAAAAAATAGTGTCTCCATTTTCTCAAGGATTGAACTAGTTCATATAGTTCCAAATCATAAGAAGAGTATTTCTTCTTAGCTTCATTCAATTTCTAACTAAAGAAGGCAATAGGCCTACCTTCTTGAATCAATACCCCTCCTACTGCTAATCCACTAGCATCACACTCAATAGTAAACAACTTCTCAAAGCTTGGAAATTGTAGGATCAGTTGAGTAGCCACTTGTTTCATCAACAACTCAAATGCGTTCCCTGCTTCTACTGTCCATCTGAACATAGTTTTGACCCCACCCTTTATAGTATCCATCAAAGGTGTACATATCCCACTGAAATTCCTAATAAAATTTCTATAAAATTAGGCAAGGCCATGGAAACTCCCTACCTCTGTGGCTATGGTAGGTGGAGGCCAGTTTAGGATGGCAGCAACTTTGTCTTTTTCCATCTTCAAAGACCCCTTTAACACTACAAAGCCCAAGTAAACTAGTTATTATTTAAATAACTTACACTTCTCAAGGTTAATGGCCAATTTCTCTTCATGTAACCTTTTCAATACTGCCTCAACATGTCTGATATGCTCCTCTCTTGTCTTACTAAATATTAGTATATCATCAAGATATACCACCACAAACTTCCCGGTGAAGTCCTTGAGCACCTCATTCATGATCCTCATGAATGTGGTTGGAGCATTAGAGAGGAAAAATGGCATAACAAGCCATTCATATAACCCATCTTTGGTCTTGAATGTCATTTTCCATTCATCACCTTCCTTCACCCTAATTTGGTGATAAAAACTCTTCAAATCCAGCTTTGTAAAGTACATTTCCCCACCTAGGAAATCCATAAGATCATCTATTCTTTGGATTGGGAATATGTACTTTATTGTGATCCTATTTATAGCCCTTGAGTCTATGCACAATCTCCACTTTCCCCCCTTCTTGGATGCTAAAACAACCGGGACTACACAAGGGCTAATGCTCTTCTTTATCAAGCCTTGATCCAAGAGCTCTTGTACTTGTCTTGCTACCTCAAAGTTCTGATCTGGAGTCAACTTGTATGCTGCTTAGTTGGGAAAGGATGCCCCTAGCATAGATCTTGATGACTTATAAACCTGTTAGGTGGTAGGGTTGTAGGAGTGCCATCACTCACTTTGTCTTTGTAATTCTCCATCAATTCTTTCACTTCTTATGGTAATGGATCCTTCATTGATTCTTCTTCTTCTTTGGGCTTCAACACAATTCCATACCCCTCACTCTCATCACCCTTGACATCTTTTTAAAATTCATTTCTATTGCATAACATAACACTAGGAGTTTTGGTCTGTGGTTCTTCATCCTATAGTAATGACTAAATTTTGAAGGTCTTTCCTTCTTTCTTGAAAGTGATGGAGTTATATTTCCCATCATACACTACCCCATTATCAAATTACCAAGGCCTTCCAAGAAGAAAATGGAAAGCATCCATTGGTAGGATGTCACAAAGCAATTTGTCCTTGTACCCTGCTATTGAGAACTCTACCCATGTTTGCTCATTGACCAGCACACTTTGGCCTTTATTGATCCATGTCACCTTATCAGGATTCACATGGGGTATCTTGGATAGATTAATCTTCACTACTACTACCTCCTCCAAAATGATGTTATCTATAGATCCAAAGTCCACAATCACCTTACACACCTTACAAAGGATCTTGCATCTGATTCTAAACAGTGCTCTCCTATGTTTGGGCTCATCCTTGAACGATTTCCTTATTAATACCCTCTTGAACATTAGGTTCTCACCCATCTCTAAGTCTATATGGTCTACTTTAGGGGTTTTGACACTTGAAGTGTCCTCGTGTGCATATGTTATCCTCTTATCACTATTTTCTATAGAAGGTTTGTTTGGACATCTATAGGCTGGATGGCCTAGCTATCCACAATAATAACATTTCATGGTTGCAAAATAAGAACTACTCCTATGTCCTCTTCCTCTATTAGGACCTCCATGATTACCTCTACCTCTATTATATCCTCCTCTTTAACTATTCTCAGTCTACTACTTTATCAACTTATTCTCTCCTTGTGACCTTTTCTCACTACCCCTACCTTGGTAGCGTCCTCTTTGACCCCTTTGGTCTCTTCCTCTACCTCTATTGTTATCATTGTTCTTGAAGGTAGAATCCCCTTTCTTCTTATTCTTTTCTTCCACCTTTATAGCCAACTGATGGCACTTTGGGATAGTGTTAGGTGTCCATAGGCTAATCTCCTCTTGGATGTTCCACTTCAATCCACCCAAGTATCTATCCACTTTGATTGGATCTTCTTCCTACAACTTAGACCTTACACACAATCTCTAGAACTCCTTAGTATATGAGGCCACATCTACGTCTTTATGTTTCAAGTTTTGTCTCCTCCTATGAAGCTGGACCTTATAATCCTATGGAAGATAGTTTTCCTTCAATTAGGACACCATAGCATTCCAATTTGAAATTGGTTTCTTTCCCATACTTACCCTCTCATCCTAAAGGTATTTTCACCAAGTCAAAGCTGAGCCTCTGAGTCTAGGCTTGACCACTTTGATATTTTGGGCTTCACTTGTTCCCTCACACTCGAAGTGATTCTCCATTGCTTCAATCTATTCCATGACTATCTCAATATCCATCTTTCCTCAAAATAAAGGTATCCCTTCAAAATATTTTCCACTTAATTCCTTTATGGCCTTCAAGAAAGGTTCCTCATTCAATATTCGATCTGATTCATGGATGAAGTCTTCCTCTTCCATCTTTTTCTTTCCCTTATTGGTGGTTTCAGCTTCAAAGTCTTTCTTCCTCGAAGCATCTGCTAGTTCTTCCATCTTTATCTTCATTTCTTCCAAGGTATCCTCAACGATTCTATTTTTCTCCTTTTTCTCTTCCATGTCCTTGGCTAGTTCTACATTTGTCACCATCTTTGTAGAACCACAAGATTCCACTTCTTAAATAAACCAATCTTCCCAAGTTTCTCAACTTGCTCTAATACCACTTTGATGTAGCACTAGTCTTGCTTCTTCTGAGACCTCTTCTAGGGTCTACTAGGTCACTCTATGACCTACTAGGGTTATTTTCCTAACCCTAGGCTCCTTTGGTATCTTATCACAAGATCCTAATGCATTCAGCTAGTGAACACCATGTTGTAGAACAAAACACTTCAAAACTTTCTCCTGTACCCCAAATGGTCTTTCTTGCATCTTTGGCCTAAAAGACTCCAATTGATCCAAATTGATCAATGCTCAATCTAGAAAGAGGATTAGGGTATCCAAGGTGTTCATAGGACCTTTTTCAACACCTACAAGCACACTTTGCATCAAAACTCCAATCGAGTTCCAAGAACCCACACAATTTCTTACCAAATAGGGCTACAAGCAATTAGCCCTATTTAGTCACTTTTTTGGCATTATCATGTAAAAAGTGTTTACAAGTGCCCAAATAGGTTTAGGATCCAGAAACCCTTTACTGAGACACTAGACATTTTCTAGGTCTATGGTTATGAAGGTGTCCATATAGCTCTTCCTATAATCAAGGCTATAAATCAGGGTGTTGTGGGTTTCAAAACCAGTCTGATAGAAACTCCTCCCTTGCTATCCAAGAAGTCTCACCAATTCTTCCCAGTGATTTTGGGTATCACACAACACTCCACCCTAACCCACTATTAGCTTTTATTGAAACTATAAATTCTTTCAATCCACAAAAATGGCTGTACAACTAATGGTGATCCCTATCCATGCCATACTGGCTCGCCTAGGGCATCACCTTATAAATGGATGCCATCACGTCCTGGGCCCCTACTACATTGTACACAATTTATATGGAGTCTACTCTCATAATCCAAAGACCCATGGCAATGCCACAGTGGAAAATGGAGTTAAGACCCCATTTGTTCACAATGCCTAATTACAGACAACGACAATGCTGAAAACAAAAAAAATATAAACTTGAGCAACTAAAACTATTTAATCAAAACAAATACCACCACGCAAATTATTCTAACAACATAAATTACACAAAAATGCTCATAGAATTGGATTCAATCCATTAAACTATCAAATCACCTCAAAATACCTTAATAGGCAATGTTATTGACATATACAGTCTGTACACAAATATTTTCAAACTTGCCATCCCTTCACACATCTTGAGGATCATCATATATAGTTGACCCAAACACAAATTCATCGGTTTCAGATAGTTATCTAACCAATTCCACCAAAGATGTAATCTTGTCATAAAAGTTGTCAGTGTTGTCAATGACAACATTGACAACTTTTTGCAACTTTTGAGTTTGGTCTCCAAACCTGGTCTAACCAAGCCCAAACTTGTCCAATCCCCCAAATATGATGAAATAACATCAAATATGACCTCTATTCCTTTTCTTGGGTTATTTTTCCACAAAATTACAAAAACACCTAATTGGACCTAAATGGACCTAAAGGTCACGAAGGACCTAATAAGATACATCCTCCTTGTAAGCACCACTTTTGTCTTTTGAATCCATATGGGATGGTGCCATGACTCATAATTTTTGGGACTTTATGGAAACATCCATGATGAATATCTTACCTTGTTGTTTCTCTTCATGGTCGTGGGATATGACTATGTTTTCTCCCTTTTTGCATTGTTTTGGGGTGACATCTTTCTTTTATGCCTTTAATACATGGGGCGTAGCTATGCTTGTTTCTGTTTAGAACATTACTTGTGTGATATTATGTTGGTTTTTTTGTGTTCCTCCATTTATGAGGTTGTGGGCTATAACTGTGTTTTCCATCTTTTTCATTAATTTATGAATGTCATCTTTGAGGATGTTCTTGTATTTTGGTCTCTATTTAATTCACAGAGATGTATATATGATCCAAATGATGGTATTCTATTATTTTCCCATTTTTTGATTGGTGGATGCTCTCTTGGATGTATCCTTTATGTTTCACCAAGATATATGCAAATTTACTTATATGTATCATAGCTTATCAACTTGGAACACATATGAAAAAGGAAGCTTTGTCTTTGTACAATATGCAATTGTTGTTTTTCTTTGAGATTCATATGTTTCCCCACCTTTAATGATTATTTCTTATGTTCATTTCATACTGTAGACACCTAAAATTGACCAGGTGTCTCTTAATCATCAAAATTTGCAAATCTCAACCAATTGCCCTAAATCTCATCAAAATGCATCAAAATGGATTAAAATCATTCAAATGGACATTTATTAAGAAAATTGGACAAAATCAAATTAAAATCAAAGGATTAAATAATCATGAAATCAAATAATCAAATTTAAGCCTAAAAGGGATCAATCAAATTATATAATTGATTTTAATCAATTAATTGTATAGTTTTAAATCAAAAATCAAATCCAACCCATTCACCCTTACATGGCTAAATTAATTAAATGATTTAATTAAATAATTCCTAATTTCTTTCAACTCAAATTGATCAGCCAATGAGAGTTGAGGATCTTGTCTTCTTGTCCCATCCTTTGAGGACAACCATTTAAATGGTCCCCCTGTTTGAAACCATCTCGAAGCCTTTCACTCAACCAAGGCTTGACCATGGTTAATTCACTCTACCCCCTACAATTGGGAAATTGCTATAAATACATGCCATTTTCTATGCATTTGATATACTAGAAATTCAAGAGCAAAGCATCCTTATTATAGGCAATTTGTTAGTAACTGAGATTAATTGAGCATTTTCCATAGCATTTTGATCAATTATGAAGAAAATTGTTGATTTGAGGAGCATATCATGAACATTTTGAATTCAAAGCGCACATCATTTGAGAGAATTGAGCTAGATTAGATCATATTTGTTATTATTTTCTCATTCTAGGATTGTCCTTGAGAGAGATTAAGGCTGAGAGCTCTCTCAACAAAGCTTAGATAGAGAACCATGAGATGTCATGGGTTTAATTTCAATTCTTAGATTAAATTGATTTTTCTTTCCATATATTTGTTGTTATTGATCCTAATTTCATGAAGGTGTAATCTCACACACACAAATGGCACCCATCCAATGGACCATCTTGAAGAGGCACATGTTACAGACCTTGATGATACAATGTATTAACTATCAAATGAAGTCATGTCTATAAATCGTTCAAATGAAAGCCCATCCAATGAATCCTTGTCCTTAATGCACCCCAAACTTATTGATTGGGATCTTTCCAAGCCAAATGACTTACTATACTTCCCAAATGACAATGCAATGGACTTATACCTCAATGTGGTTGAACCAAATTTTTCCATCAATGAATTGACTCTGGACATGATGATAGGGGCAGGTGTTCAACCTCTTAATCCAAAAAATGAAAAGAAAATATACAAAAAAAATGAGGTCTAGTGGTGAAAACCACCATGTGGCAGTGCTAGACCCAAAAAAAGTAAAAATAAAGGATGTTTTTGAAGGTGAAAACCCAACTGTGGCACCTAAGGAAGAGAGGTTGGACACCTTACCAGCTCATGAAGATGAAATATCACCTATACTTATTGAACCCAAAGAAAAGGTTAACATTGGAATAGAAGGGGACCCTAAATTTATTCACTTAGCAACATCTTTGAGTCCTTTAGAGAGAAAAGAATCCATCAAATTCTTTCAAGAAAAACAAGTCAACTTTGCATGGTCATATGTTGACATGCCCAGATTAGATCAAAGTTTCATAATGCATCATTTGAATGTGAAACCCGGTGTTAAGCCCGTCAAGCAGAACTTGAGAAAAATGCATCCACATGTAGCCCTTTTAGTCAAAGCAAAATTGGAAAAACTGCTCAAGGTTGGATTTATAAGAGTAATTGTATATTCTGAATGGATCTCCAACATTGTATCAGTTACCAATAATGATAAATCCATAAGAGTTTGCACAAATTTCAGAGATTTAAACCTTGATTTCCAAAAAGATGACTTTCCATTACCAAGCATTGATGTTATTATGGATCTAACTGCGGGTCATTCTATGTTTTCACTTATGGATGGATTTAGTGGGTATAATCAAATTCACATTGCACCTGAGGATAAAGAGAAGACAACCTTTACATGCCCATGGGGTACCTTTTTTTAAAATGTAATGTCCTTCGGTCTCAAAAATGTCAGAGCCATTGATCAAAGAGCAATGACTACCATTTTCCATGACATGATGCACACCTTAATGAAAGATTATGTGGATGAAATTCTAGCTAAGTCACATGAAAGAAAAGATCACTTACCCATACTTGAAAATATTTTCACAAGGCTAGAACAATTCAAAGTGAGACTTAATCCCAAGAAATGTGCTTTTGGGGTACAATCCGAAAAACTCCTAGGGTACATTGTTTCTGCAAAAGGCATTGAAGTAGATCCTGGAAAAGTACAAGAAATAATGGACATGGACATTCCAAATAATATTATTCAAATGAGGTCACTTCAAGGAAGACTTCAATCTATAAGGAGGTTCATTTCTCAATTGGTGGAAAAATGCCATTCTTTCACAAGATTGTTACATAAAGACACTATCTTCACATGGGATGAGGAGTGTGATAAAGCCTTTACATTGTTGAAAACATATTTGATGAATCCACCTATCTTGATGCCACCTATTCAAGGAAAACCTTTATTACTCTATATTTGAGCAATGGAAAAATCTTGAGGAGTCGTATTGGCACAAGAAGATGATGAAGGAAAAGAAAGAGTTATCTATTACTTAAGTTGAACATTGATCAAATATGAATTAAACTATAGCTTCATGGAAAGGGCTTCCCTAGTAGTGGTATTTGTCTCTCAAAAGTTAAGACATTATATGTTAATTCATAAGGTGAAGCTCATAGCCAAAATTGATCCATTAAAATACTTACTTAGAAAAATAGCTCTAACTGGAAGGATTGCAAAGTGGGTAATGGTGCTTAGTGAATTTGACATTGAGTATGTTGATAGGAAAGAAATCAAAGGTAAAGTTATTGCAGATCAATTGTTTGAATATCCTCAAGAATCTACACATCCCATTCAAGTGGAGTTTCCAGATTCCAAAATTGTTAATGTGGAAGCTAAGACATGGACTTTATACTTTGATGGATCTTACACCAAAAATGGTAGTGGCGCAGACATTCTTTTGATTACACCACAAGGTTACACAATCCCAAATTCTTACAAGCTATTTTTTCCTTGTACCAATAACATAGAAGAGTATGAATCTTTGGTCATAGGTATCAAGATGGCCTTGGAATGGAATGTCACGGAATTACAAGTCTATGGGGACTCTCAATTAGTCATAAATCAAGTTAATGACGAATATAATACCAAAGATGAAAAATTGATGCCTTACAAAAGATTGGTGGATGATTGGAAAAAGTAATTTGCTTTAATTACTTTTGAACAAATTCCAAGAGAGAAGAATAGAGAAGTGTATGCAATGGCTACTTTGGCATCTTTTCTTCAAATGCCCGAGCAAAATGAAAGGTATGAGTTCTTGGTGGAAGAATTGGTTAAACCAGAACTTGACCTACTTGATATCCAAATTATTGCCCTTTTAAATGGACATGAATCACCATGGTATGGACCCATTTATGCCTACCTAAAAGAACAAACCTTACCCATAGACCAAACATGTGCTCAAAAAAAAAATTTCATCAGACAAGTGGCTCATTATATCATCCTTTCTGACACATTGTATCATAAGGGTCTTGAGGGAACACTCCTTAGATGTCTAGAGGAAGATGAATCAAAATTCTCTTTAAAAGATGTCCACGATGGGATTTTTGGGTCACATTCAAGTGGTTTAAACCTAGCTAAGAAAATCCTACACATCGGATACTTTTGGAAAACCTTAGAAAGAGATGCTTGTAAGTTTGTCAAAATTTGTGCAAAATGTCAATACCATGGAGACATGTTTCATGCACCGGCATAAGAGTTACACCCATTTGTCACACCATGGCCATTTTACAAATGGGGTTTTGATTTGATTGGCATGATTTATCCACCTTCTTCAAATGGACACAAGTACATCCTCACGGCAATGAAGTATTTCATTAAATGGGTTGAGGCCGTTCCTTTAACAACTTTAACGGGGAAAAAATTTCCATGTTTATCCTTAATCACATTATTTGTAGATATGGCATTCCTCATGCCATCATCATAGATAATGGAAAACAATTTAAGAACAAAAACGTTGATGAACTTTGTGACACATTCCATATTACACATCACTCTTCATCCATTTACTATCCCCAAGGCAATGGACAAGTAGAAGCTACCAATAAGAACATTCTCAAAATCCTTAAAAGATCATTTGGCAAGTTAGGAAGAGATTGGCATCTTCAAATCAATCCAACATTATGGGCCTATAGAACTAGTATTCTCACCCCGACAGGAGCTACACCTTTTCCATTGGTTTATGGGGCCGAAGCTGTTCTACCTTTAGAAGTCAAAATACCATCCCTAAGAGTGTCATTACATGGATTAGTCATGGATGAAGATTATAGAGTTTCCCAACTTAAACAATTGGAGATATTGGAGGAACACCAAACTCAAGCCTATGACCATTTGAAAGTGTATCAGAATCGAATTTCAAGGAACTATAACAAACACATTAAACCAAGAACTTTTTAAGTGGGAGATTTAGTGTTGAGAGAGAATCCAAAAAATTAGGTTGATAGAGAAAATAAAGGAAAGTGGGAAGAAAATTGGCTCGGTCCTTTGGTCATTGTTTCTTCTTTTGGAACAGGAACCTACAGATTAGTCGATTGTGATGGTGATGAATTGAAACAACCTATCAATAGCATTCATCTTAAGAAGTTTCACACCTGATTGGATGAAAGAGTATCGGAGGAAAGAGTATCAGTTGAGAGTATTAGATGATTTAGCATCACCTTTGTACATGGAAAAAATAAAAAAATAAAAAAATGAGAAAATATCAAAATACAAAAAAATCAGAAAGTTCAAAAAGCCAAAAACAATTGAAAAAGTAGAAAATCAGAAAAAGGAGAAAATTGAGCATGAATAAATCAAAAACATTTGAAAAATCAAAAAAATGTTGTCTTGGTGAAAACCTGGCAAATAGGCGCCTTGATGATAAAAAAAAATTAAAAAAATAAAAAAAAATTTGAAAAAGAGAAAAGTGCCTTGGTGAAAACCTAGAAAATAGGCGCCTTGGTATAAAAAAAAAAAGCAAAATAGAGAAAAAAAGACATAATCCCAAAAGGTGAAAACCTGGGAACAAGCGCCTTTTGTCCCTTAGGTCTTTCCTAGTTGCATGTGTACATATTGCATTTCATCATCTCATTTGTCTATATCCTCATTGCATCCGTCATTTGTGCATAGTCCTAATAAAGTCTTAGAGCTGCATTTTTTATCACATTCTAGGTTCAGTTGCCCAAAGTTTCACATTGATCATATTTCTCACTTGGGGGCACGCATCATGGATTTTTGGTACCAAACGGATTCAATAGTGTAACATCTTGGTCACACATAAGAAGAATATTTTTAGATTCAGAAGAGAGATATTTTGAGAACCTTTGATGGATATCATTGTTCAACCCTAAATAGTTTGATCCGATAACACGATCCTTGAGCTTCATTGCCTTATTTTATCAGGATTAAAAATTGACAAATCCTAAATGATCAGAATGTTTGGAGTTCTTATTTGAAAATCTTGATACATGCTGATACACTTGAAATTTTTGATGAGTTTTTCATTGACCTTTTTTGAGTCATGTCTTTTTAGCTAATCAATGATATTTCGACTAGATTAGTGATGATGAAGACATGATGTTTTCTTAACTTCAGTGTGACTATTTTGAGGAAGATCCTTTAACATGTGTGAACTTGTCTAAGGACATGGTCATCAAAGAACCATCGAGGAAATTCATATAGGAAGGAGGGTTAACCTTTGTTTGTTTACACAAAAGGATACATTGGCTATTTAGATCTTCAATATCTTAATACCAACATCCACTTGCAACATTGAATCCAATTAAACCAGTATCCATATTCTCATAGTTGGTCATTCAACTAGTGAGGGTTATACTAGTTTCCTAAATGGTTACGAAATGAGAGAAATTCATATTCATATTCTTATGGTCACAGTGGCACCAATAAGGATTGTATCGAATACTATTTCCACAATGCTCAATGATGAAAATATATCTCTGTTTGTATTTCTTTCACAAACCTCAAGGACAATTAGTTGCATTGCATCTTCAAGTTAGATTAATTGCATTTCAAGTTAGATTAAAATGGCTTGTATTTCTAATTTTTTTTCCAAGTTCAAGGGGGCAAATTAATGTTGACGATACTTCATAAATTTAATGATTTCACATCATCAATATGAGATTGTCTTTTGCATTCATAAGCATTAATAATTAATCATTCATATCAAGAGAAAAAACAAAAACAAAGAAAAGAAACATTAAGCATTAGTCATTTATCAAAATCATCTAGAATTGCATCATACCTAAAGTTGCATACATCCAAAAAAAAAAAAAAGATAGTTGCATTCATTAATCATTGTACTAAGTATTACATCCATATCATTGCATTACATAAACCATACATCCAATTAAATCATAAAAGCATGTAGAATTAAATTGCATTAACATAATTTGCATCCATCTATATATGTCATAACGTAAGGCATTGCATCCATAGCATAAATAAAAGTAAATGCATTGATGAGGCCAAATTATTGCCTTTATTTTGTATAATTTTAAATACTCTGTTCTGATTTCTGACAAGACATTTGTGAACCTAGCCAGTTAAAACTTGTGATAAAGTCCAGTTAGAACTGATAAACCATGGGTAGATATTTGTGACATATTTTGTCAATATTATACATATAGTGCAGTATTTCATATAACCACAAGAATATATATTTTAATATCTGGATTTAATTTGATTAAGCTTGTTGCATGAATATTTCTACATCACAACTAACTTGTCAGGGAAGGAAGCGGCTGGAGAGCGGTCGACAGCATTCAAGGAAGACTGTTGAAGACTATCTACAATGGAGGAGCGACTATTCCAGGATGTGGGGATGTAGTGCTGCTATATTCCCTCTGCACTTTATTATGTTGAACTGGTCACCGAAGCTTTATTACCCATACCATGGGCTGTTGTGTTTCCATCTTCTTCTCCAGCATGTTTTCAGCAAGATAGTTTCTTTTCTATTTTGTAGTAAGTTTTCGATCCTCTATTTATAGGGATTGGACCGATAGTTTGTAGTTAGAGAAAAGTTAGAGAGAGAAAGTTTTTGGAAGAAAACTGTTATATCTTACAGCAAGTTATTTCAAGTTTCATGTATTGTTCTTATGTAATGAGTTTTTGAAATACAATGAAGTAATTCATGTTTTACATTCTGTGTTAATACATTATCAAAAACCAACTAAGGGGGCCCACATGGGAGGTGGAATAGATTAGAGTAGAGTAGATTTACTTCTTACATTTCTAGTATTTCCAGTATTTCAGATAGAAGTTACAGTTTATTCCTGCAACATTTTACTTTGTGAATGTTCCTGCAGCATCTGCAAGAATAGTTATAATGGATGTTCCAGGTTGAAAGTATAGGTTTTAGTAGAGTTTGAAATTTCTAGCATTCCCTTCAGTAAGGAGATAAGTGTATTCTTTTCCTACAACACTAGTGTAGGTTTCTTTAATGTATTTCTTACCTTCCTGCAGCATAAGCATAATGACTCTTTAAGGAACCTAGTGCACATATTGTGCCGACCATTTCAAGTATACATCCCTGGGATGACAAGTTAAAGGTACCTAATAGTGGGAGAAGTACTCCTTAGATTCAATAAACTATTCCTAAGAAATGCCTTGAGCAGGATTATTCCACACCTATTGTGAGGCAGTTCATTTTTGGCGCTGTTGTCGGGGATGGTGTCAAGCTAGTAACATTTTTGAGTCATTTTTTTTATTCCTCGTTATTTTTTAGATTTGTATTCCTAAAAATTTCTTCACAAGTGTGAAGGATTCAATTGCATGCATCGAAGAGAAAGGCAATGAGAAGAATATGGCAGATTTCTCCCAGCAGAGTCTGCTCATTTGAACGAGAAAGTTGAAGAAGTTGAGTTACCCTTTGAAGATGCAAGTCCTGACTTTCCTGTAGCATCTTCCTCCAAAGTAGAACCATTTGATATAAGTGGTCTTTAGCCTTTTTCTGAAGTCATGGCCAGCTTTCTAGATAATTTTGGATCAAATCTGCCTATTGTTAACAATCCCGTAGCTAATGCTCCTTTCTACTAGTAACCCCATAGTTAAATACCCCCAGTAATGGCACAACCTACTTTCCCATTTCCTCTCCCAAGCCTCATAAACAATGCTAATCTCAAAAATATACCTACAACTACTCTTCCAAAGTTTTATGGTCTTATAACGGAGGATTGTGACACTTTCTTGTTTGAGTTCAACATAATCTATTGAAGCTTCGAATATAATACCGATTCCCATAAGCTCAATTTGTTTCCTATAGCACTGAAAGAGTTAGCCTTACGATGGTTCATGGGCTTAGGAGCCAATGCAGTAGGTACCTGGGATGAGATGCAGACATTATTTCTGCAAAAATACCAAGATTATGGCAAGGGGAGTGACCCAAAAGGAGATGATATATTTAGGATGTCTCAAAAGGAGGACGAAACATTGGAGGACTATGTTTCACGTTTATTTTACACAATGCATAATAACCCCCATCATGTACTGTCAGAGGATTCACAGAACCTAGCCTTCTTAAGAGGGGTAAACGATAATTGTCTGGAAGCATTAGACTTGATGGCTGGTGGAGACATTTCCCAATCCTCGTGGGATGACCTCAAGAAAACCTGTCTCAACTACTCAAGGTCAACTATGAAGAAAGGCAGAGGATATTGACCCACAGTCACAAAAGGGATTAGTTCAGGCATTTCAAAGCTAGAGATATCTAATTTGCTTACAGATTTCAAGCAAGACATCATAAATGATGTACCTACACATCTAGACACAATGACTGCCAAGAAGAAGCATGTAGAGGTTGAATCATAATTGGCTAAGTACTATCCACACTGCTGCAAACAAAATAAAGACTGTGGATGTAAGCTGGTAGCAAACCTAGAAAATCAACATTATCTAACTGACTACATGAAGATAGATGGAGACAATGATCAAGTGTTCTTTTTTGCTCAACATTGACCATCGGCTTCATGACAAGGTATGCCACAAGATCCTCTACAATTTTCAAATTCTAACAATAATCAGTGGAAAAACCAAAGTTATCAGAACACTTCTTAGTACTCTCAACCATAGTGGCCTAACCAAAAAAATAACCAGTGGCCTAACCAAAAAAATAACCAGTGGCAAAACAAGCAAAATAACCAGTGGCCTAACAAGAAAAATAACTAGTGGCCTAATCAGCAGAATCAATGGCAACCACCATAAGGAAATTGGTAGCAAACTAATCAATGGAGGGGGCCTCCACAGTGGCCTAACAAAAATTCTAGTTGTCCACAATTACCACCTCCAGTGCAACCACCTGCAATAATGCCACCTCCTGCAACAACTAATGCTAATCCAAAGCCAACCCAATTGCCTGCTCAACCTCAGCCAAATCCAAACAAAAAACAACAGCAGTAGCAAACGTACACTACTAAAGCTCAGCAGTGCCCTACTTATTCACTAGAGATATTTGATATCCATTTGAGGTCTGGTACCACTCTTCCTACACCTAAATATCCTATTATCATGGAAGTTGCAGACGTTCCTGCAGCACTACTTCTAGAAGCCACACTACCAAATACCTGCCAGCCAACTGATATACCCAGTAGAACTGTTGTCCACACTTCAATAAATCCACCCTTTCCACATAGGCTAAATAAAGAAATACCTATATCCCAAGAGGAAGAAACATTTTATATTATTGAGTAGCTAAAAAATATGAACATCCAAATCCCTCTGTTCCAAGCTATCAAAGATGTACCTCTTTATCGAAAGGCTATTAAGGAAGCATGCCTTAAGAAGCCAGGATGGAAGAAGAAAGACCCTCAAACAGTCCATTTTTTAGGGAAATTAGTGGATATCATGTTAGGAAATGTGGTAATACAAAAGTATTTAGATCTTGGCAGCCCAGTACTCGACTTGATAATAAATGGACAGACTATGAAAAATGCTTTAGTTGATTTGGGAGAAGCAATAAATGTGATGACTAAAGATACAATGCATAGACTAACCATAGAAGGCTTAAGAAAAACACCCAAACTATTACAACTTGCTGATAGTTCAACGGTTACTCCAGATGGTCTCATAGAAGATGTGGTAGTTACCTTAGATTCATGGGAGTATCCTGCTGATTTTCTTATCCTATCACCTAAAGTAAAATTTGCTAGATATCTTGTAACACTCTGGCTAGCTACCATTGATGCCAAAATTAATTGCAGATTAGGAATTATGACAATTTCAAATGGTCAAGCCATAAGGAAGCTAGCCCTATATCCTCCTTTGTAGCCCCAACCTGACTTGGGAGAACCTATTTGTCCACATTTAGGGGATGAGGAGGAAGAGTTGAATTCAGTAGCCCAACTCATGATGTTGTATAGGCAATCTTTTCTAAAGATGCAAGAGGAAGATGATGTGATACAAAGCATTCTTACCAATGAATGTATTATGGCTAAAGATGTTTCAGAGAGTTCTATTTTACAACTATGTACCTATGAGGACTGTGTGTTTCCAACAACCCCTGAGATAATTGATCAATTACTGACAAGTGAAATAGCTACAAGTTAAGTTCCCAAAGTGTCAATGGTAGAGTTAACAACAATAGTGGAACTTTCCCCTAGTTATAACCTCCATGTAAACAATAAGTTGTCCCAATCACAATTGGCATTGTTAACCAAGCTCCTTAGTCAACATGAAAAAGCCTTTGCATGGGATTATGGGGATATGGAAGGACTAAACCCTAAACTCTGCACCAATAGAATCTACATCAGTGATGGAAGCTTTCCACTTTGTCAACCTCAGAGGAGAATAAATCCCGCACTGAGAGAAATAGTTAAAACTGAGTTGTATAAGTTATTGGATGCTGGGTTCATCTATCAAATATCTGATAGCAAGTGGGTATCACCATTGGTCATTGTACCTAAGAAAGGAGGTAAGTGGCAAATATGTGTGGATTACAGTGAATTAAATAATGCCACAAAGAAGGATCACTTTCCTTTACCTTTTATTGACCAGGTCTTGGATAATTTGGCTGGAAAGAAATACTTCTCTTTTTTGGATGGATACAATGGTTACAATCAGATAAGTATTGCCCCTGAAAATTAGGAGAAGACCACAGTCACATGCCCTTGGGGCACATATGCTTATTCATTATTACCATTTGGCTTATGTAATGCACCTGCTACCTTCCAGAGAGTTGTGATCAACATCTTTACTGATATATCACATGATTTCATGGAAATCTACATGGACGACTTCACTACATTTGGTGTCAGATTTGAGGAAGCCCTGAAGAACTTGGAGAGAGTACTAATCAGATGCAAGGAAAACAACCTGTCTCTCAACATTGAAAAGTGCTTTATGATGATGTAGGAAGGTGTGGTGTTGGGACATTTTATCTCCGAAGCTGGAATCCAGGTAGGCCCTGCAAAGATAGAGGTAATTCTCACACTCCCTATTCCCACTAAGAAAAAAGATGTTAGATCTTTCCTAGGTCATGCTGGCTATTATAGGAGGTTTATCCAGAAATTTAGTCAAATAGCTAGTCCTTTGTACACCTTACTTACAAAAGAAGTTGAATTTTCTTGGACAAAAGAATGTGATGAATCCTTCCTGCAGCTCAAGTCACTTTTGACAACTGCACCAGTATTTAGGGGTCCCGACTGGACTTTTCCATTTCACATACATACAGATGCTCCAGTCTATGCTGTAGGTGTTGTCCTAGGAGAAAATTCTAGAAACCTTGAAAATGCAATCTATTATATCAGTAAGAGTCTCCATGGACCAGATCTAAACTATACAGTGACTAAAAAAGAATTGCTAGTAGTATTTTATGCTCTGAACAAATTCTGCCATTATTTAACTGGTTATCCCATATTTGTTCATACTAACCATGAAACAATTAAGTATCTCATGAACAAAACTGCCATCATAGGCAGGTTAGCAAGATGACTTCTTCTTTTGTAGGAAATTGATATAACAATCATTGGCAAGCCAGGGAAAGCAAACATGGTAGCTGATAATCTATCCAGAATTCACCATGCTGAAGAAGATACTACTTTTATAGATGATGCATTTCCAGATGAGCATTTATTTCATATTTCTGTCCAAAATCCATGGTATGCTGATATAGCTAATTACCTAGCAGCTAACAAAATGCCCACACATTTCTCTTATAAGGATAAGCAGCTGCTTGTAGAGAAAAGCTTCCATTTCTCTTGGATTGATAACACATTATTTTACACTGGACCTGACCAAGTCATGAGGAGATGTGTGAGAGAAGATTATACATATGAAATTCTGCATGCATGTCATAATGAACCATGTTGGGGACACTTCGCAGCCAAAAGGACAACACGGAAGATTTTAGCAACTGGCTACTACTGGCCTACACTTCACAAAGATGCAGCCATTTATACAAGGAAGTGTGACAAATGTCAAAGAATGGGCCGACCAACAAGATCAGATGAAATTCCCTTAAACCCACATGTGGTGGTAACACCATCTGATAAATGGGGCATGGACTTTATTGGTCCAATAGACCCTCCATCTAATGGGAAGTCATACATTCTAGTGGGCACTGATTACCTAACAAATTGGGTCAAAGTAAGAGCAATGAAGCATGCCAAGGACCATAAAGTTGCTGAATTTCTATATTAAGAAATTTTTACTAGATATGGTGTGCTAAGAGAAATTGTTACTGATCAAGGTACTCAATTCACTTCCAATCTGATAATAGAGCTCATGAAGGAATATAATATCAGATAATGGAAGTCAAGCCCCTATCACCCTCAAGCCAATGGACAAGCAGAAGTTACCAATCAGGAGATAGAAGCAATCTTAACAAAGACAGTTCATTTGCATCACCAAGATTGGAGAAATAGACTATCAGAAGCCATTTGGGAATATAGAACAGCATGGAAGACCACCACATGGTTCACTCCATTTGAACTATTATATGGTAAAGCAACAATGCTACCCATTGAATTTGAACACAAGACATTAAGAACAACGCTGGAGTTAAATATTGATCTTCCTGTAGCATAGAGAGAGCACTTGTTGCATCTCAATTCTTTGGATGAAATGCGCAAGTTTTCCCTAGAGCACACATAAATTGTCCAAAAGAAAAGGAAACAATGGCACGACTCCCATATTAAGAGTAAGGAGTTCCAAGTCAGAGATTGGGCATTGTTGTATGATTCCAGATTCCAATAAATACCAAGAAAGCTACAGACACGATGGCTAGGTCTATATGAAATAAGCCATGTATTTACAAATGGAACACTTTAGTTGACCACAATTAACCCAGTACACTTCAAGCTATTAGTCAATGGACATCGAATAAAGTTGTATCACCAGCCACAGATGAAAGAAGACTTCCTGCAACAATTCAACCAGCTAGTTTTAAAGAATCAATAGGTAACACTTCCTACTATAGAGGGTGTCAACCTTCTTCCTGCTACTCTTCAATAAGAATTCCTTCAAAGCATGACCGTAATAAAAAATTTATGTTTACATAAACTTAAATTCTCCATTCACTTTATACATTCTTCTTTTTCAACTCATTTCATTCCTCAATCTTCCATCCACCCACCTTCCATGCCATCATTTTTCTATGCTTTCAATAAAAAGATCGTGCACTGACGCATGTTGCCGCTGTCGCCATTCCATTCTCGCCACCTTTTTTTGGCACGTGTAATGATAAATTGATAGGTATGAGTTTTTTAAATTTATTTCCATTTTTAGTACATAGATTTTGTTGGTTATATCTAATACTGTCATAAATGTATCGTTGCGGCCTGAAGCCAGTTCTGTACCTCCTGCTAAGTTTGACAAGTGAGGACACTTGTCAATGTTTTGTAGGGGGTAGGGAAGTGTACCAATTCTTAAATGTCATTTCTATTTACTCATTAAGATCCTCAAATATATACTTTGGCCTTGTCTTAATTAAAATCCAGCTGCCGCATCACACAAGTGTCAAGTGTCGTACCTTTATTCCCAAATAAACCCCTAATTGTCAGACTAGATGTGAGCCAAAATTAAAACCATGACATAACTCTCGCATGAATATCTATAATTCATTCTATTAAAATACATTATTATTGTTCATACCAAGAATACCAGAAGAATGTGAAAAAGGGTTTGTGGTTTTACAAGAGGTAGTTTGAAATTCAAAAGAGAAGAAGGTAATTGTCGAGAACAGAGCAGAGGTTAAATTTGGTAAGCACAAATGGCAGGCCAATTGCAGTGGCACGAACCAGTAGTTCATGGGATTTTACTTTATGATGTTGAGGCAGAAAGAATATTTAATGCCTGTGGATGCCTGGGATATTTCTTGAAATTGATAAAGTTTGATGAAGAAGCAGCAATAGAATTTGCAAACACATTTGATGAAGGCCAAGCAACAGTGTGGGGGTTGATAGTCATTGTAACAAAGGAATGAATAGCGGAAGTAACCAGTCTGCCAGTAGTAGGGGAACACTACCCAAATGCGCATGATGCCAGGTCAGCTAGGGCCCAGTTTACCCTACCAGGTGACCCTCCTATGGAGATTACTATACAAGGGTGCAAAAAAATGTCCATTCCTCTGCCATATTATGAGTTGGACATGCATATTATCAGGTATTTTACCAGTGAAGGAATATTTTCTAATTTGCACATGAATCATTTTAAGTTTCTTAGTTATGTAAGGCATAATATTCCAATGAATGTCCCCAATTTCTTGTTTAATATGCTATGCATTAGTACCGAGGAAACCCATAAAGGAAATGACAATTCTGTTACTCACCATGCCCTAATTAAATTGCTCATAGAGAAATCTCTTAGAGACATTTCTCCTATGGCATGGGAAGAATTTGTCCATCATAAAACCCTACAGCCTTAGATTTCCCCTAATGTGCAAATTATCCAAGATAATGTAGTCCCCACTGACCTAGTTGTTGAGAAAGGTACCCAAGGGGCAAAAACTGAAAATTTACAAGAAACTATGCCTTTACCCTCTCATATGAGCAATGTACCTACTTCCACCCAAACAAAAGGAAAAAAAAGTTAGATGGAGAAACTTCGGTTCCTACAGTTGAGCCACAAAACCCTACAATCTCGAGAGGGAAGAAAATGAAGTCAGTTCCTGCAGCCACTACTCCTGCAACCACTACTCCTGCAGCAGAGAAACCAAAGAGGGTTAGTAAGAAAAAGGCTGTAGAGGTTGAGGAAACCCCTGTAAGAAGAAGCTCTAGGATGAGAGGGTAGATTCCTAAAGTACACACCGAAAGCCAGTCCACTTCCCCCAAACAAATTGAGGAGGAAACTCCTATTCATATTGTTTCGGATGATTCTCCCAGCTAGTCTGAGATTCCAAACATTTCTCAAAATCTGGATGAGGAGTGTGAAGCTAAACCAAATGTATGTCAAAATGACCCAGGAGCTAGTCATAAGGATGTCCCGAACCTTGAAGAGGAAACCCATATAACTCACCAGCTAGCTTGCACAGAAACTACCATAGTTTCATATAAGCAAACTTGGTTAATAAATTTCTTGGAGCAGTCATGGAGGGAACAAAGGAGGAAGAATAAACAGGATAAAAATAGTGGTCTGATTACTCTGCAAATTCTTCTCTTCTATTTATATAATAAGCATGTGTTGACAACCATTCTATGGGGAGACGAGAAAAAGAAATTGCAGAAAGAAATAGCAGAACAAGGAGAGAAAATTGCAAAATTAAAAGATCAATTGGAAAGACAGAAACAAAGGATGGAACATGCCCTTAAGCTTACTGACCAGATAATTTCTTGTAGACCAGAACCTAGGGTCTATACCATATGTCTAAAATAACAATTCCTCTTATTCCAGTTGATGATGACCCTCAAGGATGTAAACGTAGAGTTCAAATCAGCCCAGGAATTTTATGGTTTATACCAGACCCTTCCATCATGGCAACAAAACTTACTCTATGAGTTGTATGTGCATAATTTTATCATCCTTATAGAGACTAAATTGAACCCCCTACTTTACATAGGGGATATACACCTAAGGGACCTAATGTCTTGGATGCACAACGAGGCCAACTATGATAGACAACTAGATAATTACAGAGAATTGGTGAAATCAGAACCGCTGCCATTAAGAACAGAAAATAGTCAACCAGAAGAATTCCTGAGGGATTGGTTAAAACTAACATATGGGAATTTTAAAAAGGAAATAAGAGATAAAATTTTCAAGCTCAGAACAAATGTGTATGAAGAATATGACAAATTTTTTTATTTTGTCTTCCAAAGAGCCTTGACCGGTGCCAGAAGTAGGTGGAGTAGATTATCAGAGGCATTCCAAAGGTCAGAGCCACATAGCCCCATTAACCTTGAAGCAGCCACACACTGAGCACCAAAATATATGGAGCTAGGTAGGCAAATCAGGCAGCAACTCTGGTGTCCGCTCACAATGCAGCTGCCCATGCTCCTTTGGCCCCTATATGACATCAATACTACTAGGCTGCAGGAGGATCACAAAAGGGAAGTTTGGGAAAGAACAAGAGGATTCTACTACTCCTTCAAGAGCAAGACGTGAGGAAGAACTGAAGTTGGTGACTTTAGGTCAATTACCAAAAGATGCAATGCTTGAGGACAAGCATCTGATTAACTAAGGGGCAGATGATGAGGCCAAATTATTGTCTTTATTTTGTATAATTTTAAATACTATGTTCTGATTTCTGATAAGACATTTGTGAACCTAGCCAGTTAAAACTTGTGATAAAGTCCAGTTAGAACTGATAAAACATGGGTAGATATTTGTGACATATTGTGCCAATATTATACTTATAGTGCAATATTTCATATAACCACCAGAATATATGTTCTAGTATCTAGATTTAATTTGATTAAGCTTGTTGCATGAATATTTCTACATCACAACTAACTTGTTAGGGAAGGAAGCGGCTGGAGAGTGGTCAACAACATTCAAGGAAGATAGTTGAGAACCAGCTATGGTGGAGTGATCATCACAACACTAGGAGACACGACTGCTACAATGGAAGAGCCACTATTCCAAGATGCAGGGATGTAGTGCTGCTATATTCCCTCTGCACTTTATTACCCACACCACAGGCTGTTGCGTTTCCATCTTCTTCTCCAGCATGTTTTCAGCAAGATAGTTTCTTTTCTATTTTGTAATAAGTGTTTGATCCTCTATTTATAGTGATTGGACTGATAGTTTGTAGTTAGAGAAAAGTTAGAGAGAGAAAGTTTTTGGAAGAAAACTGTTATATCTTATAACAAGTTATTTCAAGTTTCATGTATTCTTCTTATGTATTGAGTTTTTGAAATACAATGAAGTAATTCTTGGTTTGCATTCTGTGTTAATAGATTAGCAGAAACCAACCAAGGGGGCCCACTTGGGAGGTGGAATAGATTAGAGCAGAGTAGATTTACTTTTTTCATTTCCAGTATTTTAGATAGAATTTATAGTTTCTTCCTGTAACATTATACTTTGTGAATGTTCCTGCAGCATCTGTAAGAATAATTATAATTGATGTTCCAGGTTGAAATTATAGGTTTAAGTAGAGTTTTCAATTTCTAGCATTCCCTTCAGTAAGGAGATAAGTGTATTCTTTTCCTGCAGCACTAGTGTAGGTTTCTTTTATGTATTTCTTACCTTCCTGCAGCATAAAAATAATGACTCTTTAAGGAACCTAGTGCACATACTGTGCCAACCATTTCAAGTATATGTCCCTAGATTGAAAAGTAAAATGAACCTCATAGTGGGAGAAGTATTCCTTAGAATGAATAAAGTATTTCTAAGAAAGGCCTTGAGCATGATTATTCCACACCTATTGTGAGGCGGTTCATGCATCATAGACTCATATAGCTTTGCATAAAAGATAATCTCAAAACAACATCATTAAAGGGGAATCAAAGATCATCATAGATAAATGTCTATCATCAATAACCCAAATAAGTATATCCAAGATACATCAACAAATGATTCATACAATCAAAGTCTAGATCAATAATCAACTGATACATCAATATGATATCTAGCTATCACAAATTCCTATCTATCTCATGACCCAGCAGGGGCACATGATCCATCTCCCACAATACCTGTACCTGAACCTCCTACACCATCAGGATCCCTGTCACCTAATCTATCCTATGTAGAAGGTAGTTCCTAACTAGTGCTACCACTAGTAGGTAACTAAGCTAGAGTAGCCAAGAACTACTACAACATAGTCGTAACCTGGTCTAACCGACCTATCAATGCAGTCATCCCTGTCTGTAATCCTCAAACATCCTGAACTAAGTTTTCTACAATGGTAGGAACTAGAGGTGCCTATGATGCTTAAGGGGCCTTAGGTGCTTATGTCACTAAAGGAACCTGTGGTATCATCGGTGCTAAACTACTTTGAGGATTAACACATCTCAAAGGTGATAGAGGTCTTTATGGACTCTATCTCTGTAAATCATGTGCCTTTCCTGGAACCTCTCTAGCCACCTAGACTTTTCTATGTCTTTGACTAGCCCACTCTTCACCAAATCTAACATGAACCTATCTCTGAGGTACCTGTGCCTACACTAGGCTCTGTCTAGACTACCTAAATCTATCACCTCATCCCCTAGCATGACCACCCCACATCCAAGGTCCTGCAGCTCTAGGTCTCCTAGAAACAAGTGCTCTCTAAGCTCTCTATCCCCATGGTATCCTTCCATCTCCATCTCCATCATCATCATCACCGTCATCATTAGAAAGCATATAAACATCAGTAATAGGCTCTTCCAGATCTGTGAATCTAAAAAAGCAATGTCGTAAGAACCACTCTCGATACTCGGTAGACATCCCTACATCAGCTACATGTGTCATCATATCCCACCTAACATATCTGAGCTGATCAATCTATTAACAAGCCAACTGATAGTCAACCTAAGCTCCCCACATAGATCTCTCAATGTGTACCCTCGCATAAAGTGCCATACCCTAGGGCATGTCCTATACATGGCCATACTGATGGAGCACTCTCCTGAAGAAAAATATCTTGATACATAGTGGTGATCACCCAATTATCTACCGAGGGGAAAACATAAAAGGAAACTCATCATCATCCTCTCGCCAACTCTTGCATAGAAGATATGGTATCCATATGACCTGATCAATGTCATCAATAGTCTGTCACCAAAACTCAACCTTGCCTAGATGATGATGGACAACCATGCCATCATACAAAAATGCATACAGATACCCTCGGGCCCCCACTCATGCTAAGACTGGTCTGGTGATAGCGATATGCTCCTATGTCCATCGCTATAACAAAAAATGCACCTACTAAGAGGGATGCACTGCACCTATATACAATCTCATGTAAATCATGATATAGCTGGGCCAATATGCAAGAACCCCAATCGAATGTTCAAGGATGTGCAATCAAATCCTCCAGTATACGGCTCCATCTGACTGCGAAGCCGTGAACACTCCTATCTAGAAGTAGTAATCCTTTGATAACTACTCCTAACAATGCTGGAAAAGTAGGAAATGAAGCACACTGTGCCCAAGTAATGCAATCATTAGCAATGGTGTTGTCTCCAAACACCCATCTACATACGTTTCTACCATAAACTGAGTCATAATATACCCACTCTCCATGAGTCAAGATCCTCTACAATCTGTATACATCCTCAGGCATGATAGTCATCTCGCCAAGGGGTAGAGGGAAGGTGTTATGGTTAGTGTGTCATCGCTCTTCCATAGCTGTCAAAAGACCTCGGTTCAACTGAAACCAAGGGAGATCGAGAAGGAACTTGAGACCACATGTCTCGATCGTCCATCACTCAGGAGGCATTAGCTCATCGACCAATCAAAAATCCAGGACACAACACCCCATACTCACAACTTACAGTAATGCTCCTACATTTTGAAACAAGGTGAATCATATTAGTCTTTCTATTAAGGGATCATTCTAAGTTAATCAAACACATTAAATCTATCCTTGCTCTATTTTGAGCACATAAACCTATTGTTCCTAACCTCTAGATATTGAGAAGGGATCAATTTGGAATCATTTTAATGAATCTGATTGGCATATCAAGCATTCATCAATAAGATTTTTCTAATATCCTAAATACTAAGTGACATTATGGATGTACATTTTCTAGCTTGGAATTCAATTGAGTTATCTGGATGATCAATCAAAGGCAATTCATCTATTTTATCTTAGTTTTTCAATCTTTATGGTAGGAGGCACTTCAATAAGGGTACACATCTTTTTAAGCCCCGCGGCATTAAATATCTTACACATGGCACTTTAATCATTGGAGGCAGCGCTTTTCTTAACAACTGGCCTTTTAAAGTCCTACGAGGCTTTTTAAGTTTCTTAGGCAGCCTTGAAATTTTAGGGTTCCCTGGGTGGCAATTAGCTAATTAGGTTGAAAATTTTGACCTAATTCCTAGGCGGTTGTGGATATCTCTAAAGCAGCTCTTAAACGCATGGAGGTGACTTTTCCCTACCCTAGGTGGCTTTTTAACTATCCTACATGGCATTTAATAATATTCTATCTAAAAATAATTAAAAACATTCAATAAATGCTATTTAATGAGCAATAAATGCACTAGGAAGGTTTGAACCGCTCACCGGAGGCCCATAGTCAGGAGGTCTCTGATATCGGTGCACTCACTTGAACCGATGCTCTCGAATAGGGACCACCATTGCTGTCAAATGTCATAGGATCAAAGCAAAATGTTAACAGTAAAAAGTTAAAATGAATAGTAAATTTGGGTTTTTCAACCTATTTAAGCTATTTTACCTTAATTTTGTGACATTTTTGACCTAGTTAGATTAAATCTACATATTCTACACACTGGGGCATTTTTTGACACCTTTTTAGCATCATTGTTTATCAGAAATGCAATCATCTTGGGTCTTTTCTTTCATCAATGTACATCCAATTCTTCACATCTAAGATCAAAATGCTTTCATTTCTGAGGGGGCATTATCATATCATTGAATCAGGATTCTGCATCATATCTTACATTAAATCTGGGGCATTAAAAATTCAAACTTTATCAGTGGGGAATTCTATATCAAGTTTCGCGTCAGGGTTTCACATTAGGGTTTCACATCGAATTATATATCAAGTTTTGCATTAGGGTTTCACATCAGGGTTTCACGTCAAATTCTATATCAGATTTTGCATTAGGGTTTCACATCAGATTTTGCATCTGGTTTCACATCAAATTTTGCATCAATTAGCAATCAATATCAAATAATTAATCAGGACATCAAGATTTCTTTGTATCAATGCGCTTCACACATCAATTGAAAGAGGGGCATTTGTAGACACCTGAAATTGACCAGATGTCTCTTAATCATCAAAATTTACAAATCTCAGCCAGTTGCCCTAAATATCATAAAAATGCATCAAAATGGATTAAAATCATTCAAATGGACATTTATCAAGAAAATTGGACAAAATCAAATTAAAATCAAAGGATTAAATAATCATGAAATCAAATAATCAAATTTAAGCCTAAAAGGGATCAATCAAATTATATAATTGATTTTAATCATTTTATTGTATAGTTTTAAATCAAAAATTAAACCCAACCCATGCACCCTTACATGGCTAAATTAATTAAATGATTAAATTAAATAACTCCTAATTTCTTTCAACTCAAATTGATCAACCAATGAGAGTTGAGGATCTTGTCTTCTTGTCCCATGCTTTGAGGAAAACCATTTAAATGGTCCCCCCATTTGAAACCATCTCAAAGCCTTTCACTCAACCAAGGCTTTACCATGTTCAATTCACTATACCCCCTACCCTTGGGAAATTGCTATAAATACAAGCCATTTTCTATGCATTTGATATCCTAGAAATTCAAGAGTAAAGCATCCTTATTATAGGTAATTTGTTAGTAATTGAGAGTAATTGAGCATTTTCCATAGCATTTTGATCAATTAGGAAGAAAATTGTTGATTTGAGGAGCATATCATGAACATTGTGAATTCAAAGCACATATCATTTGAGCGAATTGAGCTAGATTAGATCATATTTGTTATCATTTTCTCATTCTAGGATTGTCCTTGAGAGAGATTAAGGCTGAGAGCCCCCTTAACAAAGCTTAGATAGAGAACCATGAGATGTCATGGATTTAATTTCAATTCTTAGATTAAATTTATTTTTCTTTCTGTAGAATTGTTGTTATTGATCCTAATTTCATGAAGGTGTAATCTCACACACACACATACATAATGCATGTGTTTTATTTGTATAGATTTATATGCAAAAGCATCATACCTCTTGTTATTTTGAACTTTGGAGATGCAGGGATATACTTGAGACATGCACCATTGATATTATGTGCCTAAAATGTGCCCATATGCAATGCCGAGATACATAATGCTAAGTTGTAATGTTTTTGCAGAATGCATCATATGCATCATGTACTTTTTGTTTTCACTTTGTGGGATACGAGATATACATGTAGATTGTTGAGTTATTCACAACACACTTTCTATTTTGAAATGTAAAAAGATCTGTTGGGGATGCATGTGTGATCTTCATTTTTAATTCTTCTCTATTATATGATTTGACAATGTTGTGATACCATACATATTTTTTTTTTTTATGGTAATGCTTTATGTGACTTACTTGTATAAGGAAAACATGCAAAAATGTAAACTTGTTGTCATAGTTTGCATTGTCCTTTCTATATATGTAACAGTATTATACCTCCTTCTGTTATAACTTTTGAATACCTCTTCTGAAGCACACATGCTGGTAGATATATGTACATACATCATGGTTTGATTTTGATGAACACAACATTGTAGTTACCTTTCTATCTAAGCTTTGATGAACCTGCTTATATCATGAGCACATGTTAAAATGTAACTTGTTGTCCCACTTGTGTCCGCATACACCATTGATATTGCATCATGATTTTGATTGAAATCAAGCCCTCATGCACCATTATACCATTTTTTATTCTTGTATCCCATTTTCTCCATGGCTATTGCTGCTTCATTGAATATTTTTCTCTTTCTATATCATTTCTCCTCCTTGGGGTTGTGGGGATAATCAACTCTATTTTTGATGGAGCTTCTTATAACCCTCATAGCTTCAATGTCGTGTACAAAGAGGACTTGGAACCTGATCATGGATGTTCTTGTCTTTTCATGTGGGTTTTTCAAGGATGTTTTGGGCTTCCTAAGAGTGCCCACATTATAGAGAAACACCATCCATTGCACTTCTGGAGAATCTTCATAAGTGTTCTTGCTCAGGCATTGTTATCCTTCAAAGGTGGTATGTGATGGCTTCCCTTAAAGGATTCCTTTTTTTTTTTTCAGAAAGGGCATTTATTCCAATTTAAATGCAATGTCACAGCTTCTTCTGTACGTGCACATGGAACTACCAAGTCAGTTAAAAGATGGTACTCTTATTCCTTCGGCAACATTTATGCTCACGGCCTAGGTGAGCTCAGATGAATGCTTTACTTTTCTTTTGCACATATTTGTCATTTATGCTCAAAATCTGAATATGATCACACACACACAGATATATATATATA
>MU225430.1:3613493-3629270 GCA_018584345.1 Thuja plicata
TATATATATATATATATCATTTCATTGATTAGATATCTTAGTTTCATTCTATCCCTTTCATGTACTTTCCAATTTCAGTTCAGGAAATGAACACAAATTTAATCTAGATCACTAATAATGTGCAAACTGGGTTATCTTAGAAACTCACTTAATAAATAGGTTAACGCTCTTAACCAATTGAGTGAACATGGAAATTGGGTAACATTTAAATCAACCAATCTTGATTCTTCCATATCCTCAAGTGTATGTGCTGAAAAAAATGATACCAACGAAATTTAATATATAAGATCATTGTGTTGGCACCTTCAAATTTTGAATTTGAAGTGTTTTCTATGAGAAAGTTTGACTAAGACACATTTGCGCACTCATACAAATTTATTCTAAGGGACCTATTTTGAGACTAAGTTACTCGATATCAAGCGATTATCATGAAGAATATCTTTGGGATCATGTTTATGTCTATCATAAGTATTTTTTTCCCACTTTTAGCTTCCCATTGCCATTTTTTATGACTTTTTCAATTGCCTAGTGTGAGACCTAAACAAAAGTTTTCATTATGTACATTTTGATACCCTAATTCTTTCATTTGTTACATTTGTCAATCCCAAAGAAAATGGATTTTTTTTTCTTCTATTTTTTAGTGTACACAGTGATAAGTTCTCTAGGAGGCCAAATGTGAGTGTTAATATTTTGAAACTGGTTAATTATCATGACAAATTAGTTGGTTCCTTAGATTCTCTACCTGTAATAGTGCTCTCATGTTTAGTTGTAGACTATCAATATAATATTTGATATTTTTTTAGAGCCAAATATAGAAGCAACTTACTATGTTTTCATACCTGCATTCTTAGAAGGTTTTAGACTAGATATTTTTTACCCTTAATAACTAGCACACATAATTGAATTAGGCAAACCTCTTTTGCACACATACTCATCACACATGAATAAATATACATGCCAAGTGTTGCATTCTTAGGGTTAGATTCTATAACATATAAAATGGAGAATAATTGTCTCAGATAGGTCATTCATGAAAATATATGAATGTTGTATTATTATGGAGGAATAGTCCAAGACTAGCCAAAGGAAATCCAATTAGCACGAGATAAGGTGATATTTTGTCATCCTCACAATATATCATCTAGCTTATTCTTCCTATTTGTGAAAGAGGGTTTTATAAATGATATGAAATTAAAAGGAAAACAAAGAGTGTGCTCACCTTGAGAGCAAGTGAAAGAGTCAAGTTTAGATCAAGAAAATTATTATTAAACTATGTGAAAAACAAGAACTATACTGGATCTAGAATTTGGAGGCTAGAACATTTTGACTTAGAAATTTTGGAGATTCGAGGAATAGGTGGAATTCCCTAGTATAGGTCAAATTCAAGTATAGATTGAGGTAGGCCTATACCTGATGTAATATGAGGAATTATTCAACCTGTTGGGAGCAAGCTCAAACATGCAAGATTAGTGGGTTAGCACATATAATCAATTAAAAATCACATGAAAGAGCAAGCAAGCAACAAAGAACACCAAATAACATCATATTAAGCTAAAAAAAGTAAGCACCCTATTTAAATTGTTTGATTTTCTCATTTTGATGGATGTGGGTGTGCTCTCTCAAACACACAAAATGCAATGGATCCCAATACAAATGCAAGATTGTAAATAATGAAGGAATTCAAGAACTAGTATAAGGAACTAGTCTCAAATCCTTCAAAAGGATGATATAAACTAGCTATGAAATGCAATGCAAGAAGGAACTAAGATTCATTATCCCTTAGCCTAGCATGTGATTTCTAAGTGATTTAAGCATGAAGATCATATGAGCTTGAAAAAAACTATGAACATCTAAAATAATTATAGCATAATAATAATGCACAATGAGAGATGAAAAATGAAGAGGAGAAGGCCTCTATTTATAGAGTTTTGGGAGAGAAGAGGAGGGCTTGGATGATGTGGCATCTATGTGGCATCCACATAAGAGCCGCATAATGGACACATAGGCTTGAAAGTGTGGCCAATTTTGAGTCAAACATGGCATTAAATGTTGAGTGGCTCAACATTCCCAAGTGGGTGGCAAACTTGTAAGAATAATTTAAGAGGGATGGGTGCACATTTTGGATACAATTTCCCCATGTGGGTGAGCATTCCATTAGCCTTAAAAAGTTTAGGAATCACCCTTTAAGCATGATCAAAGGATATTTAGGTGGGGAAATATGTTTAAGAAATGAGGCGATGGGAGTAGAGTAGGGATAGGGTAGGCTTAGGGTAGGTCTCTAGGTTGGGTTAATAAGTTCCTAGCTAGGGTTTAGATTATAATTCAAATTAGATTTGAATAAGTCATAGTTTAGAAGAATTAGGAATATGGGGATATTTTAATAAATATGAATTTATTAAAAGGGAATTTTGTGGGGTAAATGTATTTAAATAAAATCCATTGGAATAGTATTTGATCATTGATAAATACCAACTATGAAACTATTTAATTGATTAAATTAAATATTTAGAGGAATAAGAGGGAAAATAATATTAATATTTTTGGACGTCTACATTTTTCCCCTCTTTGACATGGTGTCGTTAGTGACGTTACGTCAAAGACAAGAAAAATAAGTTGTCCCAGAGGAAGAGGGTTTTTATTAGTCATGTCGAAGTGACAATGATACAGGGTTGTGCCCCCTCGAGAAAATGACACAACAAAGATGACGCTGTGGAATTTTCTCTAAAAAGGACGCAACAGGTAGGAGGAAGAGAGAGGAGGGAATAAATAGAGGCCTTATGTCATGCTCTTAAGAATGAAGCTAAGAATGAAAATGCAAAGGAAATTAAATGCAGCTAATGAGCATTGGGGATCCATTTGTGTGAAAAATATGGAGAGCACATTTGATTTTAATATTGCAATAGGAGGTATGCATTAGGTGTTAGAAAACATAGATGACAAGATTCCTTTGCGTGGACTAGAGGCTCAAACAGAAGCACACTACAAAAGATGCATGTATCAGTAGCCACTAGTCACAACACACCAGGATATAGCAGATCGAGGTAGTGGTGAGTAGGTGTAAACTGACACAAAAAGATAAAATCAATAAAGAAGGCCTCATGACAAAGCAGTAATTTAGTCCAAAGTTCTTGCCATGAACAAGATTGGTGTGATAAAGGATTTGAGAAGGCGACATCGGAAGGATGCATCCTGACGGGTAAGGATTGGATTTCATGTAATTAAAAGATATTCGCTGGCAAAAGCTATGAAGAGAATGAGGAGCAAGGACAGTCGGTCGCAAAACTAATTTGGTGAAAAACATGATTGTAGTCGCAGGAGTCAAAATGTTACGGAATAGAAGAAATGGAGCGATGCAGAAGTAAACAATGGTTTATTGCAATATTTTTAAGAATATTTAATTTTTTGGATTTTTTGAATTTTCAAATTTTTTTTTTGGGGGATTTTTGAAAATTTTAAATGTTTTTGGGAGTTTTTGACACATTTAAACTGTACAACAGGAATAATTTATACAAAATATATAAGGGGGGGATGGAGAAAATGAGTGGGAAATTTTTTTGGGGGAAGACACAGGCTATAAGAGGGGCTGGGGGGCTTAAGGAAGGTCATTTTTGAATAGTGGATAGTGAAAATCCAGGTCTAGAGTGAAAACATGGTGGACAAGAAGATGTTAGGGCAGTTGGGAGAGCATGTTCACACACATGGGAGACCCGCAGACTGACTGGTACCGGTGAGTGACTCAACCGTGACCTTGCATTTATTATTGTCAAAGTTTTTAATGCTTTTGGGTAGACTAGGGGGGAAATAAATATAAAAAAATGGGGTTTCAGACCAGAGACACTAGTTCCTGAACTGACATCTGCAAAGATGTCGATCCCCAGATTGACATCTTTGTAGATGCCAATCCCTGAACTGGCGTCTCCGTAGATGTCGGTGCCCGACTGACATCTTTGAAGATGTTAGACCAAGACCTACATCTGCAAATATGGTGTTCTATGAGGAATGAGGGTGGAGATGTCGGTGTATGAATCGACATTTTTGGCTGAACTGACATTTTTGGCTGAACCAACATCTGTGCCCAAAGGGGAAGATGTCGAGGGGAAGGGAAAGAGAAGGACCCAGCGGGGGCCGGGGATGGGTCGACAAAGGACTTAGGGACATGATGCCCCATTTATGGAGAGGTTAGGATAGGAATAGAATAAATATAGGCTGACATGGTGATTTTTGGAATGTTACAACAACAATACCCACTGTTGGGATCTCGGGAGCACTGGCTGCCAACCATGGAGTTGGAGTCGTAGCTCACAGAGGAGGACTGGGGATTGTCAACAGTGGTTGGGTTAGATTATATGCACCATTGGCTTAGGCTACATGCACATAATGGGATGATGACTGCTTTGAGTGAGCGGTGGCACAGTGACATGATGACCTCCCATCTGCCTACTAGAGAGGCTACGATCAGACTTGAGGATGTCTGGCGGATCCTTCCGATACCTATCCGAGGGGTGATTCCACAGTATAGATTAGAAGATAGTGATCATTACACAAAGATTTAATTTAGAAGACCCATGAGGAGGATCCCGATGTACAGGACCTAGATGCCCTGGCAGCCAAAAGTCGACCGGAGACTATGACGGATAGCCCTATATCTGGCGGGATTGATTGGAGGATGGATGCTAGCTGATTTGGCTGGACATGGTTTTCGGATGGGATCATCTTGGGTGCTAGAAGAGATACTAGAGAAGGGCACTACTTATTGTTTGGGGTATATTGTCCTAGGATAGTTGTACCATGACTTGCACATGGTTGTGTACCATAGGGTGCGCAACATGGGGACAGGAGTCACTCTATTGTTAGTGTGGGCATGGGAGCACATTGTAGTGTTTCAACTAATGACAGTGAGGGAGGCTCGATAGCCAAGAGAGACATATGGCTATAGATATAGGCTACCTCTGTGATACACTTCAATTTCTCAGACTAGATACTGGCATCAATTGCTTGATGAGGTACAGGTTTTCTGCTGGACCCCATACAAACTTTATGAGCCATGGGGAGCGATGGATTGGGCAGCTCGCACTAAGGATGGATTTGAGGACTTTTTTTAATTTTCATATGTTTAGACTAATTGCTTTCTACAAGGGAGGACTATCCACTAGATAGAGAGATATAGACCATCCAGGGCCATGCGACAGTTCAGATTACAACACGGAGTGGTGGTAGAGGATGCATTACATCCTCATGTGACCAGGGAGGTAACTATGTGGGGAAGGTATACTGATGCACTCACTGTAAGGGAATCCTAGACGGATATGGCACAGATAGATTTTGTGGCGCGACCTGATGTTAGTGACGTCGGGATGACTGCTGAGTATGCAGCATGGTGGGTCGCACATGTTCCCTTACGACTCATAGACCAAACATAGGTGGCTTCTCATGAGTAGCCAATGGGAGACATGGATGTGGATGATGGGATAGACATAAGATATTCCCCAGAGACCTTAGAAGAAGGTTAGAGGAGGAGGCCACAGTGGAGACAGGTTAGACCTCGGACAGAGGCATAGGTAGGGACTGGACCGGATTAGGGGCCATAGGGGCCACCAGGGGATGGGTAGGAATAGGCACCCTAGGTGCCATGCCAGGGATAGGGACAGGTACAGGAACCAAAGGTTCCACCACAAGTATAGGTGCCATAGGGGCCACCAACAAGATTTGTAGCACAAGAGACTCATGACAATGTCATCACAGAGTGAGACACTCTATAGACAGAGTGCGTGAGACTGCGAGGACTACTAGGTATGGCACAAGTATCAAAGATGAGCTTGCACACATAGATGACTTAGATATAAGGGCTTGCTAGCTGTAGAGACAATACGGGCTGACAGGGTAGAGGGTTCAATTGATACCCTATAGGGTAGGGTTGATGCAGGGGAGTTCTCCATGGCTGAATTGACTTAGGCTACGAAAAAGTTATGAACAAAGATAGGTACCCTCACAGATCATTTGGGGACTTTGACTAAGTAGATGGATCAGGCAATTGAGGATATTATTGCCTTGACCATAGAGAGAGATACAACACAGAGGCGGGCCAAGGCATACACGACTGAGTGTGACATTGCTAGGTAGGCAGCCACTACATGTGGGGTTGGACATGTGGCAGCAGAGGCTTTTGTAGCTCACCAGGATATGACTAGGGCAGGTAGAGAGGCAACTCACTATCGAGTTTTGTATCATCAGCTTGTGCCTAAGGGACAGAGGCATGAGTACTCAAAGAGGTCTTGGTCGCAGAGCATAGCTCAGACTTCCGCATCTTAGGGATCTGTGGGGATGCCACCACGAACACCACCAGAGCAGGGAGGTAGATCATCACAACCACCAACATGATTCAATAGAGGATCATGTGACACACATTTGTGTTTTGTATTTTTGGATGAGATGTATATGTATATCGACACCGACGTGCACGTGATGTATTTTTATTGATGATAGACATTGTATTTGTAGGCATTTGATATATATATATATATATGATGATGATGATCGATGAGGACTCTATGATGTTTATGATCCATGATGGATGATTCTATGATTATGATTCTCATGCTTTTATTTATATGATTCTATGATGAACATGCATATATGATTATTGATATTTGATGCTTGTAGGATGTGATGCATGTGTATGACAAATTGTGGATGCAGGATGGTTTTATGCTTATGTATATATGATGTATGACTGATGCAGGGTGGATGATGCTTAGATGATGTATGCAATGTATATGCTGATGTTTTATGAATATGTATATGAATGTAGGATTAATCTAAATGAATCTTAACAATGCAAGACTATAATGATGTGAATGAGTTAACAATGAAATTGAAATGATTTAATAATTCAAGATGAATCTAAATGATTTAACAATGCAAGATGAAAATGAATGCAAGATGTAAAAATGAATCTAAATGATTTAACAATGCAAGACTAAAATGAATCCAAACGATTTAACCATGCAAGACTAAAATGAATCCATGATGAATTAAATACGCAAGATGTACATGATTTATCAATGAATCTAAACGATTTAACAATGCAAGATGAGAAAAAGAATCTAAACATTTTAACAATGCAAGATGAGAAAAAGAGTCTAAATGTTTTAACAATCTAAGACTAAAATAAATCCAAACAATTTAACCATGCAAGACTAAAATGAATCCACGATGAATTAATTATGCAAGATGTACATGATTTATCAATGAATCTAAATTTTTTAACAATGCAAGATGATAAAATGAATGCAAGATGTAAAAATGAATCTAAATGATTTAACAATGCAAGAAAAATGATTTTGACTATGCAATTAAATGAAGAACTTAATGCAATCTAGTAATGAACCTAATACAGTGATGAACCTAATGCAGTGAAGAAACTAATGCGAGAACAAGATGCAATGGATGCGATGAATGCACTAGATGAGATGGGACCCATATTTTTGTTGTGTCTCACGAACAACTGATGAACCTGCTAGGAGAACTATGAAGGACTAGGCAGGGAATGTTAGCATGACGACGACTCAAGATGTTAGTGTGATGGTGAAAGGACTGGACATGCCATGAATATGCAAGGACCAAACTAAATGATTAATTACAAGTGAATAATTACAAGCGATTTGTGTGCACATGTTGTTTTGAAGATTTTATTGGATTGTGTTGCTGTTTTGATGTGTGTGATAGTTTAGTATGCTGATTGATTAGTTCAAGAGGAAAGATACATCCTACAAGAACCCAGAGATAATGATGATCTAGATTTAGTTCAATGAGAGGAAGGATACATCCTCAAAGGACCCATTGCCAAAAAGATGGGATTCATAAATCTGATAGGTTAAAGGTGCACTGCGATCAAACTGCAGAACCAATAAGCCATCAAAAGGCACTTGCCGAAACTTAAGATTTTAAGAGTGTAACTAGATCATGTTCTATAAGGATACCAACTGAGGACATGAGATATATACAAGCAAAACTTAAGCTGAAGACTAGATGAAATATGTATAGGACTGAAGCTCAGGGATTGGGATAGTACAACGTATGGACAATAATATACAAGATTATGTGTAGAAAATCTCAGGACATGAGATATGAGGATCATTTCAGACTAGTGTGTGTGATATGCAAACACCCAGGGAATACTAGCGAGATTCAGGCAGAAGCGGATGCGATAGGGGAGATGGAGGATGGAAGGGAGTAAGATTTTGATAGATAATGGAATGGTCCACTATGTGTGATGCTTGTTGCCAGGTTTTCATCACCCATACTTGTCCAAGGCTCCTAATTGCCAAGTTTTCACCATTGGACGAAATATTTCTCTTTCTTCTTTCTTTTGCTTTGATTTTTTGATTTCTTTGGATCTTTTTGATGTTTTTGATGTTGTCCAAGTGCCTGTTTGCCTAGTTTTTGCTGAGACAAACATTTTTTTAGCTTTATTTTTTTGCATTTTTTTAGGTTTTTTTTTTCAAGACTGTTTTACATTATTTTTGTACTTTTTTCTAGACTTTTTATACTTTTTATGGATTTTCTCAGATAACTAGAATGAACAACTAGTTGTCAAGCATAGAAGTGCCTAAGATGAATGATGTTGATAGGATCATTCAATGGTTCTCCTTCAGGAGTGGAGAGTTGATATGCCCTAGAATCAAAGCATGCAGTGATAACATAGGGACCTAGCCAGGTGACTTCAAACTTACCTTTCTTTTCCCGATCAATACCCACTTTCTGATTTTCCTTTAGCACAAGGTCCCCCACCTGGAACTGGCATGGGTGGACCTTCTTTTTATAGTTTTTCTTGAGCCTATTTTGGTAGATAATCAGGTGATCATAGGCCTGCTAGCACTTTTCATCTAGTAGATCAATCTATGTGAATCGTGCCACTCGGTAATCTTCATCATCAACCAAGCCTCTCAATGATACTGGGAGGGATGGTAGTTTGACCTCAATTTGTAAGACTGCTTCAGTGTTGTAGACTAGGGAATAGGGGGTGGTGCTAGTAGGATTATGATAGGAAGTGCGATATTCCCAGAGGGAAGGATTGATATGGAGATGCTAGTCATGACCAGTATCATTAACAACTTTCTTGAGGATTTTGAGGAAGCTTTTATTAGTTGCCTCAGCTTGGTCGTTACCTTGTGGGAAATATGTACTGGCAAAATGGTGATGGATATGAAGGTGAGCACACAGATCACTAATGTGTTGATTTTGAAATGGTGTAGCATGATCTATGAAGATAGTTGAGGGTATGCTGAAGCGGAAGAAAATGTGATAGAGGATGAATTTGGATATCAAGACACTTGTAGTGAGGGTGAGCGGAATTGCTTCAACCCACTTTGTAAAGTACTTCCTTGTTCTGATTATGTACTTTTGGCCTTCAGAAGAGAGGGAAGTAATCTTACCAACAAATTCAAAACCCCAACAAGAGAAGGGCCAAGGAGGCGCAATAGGTCTGAGGTCCTAGGGAGGAGCATGGATCAGATTGGCATGTTGTTGGCAAGGTAGGAACTTCTTGATGAACTCACAAGCATCATGTTCCATTGTAGGCCAATAGTACCCTGTACATAGAAGTTTCTTGGCTAGGACCATGCCACTCTTGTGGGAATCGTAGATTCTATCATGTAGCTCTTGTAATGCCTGGGCGGGTTCATTTTCATCTAAACACCTTGAGAGCACATTGTGATAACCTCAATGATAAGGGTGTTGGCTGCGAGGGTGTATCGGGAAGCTCTGCTGATAAAGTTTTTGTGTTGGGTTGCAGTGAGATGAGGAGATATGATACCATTTTGTAGGTAAGCTTGGATATTATGGTACCATAGGGACTGGGGACCAACCAAGACACATACACAATTTGATTCATCATTCTCATAAGCGAGAGCATGAAGTTGCTCAACTAAGAATTCATATTGCATAAACTCATGAGGAATCTCTACGAGGGAGCCAATTGTGGCCATGACATTGGCATCCTTGTTCTGAAAGTGTGGTACTTATATTATCTTCAAGTGGAGGAAATGTTGTTTCATCTTGTCAACCATCTGCTTATATGGCATCAATTTCTCATATTTTGTTTGATACTCATCTAGAACTTGTTTGATGATGAGTTGGGAATCACCAAAGATATGTAGAGCTATGATGTTCCATTCTATAACCATGCAGAGTCCTATGATTAGTTCCTCATATTCTACAATGTTGTTCATGCAGGAAAATCCCAATTTGAATGACATAGGGATGTAGTCACCTTGAGGTGTGACAAAAAGTATTCTTGCCCCTACGCCATGAGCTGTGTAGGACCCATCAAAGTACAGTTGCCAAGTAGGTTGTTCTTCTATCCTGTACAAATGTTCATCTAGAAATTTTGTGACCAAAGGATATGCGTCTACCAATGGTGCTTCTGCTAGTTGATCTTTTATGACTTGGCCTTTGATGTCTTTTCTGTCTACATATTGAATATCAAACTTGCTTAGCAACATAATCCACTTTTCCATTCGACCTGTGAGAGTAGTCCAGAAGTGTAGGTACTTGAGAGGTTCCACCTTTGAAATGAGCTTGGTTGTATTACTAAGAATATAGTGGAAAATTTTTTGAGTGGTGAAGACCACTGCCAGACATGCTTTTTCCATAGGAGAATAATTAAGCTCATAACCCACTAAGGTTTGAATGATATAAAAAATATCTCTTTCTTTGCCTTCATCATCAAATTGAGCAAGGAGTGCCCCCAGTGCTATTGTAGTAGCAAAACTATATAGGATGAGTGGTCAACCAGGTACAGGTGGCACCAAGATGTGTGGATTAGCCAAGTATTCTTTGATCTTGTCAAAACTCTTATAACACTAAGGATCCCACTTGAATGTGTTATCTTTTTGCATGAGATGAGTGAATGGTTGGCACTTGTCTGATATTTGAGAGATAAAGAAGTGCACAAATTATAGATTTGCTTTGAGGCTGCACAATTGTCAGAGTGTCTTTGGTGGAGGCATCTCTATGATAGATTGTACCTTCTTTGGATCTATTTCAATGCCTCATCTGAATACAATGAACCCAAGGAGTTTGCCTAATTTGACCCCAAAGAAACACTTCTTAAGGTTGAGCATTAAGCAGTAGTGCCCAATACTGTCTAAGACAAATTCCAAAACATTGAGGTGATCTTCCCTTTTAACTGATTTTGCCAAGATATCATCTACGTAGTCTTCAAGGATCTTGTGAATCATATCATGAAAAATGATAGTCATGGCCCTTTGATAGGTTTCCCTAGCATTTTTCAAGCCAAAAGGCATCATGTTATAATAGAAGGTGCCCCAGGGGGTTGTGAATGTTGTCTTATGCAAATATTATTCTGCAATACAGATCTGTTTATATCTAGAAAATCTGTCCATGAGTGACAACATCTCATGTCCTATTGTGAGATCCACGATCATGTTTATGTTTGGCAATGGGAAATCATCTTTGGGACATGCCTTGTTTAGATCTCAGAAGTATGTACATATCTTGATTGATTTATCAGGCTTAGAGATAGGCACCATGTTAGAAATCTAATCAGAATAGTCAATGGGGTGGATGATCTTGGCTTGGAGAAACTTCTCAATCTCTCCTTTGACAAGTAATGCCACTTTAGGGTGCATTTTTCTGAGTTTTTGTTTGACAGGTTTGATGTTTGGGTCCACTGCAAGATGGTGAACCACCAAGTTGGGGTCTAATCCAGGCATGTGGGAGTAAGACCATGCGAACTTGTTGATGCATTCCTTCTATAAAGTGACAAGATCACTTTCTTTTTCTTCAGTCAGTGATGCTACTATGTATGTGATGGCGGGATTCTCTTAGGTGGCTAGATTGACAGGTTTTTCTTCTTCGATGAGAATCGATGACTATTCAGGCTTGTAATGACAGATCAGGGGAAGAGGAGAATCTTCATACTCTATTGCCTCAGAGATGTTTTCACCAGGGGATACACCCTTTTTTTGACTTTTTTATGATAAGATAGCACCCCAGAGGGGTTTTTGCTAGGGGATCAATTTTTCTCCTTTTTCCTTTTGTTTTCATCTTCATTTTTGCGGCTAAAGTTCTCCTCTTCCCCAAAGTATGTTGTTGGGTCTAGTTTGTAGACATATGCTGAGTCTTTCCCCCAGTCATTGCTTTGTTAAATTTCTCTAATGAAGCTTAGGAGCGCATCCTAACTTTCAAACTCGTCAACATGCATGACACTTGGTTGGTCCCAGTCTATGAGTTTAGGATAGCAGAGGGGAAGGTCAATGAAGAGAATAGAAAGTTGGTGTAGGAAAGAATTGCCTAGGAAGGTTTCATCATCAAAGATATCATCATAGGCTCTCACAACTTTCTCTTTTGGGATATCTTCGATGTTAGCAATTTCACCCAGGGATGGACAAGAGGCAAAGATGTTTCCATTGGTGCCCCCATTTGTTTCACAATCCATGCCAAGACCTAGGTTCTCCTCTCATTGGGTAGGTACAATAGGATCTTTCATTCCTTTCTCTTCATAACAAAGGCCACCTCCTTGGTAGTTCCATTTGTCTATCACTACCTTGTGAGCTGCAGGGTACTTATCTTTGAAGTAATTGAGGCGACTTGTGTCCTTGGGTGGTGGATCTTTATAGAGCCATTGATTGATGTTTGGTGTCATTTCCTGGCCATTCAAAGTACCATTTGAGATAAAAGTGGTAGGACCAAATTGTAGCACCTTGGTTATCTTCAGTTCTATCTTGCTTAGATTAGGTTGGCGACCTTGAGTGTGTGGATCAATTGGAAATGCCCCAACTGTGAAGGCATCAAATAAAATGTGCTCACCATAACCTTTGTTGTTGATCTTGACTATGGAAAGGGTGGAAGAAAGGGTTTTTTCTGGGTTTGAGCGGGTTCGAGATGAACTAGCGAGAGAGGTGCCAATGTCAATCCTAGGATAGTGATTGGAATGTGGGAAGGATGTTTCTAACACATTTTAGTATGTGAAGGGCTTGGGATCTACGTAGATGGTGATCTCAGAGGTGTTATAAGGGAATTTGATGCACTGATGGTAGGTGAAGGGGATGACTTGCATAGAATGAATCTATGGGCGCCCGATGAGGATGTTGAAGGTAAGGTCAAGATCAACAACATCACATAGTGTATCTTGAATAACCAGGCCCACTTGAATAGGCAATGATATGGTGCCTTCAGAAGTATGCTCGAGATTTTCATATGGCTTTATTGTGATGACATCATTTGTTATATCAGCTTCAGTGCAACCCAACTATTTTATGAATTTTAGAGTACACAGGTTTATGGCTGATCCATTATCTATCATGACCCATTTAATGGAAAAATATTTAACCATGACAAAAATATAGAGTGGGAGATTATGATCGGCTTCTTTTGAGGGTACATATGTTGGTTTAAAAGAGACCCCACAAGATGTAGATAGGTGTCCGACAAGGTTCTAGAATTTAGTGAGGTTGATGTCGCTTGGAACACAGGATTCTTGTAGGGCTTTATTGAGGATCTCTTGATAGGTGGGTGAGGTGCGGAGGAAATATAGGATGGAAATTTGGGCTAGAGTATTCCCTAGGTGTTCCAAAATGTTGTATTGGGTCCCAGCAGATGGGGCAGGACTGGCGCCTGCAACTATTATTCTACCTCTACGAGTGGTGACTATGCATTTGTTATCAGCACCCTTGACATGGATAACATTGACGGAGGACTGGACTTGGGATATGCAGCCAATGAGGTTATCGTAGTTGATATATGCATTGGTATAATCTTTTCTGTCAGTTTTTTCTCCTTGGTTACCCTTCCCCTAATCAGAGGATTGAGTAGGATTTCTCAGGCCTGTACCTGAAGTGTGTTTAGGGAATGCATTTCAATAGATTTTAAGGCCTACGTTTGGTGGTGGTTGAGCAGGAGAGTCCACTTTGATCTATTTGTAGTCAATGAGATCTTGGATGTAGTGTTTGAGCTTCATGCATTTGAGAGTGGTGTGTCCCTTAACACGGTGATATTCACAGTACTCGTTATCTTTATAACAGGCAGGCTTAGGTGTTGAGTTATCAAATGACTGCATTTTTTGGGTACATGACTTGGTAAGCTTGGACAAACTTGCAGAAGATGATATCTATGGGTTCACCCAGAGGGGTAAATGTGCATTGTGGCACATTCCAAGTGTGAGGCCTTTTTTTTCCATGTGGGACTGATATAGCATTTGTCTGATTAATAGGACCTTGATATGATGTCCCCGGAGGTGGATAGATAGTCGTACCTTGAGGGCTCATGTTTTGCTGGTAAGTCAGTTGGGGATACATGGGATTGGGCTGTTGATACATAGGAGGAGGTTGAGGGTACACTAGCGGTGCTTGTTGATAATTTTGGGTAGGTGCATTAGGACTGGCTACCACAACCTGAACGTGCTTGGTGTCAGGGGCTCCATCAGTCACTGTGTTCTTGTTTTTGTTCCAATACCATGATCAATCATTATTATGTTTGTCAGGTTGGGCTTCTTTGTAGTGCTTGATGGCACCATCTTCTATGAGACCTTGTTCAAGATACATGCCTTTGATTCAGATGTCTTGATAAGTTTGTATGCAATTCATACGCATGTGATAGGCGAGCTTAGGATGGAGTTTCTAATGAAGATTTTGATAAGATGTTGCTCACAGGGTTGGTAGGAAAACCTTGTAGTAAGCCCTAGCTAGCGCTGAAGGTAATCGGCTAGGGTTTCTCCTCCCTTTGGTTTGGAATTGCATAGATCAAGGAGTGAGAGTTCATTTTAAACATTATGTGCATATTAGGCAACAAAATTTATAGAAAATTTAGTGAAAGTAGAGACTATGTCATAGGGGATTTTGTAGAACCACTCGAGAGTAGTTCCCCCTAAGATATTGGGAAATAGTCTCATGAGGAAATTATCACTATAGGTCACATCTTGACATGCCATGTAGAATTATTTCACATGGCTCATAGGATCTCCCTTCCCTCGATATTTATCAAATTTGGGTGTCTCAAAATGCTTAGGGAAGGGTATGGCAGTGATAGATCAATCAAACGGATAAGGACACACCTCTTCAAACTTGAATGTTTTATCCTTGATCCCTTCTTTTAGATCCTTGAGAGCATGCTTCATTTCCTCCCATTCATGGTTTATTTACGGGGGAGGATTATTAACTATGATTGCATGGGTTCCTTGAACCTGATAGGGGTCAAATGGAGAATATAAAGGATTCTGTGGGGGATATTGTGGTGTTTAATATGATGGTTTTTGGTCAACATATATAGGTTGTTGTGGTGGAAGCTACGACAGAGGGGAATGTTGTAGTGGAGGAGGTGTCGGTGCTTGATAAGGTTATTGCAATTGCTAGAAGTATGCTTGTATTTGTTGAGGTGTTGGATAAGTGGGATGAGCCTGTTGCGCACCTGTATGGTGTGGAGGATAAGAGTTTTGCAGTGGAATGCCCCTAGTGGGAACACTAAATTGCTATGGAGGTGGGATGGTTTGTGATGCAGTGGAAGATGGCATGGCTAGGTAGCTGGCGGAAAGAGTTTGTTGTTGCTGCACAAGTTGGATGAAATGATTAGAAAAATATAGTGGTGGTTGTACCATGAATGGATTTACCCCCTACATTTGTGGTTGCGGCTGCTGAGTGTGTGCTAAAATGTTGACACACTTCTATGAATCATTCCATCCAAGGTTGCTCAAGAATGAGGCCTCAAATATCGATCCATAGCTCTCTAGTCATGGAGTGCAAAGGTGTGAAATGGAGGCCC
>MU225430.1:3629320-3639596 GCA_018584345.1 Thuja plicata
TTCAAATGCATGAAAAATGAGATCTACTCTATATGATAACAATGCATGAAAGAAAATTAATCTAAATGATAACAATGCATGATTAATCTATAAAAGGAAATACAAATGCAAGTTTAATCTATGAAAAAAAACATGAATCTAATCTACATGAGGAGCCATGAATGCAAGAAGAATGAGACAAGAAGAGAAAATTTGCAATATCCAAGATTGAATGCTCAAATCCTCCTCCAAAATTGCTCTCCAAACCTGCAGCATAACAATACTATAAAAACCTAATATGATTGATGATTGATGATTGATGATTGATTGATTGATGATTGATTGATTGATGATTATCAAATGAGAAAAAGAGATTTCCTTATATAGGAATGTGAACAGTTGAGATTAAGAGGCAAAAATAATTGATCAATGGTTGAGATTAAGAGGCAAAAACCCACCACTTAGGAAGATGTGATGAAAAAGGGATTTTTATTTAATTTATTTACTTTTTCAACAAATAAAGTGCTTTAAGTGGGGATTTTTATTTATTTAATTAAAAGAGGGGTTTTCTTTATAATTAAATAAATTAGAAGAATTTTATTTAATTAAATCGGAGGAATTTAATTTAATTAAATAAGAGAAATTTTATTTAATTAAAAGGGAGAAATTTACTTTAATTAAATAAGATAAATTTTATTCAATTAAAAGGGAGATTAAATCTTTTAATTAAATAAGATAAATTTTATTTAATTAAAAAGAAAATTAAATCTTTTAATTAGATAAAAAATGATCAATCCTTAGGAAATATTGAAATAATTGAATAAATTACAATTTGATCAAGGAAATTGATTTGAATTGAAAATATTGCAAAGCATTGATTCAGGAAATTGATGAAATGATAAATGGGGCCCAAAGTGTAGGCAACCATTTTAGGGTGCATACACTGAGCAATTTGGAGGGTGGACTGCGTAGTTGCACAGGGGTTGATTTCTTTCTGTTGTGCTTGGGATGTGAATGGGTTGGTAATTTTTTGTTGTGGTTGTTGTTGTTGGGATGATTGCTGGATGGATTGTTGTTGTTGGATTGGTTGTTGTTGTTCGATAAGTTGTTGTTGCTGTTGCTGGATAGGTTGTTGTTGCTGTTGGATAGGTTGCTGCTGTTGGATAGGTTGTTGTTGCTATTGGATAGGTTGCTATTGTTGGATAGGTTGTTGTTGATGTTGGATAGGTTGCTTCTTTTGGATAGGTTGTTCTTTCTGTTGGATAGGTTGTTGCTATTGGACAAGTTGTTGTTGTTGTTGTTGTTGGATAGGTTGTTGCGGTTGGATAGGTTGTTGTTGTTGCTAGATTGGTATTTGGGGTATGACGAAGCGATTGGTAGATGGTTGTTGCATGGGAGGATTTGGATTGGTTTTAATTTCTAGAAAAATAACTGGCACACATTGTGGTTGCATTGTTAGTGGAGTGGGGAAATTAGACCCTTGTGGAAATAAGGGTTGGTTACAGGCATTGGTAGGTGGCATGCCTATGGTGAAGAAAGGCGAAATAGGCATGGAGACTTGTATGCTTTGATGTTGCGAACTAGTTGTTGCACTTTGAATGGGCTGAGTAGGGATGGGTAGAATGGTGGTTTGTTGTGTGCTGACTAGTGGTGGTGGAAATTGTACCACAAATGTTGGGAATGTTTGCAAAAGTAGAGTGGTTGTGAATTAAGGAGGTGCTTGCATAGCGATGGGGGGTATGGCTTGTGCTGCTGATGTTGGACTAAGAGGCCAGACTCTTGAGGTGGAGGAAGGTGTCGTGTGCATGATGCAAGGTGGGATGGAAGGTTGGACTACTTGTGGGATAAGATTTCCCACCTATAGGGCTCACTGGAGTGGATCAAAAACTTTGTTTCTAGTGGGATAAGGACATTCCCCTAGAAGTGCCAAAGGTCTTGTGACAAGTGTGGGTATAATCCAAGGAGGGAGTTGAAGTCCTTGTTATTGAATGTCCAAAAGTACCTGATTGTTGTTACATCCACTCATGGTGTTCACCATATGGACATGTACTAGATGATTGATAAATGTCTCTATGGTACTCATGGTAGGTGTCTCATTAGTGTATACCTATATGTGTTCAATTTGATCATTGGGCTGAGGCGCATAAGTAACCATGGTGTTAGTGTTTTTAGTCACAGGATTAGATGAGCTAGCGACAAGATTAGGGTCCATGTTCTTCCTCTTCTTAGTGGCTTGTGTGATAGGTGGCATGAAATGACTACCCTAAGGGGATATGAGATGCAGGATGTAATGCAAGGATGTGCCTAGGAAACTGAGGATAATGATGCTAGAACTAAGATGCATCTAGGATGATGGATATGCTCCTACAGATTAAGGATATCTTGATGTATGCAAGGATTAAGGGTTTCTTTCCCTAGTGTAAGATCAAGTGGATGTGATTGTCTAGCTAAGATAGACTTGTGGTTTTTGGCGAATGAGATTATTTGTTAATGCGAACCAACCTTTTGATAAAGGGGATGAGATTGCAAAAGACAAAGCGGATTATCCTAAACAATGCTTAGTAAATGACACTTAAGGATGGTGGTTTGATTAAGATGTAGGTTTTAAGAAACTCAAAAGGGGATGCAATACCAAGTGAGGGATGTGATCAAGGATGTTTTGTATGATGATTAGGATGATTAGTATTATGCTAGGATGAGTGTGTGATGTGTTTCTAAAGATGACAACCTGAGGGAGGTCCTATAATGCAAGCTAAGTAAGCTTAAGAAGAGGAGGAACTTTCATTTGTCATGTTAAACTAGCTAGTCATATTGCTCAAATCCAACAAAAGTAGAGTTTAGACAATATTTTCCCATGAAACAAGAAACCTTGTTGTTGTAGATCACTTTATCAAATTCTTCCCATTTATGAATCTCTTGTTTGATGGAATCAATGATGTGTTGGTACTTGGTAGCCTCTCAGGTTGTGTTTTTCTGTTCTCTTTGCATGGGTGGTAATGGAGTTTTTACCTTCTTATGCTTCTTGGAATCGGTCATGTCCTTTAAATAGATTTGATTTTGGATGAATAGTTGGAGGTTTTAGGACATATCTCATAAAAGACCAAATTCTGAAAATTAGAGCTCAAGGTAATCTTTGCAAAGGGATGTTGTCTTGATGATTTGGAAAAAGTTTGATCTCATTCTAATTTTTAATAGATTTGTTCCATGGAAAGAACCAATTTCAACATAGTCAAACCAGAAAAGAACAAGCATGTGTCTGAAAAAAATCTGACAAGGGACAAGGCAACCTTGAAGGATACAAGTGAGTGACAAATTTGAATGTTGGATATTTCGTTTGTGTTTTGGATTTGTCAATGTTGTTCAAACACTTCAAATACACATCTACCTAAGGAATTGGCTTCAAGAAAATATTATAGACCCATTTCTTGGTAGTCCTTTAGCTCACACAATAGTGTCACCCCTGAAAGGGCACCCGTGTTTTTCCCTTTTGCCAGGTATTTTTATCATGCTATGAAGATCTCTTTCACAACATAATACCTTGGGACACATATGATGGGGATCTTGGGGGGAGATTCTTCCCTCCCCTCACACTATAATAAGTCACCATTTGAAGGTGAATCAAGTAGCTTCTATGCGTGGAGTGTTTATTAAGTGTCTCTATTTGATTGTATCCTCTATGTCCGCACAAGAACGATTTAGGCGTATAGCCCCATAGAGTGTCTTGACAAAAAGTGGTCACGTAAATGTGATTGAGACCACAAGGCCGCACTTAAGTTAGACAAGAGCCAAGTATAAGCTAAAATTCCAATCGACTCTTGAGGCTTTAACCCCAAAGAGTAAATTTGATTAATGTGAGTTAGAGTGGTGTGGCTTGCACCTCGTTCTCACGTGGGTCATTCCCAAGAGATTTTTTCCTCAACTGGTAGGCCCATCTCAAGGATTGATTTAAAAAGCATGGATTGGTGATGAGAGGGGTCTAGATTTTTTATTTTCCACAAGGGGAAAAGAGAATACTCTCCTATGCAATGTCATTTTCTCCCAAACATGCAAGATGAAGTTTATTCTTTCTTAAAAGATTAAATTGTTTAGCACAAAGTAAGTGTGTCTAGGTTTTTGATCTTCCCAAAAGGGAAGAGAGCATAATCCCCTAATACTTTCTTCAAATTAGACAAATAAATCTATCTAATTAGTCTATGTGCATAAAACATATTATCACAAACATGATCATTTGTCCAATTTTGATTTTGAGGCAACCTGCGAAACAAACATGAGTAGTTTTGAGTTGATTTCTTTGGCAAGCGGTGCTGCAAAACAACTGGTTAGTAGTTTCACTTTCAGCCTTTGACAAGCGTTAAAAACACAAAAACCACTTAATAATTGTTAGTAAATAATAAAACCAATTTGATAGAGCACAAACGTTAGTTTAGGGCGCAGACGTTGGCTCTATATTTTAGCTTAAAAATGACACAATGTAGGAAAATAGACTAGAAACCAGAGAGAAACAAAAAATATGCTATACCAGTCAGCGACACCGTTTCATGAAACACAGACACCGGTTAAGCGCAAATGTCATTTTGTGAATCGTAGTTGCTAGTTTATGAACCAACATTTACGCAGATGCTACTATAACTGCAAGCACAAAAAGACAGCAAACAAAGTTAATTTTTCCTTCTTCTTAGTCTTTAATTTGCTTAAATTTAGCCATTTTGAGAGTTTCCAAACAATTAAAAGCTATTTTTCTTTAATCAATTATAAAGATTTATTCTCCAAGTAATGAAAATTTGGCATTATATCTATTTTTAAAATGGGTCTCTGCTAAAAAATAGAATGCTAAAATTCCTAAAAGCAGTGGGAAAACCAAAAATCTTCATAAAATGAAAAGTTATGTTTGCAAAGTCTCAAACTAGAAATGCCAGGCGGAGACGCCTGTTTAGTGCGCAAAGATTGGTTTAACGTAGACGTCGAATGAAAGTGCATAAAGAAACAACGTTTGCATAGATGCCTCTGCATAAAATGCAGACACTGGTCCCCGTGTCTGGCAAAATTTGGAGAAAGAAATTTTTTTTTTTAGAAAGATTTAGGGATGTGGGTCCCACCAGGTATGCCAAAATGTAGTATGAGGAATTCTTCAACATGTTGGGAGCAAGCTCAAACGTGCAAGATTAGTGGGTTAGCACATATAATCAATTCAAAATCACATGAAAGAGCAAGCAAGCAACAAAGAACACCAAATAACATCAGATTAAGCTAAAACAAGTAAGCACCCTATTTAACTTGTTTGATTTTCTCATTTTGATGGATGTGGGTGTGCTCTCTCAAGCACACAAAATGAAATGGATCCAAATGCAAATGCAATATTGTAAATAATGAAGGAATTCAAGAACTAGTCTCAAATCCTTCCAAAGGATGATTTAAACTAGCTATGAAATGCAATGCAAGAAGGAACTAAGATTCATTATCCCTTAGCCTAGCATGTGATTTCTAGGTGATTTAAGCATGAAGAGAATATGAGCATGAAAACACCTATGAACATCTAAAACAATTCTAGCATAATAACAATGCACAATGAGAGATGAAAAATGAAGAGGAGAAGACCTCTATTTATAGAGTTTTGGGAGAGAAGAGGGCTTGGATGATGTGGCATCTATGTGGCATCCACATAAGAGCCACATAAGGGACACATAGGATAGAAAGGATGGCCAATTTTGAGTCAAACTTGGAATTAAATGTTGAGTGGCTCAACATTTCCAAATGGGAGACAAACTTGTAAGAAGAATTTAAGAGGGATGGGTGCCCATTTTGGAGAGAATTTCTGCATGTGGGTGAGAATTCCATTAGCCTTAAAAACATTAGGAATCACCCTTTAAGCATGATCAAAGTACAGTTAGGTGGGAAAATATGTTTAGGAAATGAGGTGATGGGAGAAGAGTAGGGATAGGGTAGGCTTAGGGTAGGTCTCTAGGTTGGGTTAATAGGTTCCTAGCTAGGGTTTAGATTATAATTCAAATTAGATTTTAATAAATCATAGTTTAGAAGAATTAGGAATATGGGGATATTTTAATAAATATGAATTTATTAAAAAGGGGAATTTTGTGGGGTAAATGTATTTAAATAAAATATATTAGAATAATATTCGATCATTGATAAATACCAACTATGAAGCTATTTAATTGATTAAATTAAATATTTAAAGGAATAAGAGGGAAAATAATATTAATATTTTTGGACGTCTACACCTGACATACTACAAACTAATTTTTTTGGTGTGAAATAGAATTTGTAAATCCAAATTTGCATTTTCTGAGTCCAAGAATCTAATAGTACATGAATCTATTCATGCACACAAGAAAAAGGGAATTTTTGAGGGGGAAGGGGCTTTCCATGGTCAAGCCCTTATTTAGGAATCAATCTGGAATTGAAATAAAGGAGACATTAGCATATAGTAAAGATTCAATCTAACAATGTAATGTATCATACAATGTAGATGCACTTGTGCTTATTATGTGATCAAGTATGTCAATGAAATATCCTTGACTCAATGCAAAATTTGAAAGGAAATCATGTAAGACAAAACCTTATGTATTAGATGCTTGTAATTTGCCTCAATTTAGGATTGAAGAAGATAAGGAAGAAGACTTGAATGTATAAATGTAGATCTCCTCCTTGGATGGACAACTCCTTTGTCTCCAATGAAGAAATAAATTTGATATATGGAAGGAAATGTATGCTTCATTTAATCATGGATTGATGCCTTTAATGCTTGTTTACTTGAAATCACTATAAATATCTTGAATACTCCTTGTACTTTATTTCTTCAAGTGTATGAATGAATTATTTTATATCATAATGAATGCCTAGATGTAAAAATGAGATGAAAATATGTCCTTTTATAGTGATTCAAGTCTCACATTCAGGGAGGCTAACAAATAAGAGAGGGAAAAGGAAAATTCCGTGCATCAGGGTCGGGATCCAATATAAATTCACAACCTTAGGTATAGGTCAAGGTTGACCTATAAAAGGTATAGGTAAAAGTAGACCTATAACTCAAGGTACATAAAACCAACCTAAAACTTTTGGACCTAGAGAGGTATTGAGGGTGTTAGTGAAAATATGGTGAAATAGACAGATAAATGAGAAAACATAAAATTAATATGATCCTAGAAGTTTGAGAAATATTGGAGGAAGAAAAAAGACCTTGATTTTAAAAAAAATTAAATTTAACATGAGGTCCTATTGTAATAAACACACTAAGGAACGATAAAATGGTCCCAAAATGCATATAAAAGTAACTACTTAGTTTTTATTACAATACATTTAGCCCCAACTTTAGCGGGGGTATGAGGAAAGCTCATGCTCACGGTAAAGTAAGAGATAGAAGAAATGGATAAAAGATTGTCATTGTGAACATCTCTAGGTATAATTACATAAGCCCCCAAACTAAAGATCATAGCTCCACATCCATGCACAAGGGAATGGAAAAAAAGAAACATGAAAAAGGAAAAGAAAATGAAAAATACATTAAAAATAAATGGGTTAGTACAAAGAAAACACCAAATGAACTAGTGAAAGAGACCACAATCGTAAATGCCTCACCCACTAATATTATGTCCTAGAAAGATATTGCAAGAGCATAAATAATTTCATAGGAAGAACAAGAGCATTTCCAAGAATGATACAAATTCAATGATATAACCTACTAGAGAGAGAGATAGAGAGAGAGAGAGAGAGGTTTGTGTGTTGTGGTAGTCAACCCTATCAAAACCTTTGTGCATTCTACCAGATTTTACTATGTGCATATTTGTGTGCTCCTCATGAATGGATCAGGTTGTGTTATCCATGGGGATTAGTTGTTTGTACAACTCACAGATTAATCAACCTATCACCATGGGAATTGGTAAATTATTGTGCACTCCATGAATGTATCAGGGTCTGGTATTGAAAAAGTAAATGTACATCATAGGGATAGCTATAGACCACTTATACCCATTAGGGATTGACTGAAAATTAAACAAAAAATGCTTACAAATTGTACAGGGGAGGAAAATATATCCTCCCTCCTTATGATAAATACATAACAGTCATTACAAGGAAGAGAATGAAGGATACCTACTTCCATCAATAAGGACATATCCTTAAAAAACAATGAATGCCATAATCTTAGATATAAGAGTATTGACTCTTATAATCTAAGAAAATGTATAATTGTGAAAGGATATTTCTCTTATGAGAAGAGACCCTGGAAAATAAGAGATCTAGTTTAAAATAAATTAATCTACCTTTAACAGGAGTTCTTAAATAAAGATAACATCTCTAAGACAAAGAGGAGGAAGAGAACAATAAAGCATGTTTTTAGCCACTCATTTCCAGGTGAAAGAGGGATTCTTGATGAAGGATGAATAAATTTGAATCCCACCATAAGGAAATATGTTTATAATGAGGATAGTTTTTCAAATAGGGAAGAGGTGTTGATCGAGATCATACACCTCTTGTATAAGAGAGAACCCCAATCAATATGACAATTACTTATAGGAAAATATTCTTACATGATTAACAATAGCCACTAGACTAAGGTAAGTAGACCCTTAGACAAAAGAGAAAAGAATAGACAAGAATTCATGCCTCCCAAGTTTGAAGGAAGGATACAATATACAATACACCCTAAATACATTTTCAAAGTACAATAAGCTATAAAATAGACATATAAATTAGAAAACCATCACATATAAAGTAAACGAGTCATTCAGGAAAGAACTAAAATAATATTCTATGAATAATTATTGAATGATAAGCATGCCCTTTCAAAGCATAAAAACAAATGCTAAGAAAAGATGTGAGGATCTTGCATGTAACAATGTATCTCATGCCAAAAAAGGAATGATCATAAAATAATAATTTACCAAACCATAGAGAGAAGAAATAAGATATGAAATATGTCACATAATGTGATCTAAAGGGGCATCTCATAGGAAAGAGACATCACAAAGAGATAATGTAGCCGCAAAAGGGAAAATGAAAATACAATTTAAAACCTAAGGGATAAATCTCTCAATCATAGATGCACTTTTAATATAGAAATAAGGTTTCACACTAGAATTTAAAACATCAATTTTTTTCAAGAAAAAAACATCATGTTGTTAGCATTAATGGAGTTGTCATTTGTTACATTAGTGACCATGTTTTGAATTGATGTCAACATACTGCTTGGATATCAACATAGTGTTTTAGTGAAGATTGATAGAGTAGCAAATGGAGATTGAGTTAGCAAAGACAGAGAATTTCACACAAGGTTATACATAGTTGAGAACATATTTTAGATAGTATCGTGATACTATGGTTAAGAGTGCGCATGGATACTCAATTGGTGGTGATAGTTATTTGAGATTTATTGAAGATCGTATTTTGATAGAGCTTTTGAGGGACAATTTGCGATGTTTTTTTTATATCTTTTTACTGGTATGGAATTTGGTTTTCCAAAGTTATGGAGAGTTTGAAGATAGTATGAAGGTGATCTGACTAAAACCACTTAGTCTAGGATCACATGTGGGAAGAATTATTAAGTTTGTGAGCCGACAGTGTTGTGTAATTATGTAACATGTATTGTTTTATATTTTGTAATTGTTTAGGCTTAATTGGCTGACTCAATCATGAAGTATTGAGCCTAGTATAAAGGGAATAATGTTTATTTGATTTCATAATAAGGATGATGATATAGATATTAAGCATGTGTGTATGAATCTGTAGCATTATTGAAGGAAATGTAAAGAGAAAATTGTGGCGATCTAAAGGATTGTATGTGAGGTGAAGTTGCCAGATCTGGTAGTATTTGGTGTAGTAGAGGCACGGTAAGAGAAGAGAGGATATAGAGTTTCAAAATTCAGTTTATTTGGTATTAATAGGTTCTAAATAATATATAGATCAATTGTAAACTAGGTTTAGTGGTGTTTCACTTGAAGCCGTTTGGACAAAGGGTCCTTCTGCCTTTGACAACTCCTAACAGGGTTAGAATCTTTTAACAGGGCTTCAAAGTCTCCTAACAAGAACTGATATGTACTAAATGTATTTCATAGACTCCTAACAGAGTCCATCCTCACACAAGTAATTTTCATATTAGTACATCTTTTGTGGGCATCATTCCCATGGGGGTTTACTCTTTGATCAAGATGTTCCCTAGTTAAAAAAATTTTGTGTTATGGTGTATGGTTATCTTTTTCTATTTTCTATTATTGTTATTTACATGTTTTAGATTTAATAAGGTTGATAAAAGTTATATTATTCAGATAATTGATTCACCCCCCCC
>MU225430.1:3639602-3658073 GCA_018584345.1 Thuja plicata
TCTTAGTTATCCTAGTGGAATTTACTTTCTAACAATTGGTATCAGAGCATCAGGTCCTTGAAGGAAAAGTTTAGTAGCTTAAGAAGATCAATGATGACTCATTTCAGAAAAGAAAGTCCTAAGTTTGATGGAGTTAATTATGAAAGTTGCAAAGAGAAGATGAAGACACAATTTTTATGTTTAGGTCTAGGATATTGTTTGATTACTAATAATGCAAAAGAAATCATTGAAGAATATAAGATAGATGAATGTACTAAAACTAAGAGAAATTTATTCATGTGTAACATACATGCCAGAGAAGCACTTTTGTCAGCACTTCCTGAGAATGATTATAGTCAGGTAAAAAAATTAAGAACATCTCATGAAATTTGGTTATCTTTTGAATCTAATTTTGAAGGTGATAAACATTCTAAGAGAATTAGATCATAAAATTAGATATGTCTATTTCAAGAAGAAAAGATGATGGAAGATGAATCAGTTAGAAGTTATATTGGTAGAATATCCGAGATTGTTGCAGGTATTAAATCTTGTAAAGGTAATAAATATGAAGGTGAGATTATATGGAAGATTTTGAAAACCTTGACCCCTGTATTCAAGAAGAGAATGCAGATGATAGAAAAATTTATCCCTTGCAATGAGAAACTCACTAGTGAGACTCTTCTTGGAAGATTGGAATCAGCGGAGATAAGTTTGAAATAGTCTGGATACTTTCCTATAATTGAAACAACTTTTAGCACACTTAGTGTTCATCTTAAATATAAAAGGAATGTTAATGTTAATTGACACTATGGAGAAACAAAATATATAAATCTAAAGAAGACAAAAAATTTTAAGAAGGAATTTCTCTACTTGTGAAGAGATAACCTGAAGGTAAGAAATTTTTAAAATGTTGGACTTGTAAAAATTATGGTCGTATCTAAATTTCCTAGGAGAGTGAAGACATACAAGAAGAAATTTAAGCCTAGAAGACCTAAAAAATGTTATTATGCTAATGATGAAGCTTTGAAGCTAGTATTGAGAAATTCTTGAGTGAAAGTGATAATGAAAGTGATCAGATATGATTTTTTTAAATTAAAGACAAAAGTCATGAAAAAGAAGTTAGAGAAGAGAAAGCCTTAGTGTCCCAAGTTGAATAGAGAAAGTACAAATCCATGATTGGAGGATTGCAATATTTGACTCATACAAGACCAGATATCTCTAATGTAGTTGGAATTGTTTCGATATTTTAAGTTGATCCTAAAGAATCACATTATCCATTAGTGAAAAAGATATTCAAATATTTGAAAGGAATGATTGATTGTGGATTGTGGTAGGACAGAAAAAATGATTTCACCTTATGTGCAAATATAGATGTTTATTGGGAAGGCATCATAGATGATAAAAAGAGTACAAGTGGAGGAGAAATTTTTCTTTGAGGAAGATTGATTTTGTGGATAAGTAAGAAACAAAATTGTATCTCACAGAGCACACCAGAAGAAGAATAAGTAGTTGCAACAAATAATTGTAATCAGATAATGTGGATGAAAAAAATGTTGAAGGATATTGGAATTTAATTTAAGGAACATGTTATCATACACTATGATAACACAAGTACAATAAATATGTCAAAGAACCTAGTATTGCATTAAATTACAAAGCATATAGAGATAAAGTATCATGTTATAAGAGAGAAAGTTGTAGAGAAAGAAGTCAGACTTGAGTATATTAGTATAAAATAGAAAATAGAAGATATTTTTACAAAGGCTTTACCTAAGGATACATTTGAGTATTTGAGAGGTATACTTGAGGTTATGCCACAAACTACTTTTGAGTAGTGATGCATCAGTTGCATTAGTCCAGTGGCACAAAGAAGTATATTATTTATGGAGTGATTTCTAATGCTTCCTCTATGGGGGAGTATCTGTGTTTGAGATGCGTTATAAGGACTCTTGGTAAATGGTATTTTAAAAAGTGTCTTTGGACATTCAAGCTAGTATTGGATTGACATAGTGATGCCTTTTGTCATTGATGTCAATGTGGGAGAAGAATAAATGAAAAAAAAGTGGAGAAACAAGTTGAGAAACACTGAAAAAGAGGAACAGTATATGGAATGAGGAAGACATTGATTCATGAAGAAGATTTGATGAAGAAAAGAGCAATAGAAGAGTTTTGGATTCATGAAACATTGGATGTTTTTATTCTATGTTTCCATCAATGCAAAAGGGAAATATTTTTAGCATTTCTAGAGTTGTCATATGTTACATTAGTGATTATGTTTGTCATTGATATCGACATACTATTTGGATATCAGCATAGTGTTTTAGTGAAGATTGATAGAGTAGCAAACAAAGATTGAGTTAGCACAATTAGAAAATTGCACATGAGGTTATACGTAGTTGAGAACCTATTTTAGATAGTATCATGATGATGTGGTTAAGAGCACATATCAAGATTAAATTGTTGGTGACAGTTATTAGAGATTTATTGAAGATCATATTTTGACAAAGTTTTTGAGAGACTATTTGTGGTGTTTTGATTATATCTTTTTACTGGTATGGAATTTATTTTCCCAAAGTTATGTAGAGTTTGAAGATAGTATGAAGGTGATTTGACTAAGACCTCTTAGTCTCAGATAGCACGTATGAATAATTATTAAGTTTGTGAACTTACAATGTTGTGTAATTATGTAATGTGTATTGTTTTATACTTCATAATTATTTAGGCTTAATTGGCCAACTCAATTGTGAAGTGTTGGGCTTGGTATAAAGGAGAGAATGTTTCATTGATTTCATAAGAAGGATTATGATATAGATAGTGAGCATGTGTGCATGAATTTGTAGCAGTATTGAAGCAAAGTTAAAGAGCAAAGTGTGCCAATCTGAAGGATTTTATGTGAAGCAAGGTTGGCAGATCTGGTATTTGATATCTAATAGTATTTTGTGTAGCAGAGGCACAGTCAGAGAAGAGAGGATATAGAATTTCATAATTCAATTTATTTGGTATTATTTTGTTTTGAATAATACATAGATCTTTTGAACAGTGGGTTCAGTGGTCTTTCTCTTGAAGCTGTTTGGATGGTGGAACCCATTGAATCAAAGTCTCCTAACATGGAATAATATGTATTAAACATATTTCATAGACTCCTAATAGAGTCCATCCTCTCAGAAGGAATTTTCACATTAGTACATCTTTTGTGGGTATCATTCCCACCAGAGTTTACTCTTTGATCAAGAGGTGCCCTAGTTAACAAATCTGGCGTTGTTGTGAATGGTTACCTTTCAGTGGTTGATTTTATTGTTATTTGCATGTTTCAAATTTAATAAGGTTGATAAAATTTATATTATTCATATAGCCGATTCACCCCTCCCCCCTCTCAGTTATCTTTGTGGACTTTACTTTCTAACACATGTTACCAAAGATTCAAATCCACCAAGGATATTAGACACACAACATAATAAAGAACAAATGGATGACACACTTAATCTCCAAAAATGGTTTCTCAGACATTCAAAATATGTACTTTCTAGACAACATAGATTATGGTGTATGCAATAGCACTAGGAAAGATAGAATTGTATAAGGAAACATGCAAATAAAGGAAGACAATAGATCCCTAAAAAGAATGAATGCAAAATATGAACCTTGCACCCTAGTTAAGTGAAACAAGGATTAAGACCTATCGTGATCCTCTCATACTCATTATGTCTGAGAGAATGGAGAGAAACCCGGTAGGAGTCAGTAATGCTAATTGTAAGTATGAGGAAGATGTAAAATGTCTAGTGTAAAAGGAAGTAAACCTTGGTCAACTTTCTCATGAATATATAACATAAAATAATCACAATCACAAAGTAAGTATGTGTTATTATAATGAAAATGGAAATGAAAATTTATTAAAAAAAATTATCACATAAGTTTTAAATTGAATCTTAGGCTCAGACATAAGATGAGAATATAATCGATTGGCTAAAGCTTCATAGGTATCGTAAGGAGATATAAATGGGGTTGGTAAAAGAAGATGAAGGGAAGGTTTTAGTGGAGGAGATGTTGTAGGAAAACTATGATAGGGAAAAAATCAAGACAATGTCGGTGAGTTTTCTGAGGAGGATTAATGTGAACTTAAATTCCTTTCTCACTAATACCGAGTCTTAAACCTGTGTAGCCTTGTTGAGTAGTTATGTCATTTCCCATAGTATAAGTAGCATTAAGTGTAGATACAAAAGGTGATTCATCCTAAGGAGAATGTGCATGTGTAGTATAAGGATTAATATTCTATTTAGGAGGAATAATATTCTCATCCTTGGTAGGGGACAAACAAGATGGATCATCTAGAAAATGTCTAACATCCAGATTATGAATAATGTTTTGGAGATGATAAAAATGTTAGAGCATTACTAGGAGGTTGATCTTGAGTAGGAGATATAGGATTGGAGGAATGAGGGCCATTAAAAAGTCTCTTATGTAGTATATATATATTCCATGCATTTGTTTAAGATATGAAGAAGGAAGCCACATTAAATACTATTAAGGGTCTAGAAATATGCCTTGAAAGGAGATATTGTATTAGTAAAATATGTCATATGAGAGAAGACAATCAAGGGAAATAAATATATTAAAATTAAAGAAACTATAAAATACTCTAGGGGTTTGATAAGGAGATGTAAGAAGACATGTGATAACATAAAATTATTATACACCACTCCATTTTAAAAAATCCCATGTTAACAAAAAGAGAACTAGGTTCTAAAATAGAAATGTACTAAGAAAAATGCCAAGAAGATCTAACTATCAAATCAAGAAGTTATGAAGCATGAAAGTAGTGATGTAGACACCCTAAATTAGTCAACCAAAATTAACATGGTCAACCAAAATCAACATGGTCAACCAAAGTAAAAAGGGTCAAATCAAGTGCACATCATGGATTAAATAACAAATGCATTTAATTAATTAAATCTAAGCCAAAAGGGGATTATTAAACTATGAAATTGAATAAATCAATTAGTTATATATTTAAAATTAAATAAATCAAATGCAACCCATTAAAACCCCTTACATGGATGATTTAATTAATTGATTGATGTAATTAAATCATAATTACTTTCAACAAAGGGGACAAAGAATCAAAGAGCCAATGAGGAGAAGGCATGAAGAGCACATGGAGCACTCCAAGGCTTTGATATCCTCACCACTCATTTAGTATTTTCTATCCCCACCACTCCTTTTTTCATCTTGTCCCCCTATTTTAAATCCATCACTCAACATTGACCTCAATTCTACCTTGACCTTGGTTAGTCAAACTCATCCCATACCCTTGGGAATTCCAATAAATAGGAGGATTTCTTAGTGTAAGTTTACCAATTCACATTTAGAGTAAGAATTCACATTCAAATTACATCTTGAATTGGGCATTTATCATTTAGCATTGAAGCATTATTGAAAAGTCTTGTTATAAAATAAAAATCGTTCATGATTACATATAATTTGAGCATAGATTAGGGAATTTCATCTTAATTTGCATCTTAGATCCATATCTTCATCATCATTAGAACAATTCTCCTTCTAAGGGTTGTCACTTTATGATGCTTTTTTAGATGAGAGTATTTGTTTAGTCCTTCTAGTTAGAGATCCATGAGACACTTTTAATTTTCTTTTACTCTCAAATTTAATTAATCTAGTTAGATCTTTCAAAGTTTTATTGAAAAGTATGTTAAACTAATGTTTCATGCAAGTTTGTGAATTACAGGTTTATGAACTACATTCGGCACCCACTGTGGGGCTCACGATTCACTTTATAAACATCAATTTTGAAGGATTTACTTCACAAATTATTTGAAATCATAAAAAACTCATACTTGGTCCAAAGAAGCTCATAGCTGGTCTGAAGAAGCTTGCACGTGGTCTGTCATAACTCACACCTGGTCATGAAAGATAGCATTTAGTCTGTTAAATCTTTCACTTGGCATAAAGAAGCTCACACCTAGTATAAAGAAGCTTGCACCTAGTCTATACAAGCTTGCATCTGGTCCAAAGAAGCTCGCGCCTGGTCCAAAGAAGCTCGCATTTGGTTTTTGCTAATAAATAAACTCTATTTGAGGTTTGTGTTGTAAATTATATCATTTAGTAAAGTGTGCATAGAATTTAGGAAGATTTGCATATCATTTGGAAATTTTGCATCTTACTTAAGGAAAATTTGTATATATTTTGGAAACATTGCATCTTGTTTAGTGAAAATTTGCATATCTTTGGAAAACTTTGCATTTCATTGTGTGAAATTTGCATATCATTTAAGAGACTCTACATTAAAATTTGATAAATCTTTAGTTGCATCTGGTCTGTGTTTAGTTGCATTTGGTTTGTTCTGAGTTGCATATGGTTTCTGTTTAGTTGTATCTAGTCTGTATTTAGTTCCATTTGATCTATGTTTAGTTGCATTCAGTCTGTTCCAAGTTGCATCTAGTATGTGTTTAGTTAATTCTAGTTTGTTCTGAGTTGCATGTGGTTTCTTTTGAGTTGCATCTAGTCTATCTTGAGTTACATTAAATGTGTGCTGCATTGCATTTGGTTAATGATAAGAACATAAAATTCAAGTTGTATAATTGATAAAATTGACAATTAATTGATGTTTTTTTATGAATTGTAGATGATTAAAAGGATCAAGTCAAGAAAAATTTAGAAAGAAATACACAAATTACACAATTATCATCAAAGGAAGGAGGTAAATAAGCTACACAAAGAATCAAAATGGATACAATTAGTGATTGAAGATAAAATGTTGGAAGAAATGATTCAAGCACGAAATCAGTTTTGAAAGATCACTAACCTTTACAAAGAATTTTATAACACGTCGTATAGTCCTTTAAATACTTCTCCTGTTTGAATATGATACATCTTAAAAATAAAAAAAGAAAAGTGTAGAGTACTGGATTATTGGAAAGAGAAGTAATCTAAAAGATTGAATAAATATACTAAACAAATTCATAATGAAAACATAGTGGAAAAAATAGAAGAAGAAGAAGAGAAAGAATACAAACATTACATCAAAATTCTCAAACTCTATTAAACTACGTTTCCATCTTTGGCTTAAGTATTTGTTCATTCATTTGAGGTGGATTTGGTTTCAATTTTCCTTCACTTTTTTTCTTTGGTTGTTGAAACTAACATTTTTGGGAGAAAACTTGGATGCTAAGGAGCAGGAATAATCACCACTAGGTGAGTATCCAAAAATAAAAATAAACAAAATAATAAATGTGCCTAGCCTTTGCTAGCATCAAAATGAGGTATTCCTAAATCCTTAATCATTTTGTTTAAATTGTGGAAATTTCATTCATACATCTAGCTTAAGGTAAAAGATCAAATTGAAATCTTAAGTGAAGCATTAGGGATATGCTCTTAACCTTTGGTGAATCAAACTCCTTTAAATGCTAAATTTTGGATAAAAAAGAGTTAAGTAATGAACCAAAAACCTAATTAATCCTTATTGTTTCTAGATAAAAAGTGCTAAGGTATATGCTCTTCACTCTTGGGGTCAATAAAAAAACCAAAAGCACTCTAATCCTACAACATTAAAGAGGCTTGGAATGAACTTTGTTAATCATTTTTGGAAGTGAGGAAGTAGTATGTATATGCTCTTCACCCTTTGGGTGGATAAAACTCCTATACCTACTTATTCATTTCATTTCTTTCTTTCCATATACTTGCTAGACCTTTAGTGGGCTTACCTCCCGAGATTTCCCTTATTGAGGATGGTAAGAGGGAATGATCCAAGTGAGATACACCCATTTTATCCATGGTAATACAACCCAATATAATATAAAATGCATTCATCCTTAATGGGGTGAGTAACATAAATATTTGAGAATCATACCTCCTCTAGTAGTTCTTTGGGATTGCGTACAATTGTTATTTTACACATGTGGGAGGCCTCTGTAATGGGGGATAGACTCAAGTATTTTTTAGCAAAATCTTGATTACAACATGGTTAACTAGGAAGCCTACATTTTTAAATCTTGTTAAACAAAATTGACCATAGGTAGCTTGACTGGATTTTTTTCTTGTGGAGATTTTGTCAAAAAATCCAAGAATATACACTTTTATAGCTTTTTTTAGAAGTTAGAAAACATGTATATTTGTGGTTGATATTCTTGATGATACATGATCTTGGAAAAAAATACAACATACATTTGAAAGGTCCAAAGTTCATACAAATCATCTTTCTTCTCAAGAGAATACTTCTTCAACAAAAATTCTCAATTCCTTTTCATGCCAGTTTAGATAAGATCTCCTCATATCAATTTGTCTTTAAAAAAGGATGGAACCATACTAAGAGAAGAGATAACCTATTTAGAAGAGACTCCTTATTCTGCTTATTAACCCTTTCAAGAGAGAAATCAAGAGGAAAACTTAGTAGAGATGTCAATGGAAACTAACACATGGTTTGAAGCTAATAACAATGGAGAAATAAATAATGACCATAATGAATAATTTACCAAAGAAAAGGTCAATGAAGAATCTCAAAATCCTATGTTCATGAAAATGATGGAAAAAGTTTTAGAAAAGGACAAGGATAGATATTTTCTAAACTTGGCTCAATTACGAGCAGAAATTCCTCACAAGTTTGACACATCCTAATTGACAACGGATGAGGAAGAAGATACTCCTTTAAAATCCATGAACCAACAAATCAAATCCCTACAAACTCAAATGGATAGAATGAAGAAATAGGTTGCCACAAAATAATTCTCAATTTAAGATTTTTTCCCTTTTCCATTTCATAAAAACTTATTTATGAAACCTTTTCCCCAAAACATGGATTTTACTAGGTATGAAAAATATATGGGTACAACAAACCCACATGACCACATAATGAAGTTTGACACCTTAAGCATGTAATTTATCCATGAAACTACCTATTTGATGAGGTTGTTTCCCCAAAGCCTTGGTGAGTCAACAATGGAATAGTTTTCAAATTTACCTCCGGGTATAAAGACTTTTGAGGAATTAATATCCAAGTTTGTTAATCAATATTCCTACAACTTCGAACAATAAATTACCATGTTATATCTATGAAATACCAAGAAAAATAATGAGGAAGCCTTTTTGATATTTCTACAAAGGTGGAGAAGAATCTTTTCCAAATATCCATGAATTATATCTGAAAAGGAAAAAATGGATATCTTTATAAACAGTTTGGTGACTATAATTAAATTCAAGTTACAACTTAATTGTCCACCAAGTTTTGAAAATTTGATAGAAAATGGAGTTCAAATAAAGGATTCTTTAGTAGGAAGTGGGGAACTAAAGCATTAAAAACATAATAAAACCGTTTCAAACAAAAATACCTTCAACAAAAATTCTTCAAACAATACTAGTAATGATAAACCAAAGTTTTGGATAAAGAATACAAACAATTTTTTTTCAATGGTGGAGTAGTGGAAGCTCATAATATTAAACCTAAAACTTTCAATATTTCAATAGGTTCCACTAATCAGACTAATGATTTTAACCAATCCTCCAATAATCCTTTTAACAATGTGAATGCTTCCTACAAAAATCAAGGAATTGTCAATCCTAAACCTAATTTTACGAGTCAATTTACTCCAGGACCACGGACAAAGTTTACTCTATTGGGGAAACCAGTTGAGTCATCCCTAACAACACTTTTTTCCAAAAAACTTATAACTTTACTAGAGGCATGACCATATGAACCTCATTAAATCCATCGTAGTGGAGTGATTCTAATCATTGTGAATATAATTGTAATAAAGGGCACAAATTGAACTATTGTATGAAGTTGAAACACGTGGTTCAAGACCTTATTGATAATGTTATTATTGAGGTTGATGGACCTAAGAATAATGAAGATCACACGGCCTTTAAAACTCCTTTCCTAAATCATGAGAAGGGTGAATCTTCAAAGACTAATCAATACAGTTAAAAGGGAGATCATAAGGTATATTTTTCTCACAACTATGACAATACAATAAATTTTGTATCTAGTTATGAGAACACCATTAATGTCATAATGATCAAAGATAAATTAAACAAAGAGCCTACCAATGTCATCACTTGGGGGCAAGCATGAAAAGTGATTCTACCTGGAACATCCAATGTTGTGACAAGACCTAATACTTCATCATTTCCTTCCAAGACCTATAATTTTATTGATCAACTTCAAAAAAATCCCGCACAAATTTTAATTTTGGGGTTGTTAAAACTATCTCCTACACATAAAGAGGTCTTGGAAAAACATTTGGTAGACATAATGGTTCTTATCGATCTAGATGTGAACCAATTTCAAAACATGGTTAGTCATCTTATTTCACCCCATTTCCTATCCTTTTCAAAGAAAGATGACATGTCCTTAAATCATCAATAAAATGTTCCCTTGCATATAGAAGTCGTAATAAAAAATCATAGGGTCAAAAGAGTCCTAATTGATCAAGGTGTTGGCCTAGACATTTGTACTCTAAATTTGGTCAAACACTTGGGCTATTTTGAAGAATCAATGGATCCAAAAATAAAGATAACTATTAAATCATAAGATGATGAGGAGATATCTTTCAAAGGAACAGTCATTTCACCTATTCGGCTAGGACCTATTAAAAATGAAATAGTTTTTCAAGTACTAGATCTCAAGTTGACCTAAAACATATTGTTGGGAAGGCCATAGATACATGAGATACAAGTTGTTCCATATACCTACCATTAATGTTTGAAATTTCCTTATTTTGAACAGGAAATAACTATTGGCGGGGATCTTAACCCATTTCAATAACGCAATCATATCAAATTGGTTACAGATTCCTTTGTACCGCACAATAGTGAGGCTTCTACATCTACCTCACATTCAGAATAAGCCAAAGATGAAGTTCCTAGGATAAATTCACCCTCCATAACAAAGGATAAATAGGATACAAATGATAAGCCCACTACCTCAAATCATGAAGAAACTATTTGTTGTCTCTCCAACAAAGGTAAGGAAAAATTGAGTTTTCTAAACAAAAATGAATAAAACCCTAATTCCTCAACATCAAATTTTTCCATTCAAGAGGGATCACGATTAGAAAGAGAAGAGGTAAAAGTGTCACATTACAAGAATATGGAAACCATGATGTAAAGATTTGAAAAAAAATGCAAGATCAAGCAAAAAGGAGTTGGAGAATATTCTATTTCACTGATGGATATGCCAACTTCTCCCAAATCACATTGTAAACGCTTGGGCATACCCAATTAAAAAATTCCTCACAAATACAATGATAATTTTTTTAGAGAAACTACTCTAGAAGAGATACAAGAAGACAATAATGTGTTAAAATGGTTATACAAAGATGAGAAAGGAACAAGTGAAAGTGTCTGACACATTATTATTCTCACACATCAATATGGGAAAGGATTTGAGGTCATGCAAAAGATGGGTTACAAAGGAAGAGGACCTTTAGGAAAAATAAATAGAGGGTTTTTAGAAACTATATAGCCCCCATGGAGGTAAAGTTACAAAAAATCAGGGATAGGATATCATGAGCAATGTAATGGTCAAAAGAATTTCACTAGTCCTTATGAACACATTAACATGTTAGGTACAGAAAGTGAAGATGATTCAAATGAATATGAATGTGATTCATTATCAGAGGCATCTTTTCATGATAAAGAGATATATATTATTCATTCTTAAATTTCTACACCAAAGTAAATTCCAAGTACAAACTAAGTATGGGTAGGAGAGCCTTATGTGCCCTATTTCTTTTGAAAATCTAGATCTAGGTTTAATGTACAACAATTTTTCCTACAAGAAACTCAAGAGGACTCTAGTGAGGGAGATTTAGATCCTACCTCTATGGACCATCTTAAGGAAACACATGTAATTGATTTTTGTGATACAATGTATGAACCTACCAATGAAATCATTACCCTAACTCCCATTGACCTAAATTTACCATTTGATCATTTATCTCTTATTCATCTTGAATTGATTAATTGGGACCAACTTGAGACAAATGATATACCATAGTTCCAAGACAAGCATGCCCTATATTTTTACCTAAATGTGGTTGAACCTTCCTCCACCAATGAATCATATAAAGAGGCGGAAATGGGGGGAAATGTCAAGTTTCTTAGTCATCAAGAGAAAAAGAAAAAGAAAAAGAAAAAGAAAAAATAAAACTAAAAGATCTAGTTGTGAAAACCACCATGTGGAAGTGCTAGATCCAAAAACAGTAAAAATAACTGATATATAAAAAGGTGAAAACCCAATTGTGGCACCCAAGGATGAGATACTTGATATTTTACCTAACCATCATGAAGAAAGATCCACTATCTTAATAGAGCCAATAGAAAAGATCAACATTGGAACAAAGGCAAAACAAAAATTTGTTCATTTAGCTACATCTTTATTTATAGAAGAAAGGGAGAAATTCATTGATTTTTTCATGGAAAGACAAGTGAATTTTTCATGGTCCTATGTTGATATGCCAGGATTGGATCATAATTTAATTGTGCACTATCTCAACATAGCTCTAGGAGTTCAACGAGTAAAGAAAAAATTGAGAAAGATGAATCCACATGTGGCATTATTGGTTAAAGAAAAGTTAAAGAAACTCTTGGACACGAGATTTATTCAGTCTATTGCATATGAATCTTGGATATCCAACATTGTCCATGTTTCCAAAAGTAACAAAAGCATAAGGATTTGCACCGACTTTAGGGATTTAAATAAATCATGTCCTAAAGATGATTTCACGCTTCATAACATTGATACAATAGTAGATATGACAATGGGGCATTGTAAGTTTTCCTTAATGGATGGGTTTATTTTCTATAATCAAATAAAGATAGCTCCAAAAGATCATGATAAAATGGCTTTTACATGTCCTTGGGGTACCTTCTGCTGGAATGTGATGCCATTTGGTCTTTAAAATGTAGGGGCAATCTATCAAAGGGTCATGACTACCATATTCCATGACATGTGTTAAGTTTAGGATCGTAAGAGAGAAAATCTTACAATGATAAATGTGTTCATGCTGTATATATATATATATATATATATTCTTACTGATTATGTATATATATATATATTATGTATATAATAATACAGATTATTAGTATGCTGCTTAGAGAAGACAATGCCACTGTAATTTATTGTCTTTCACAGCCCATACTATTTATTATTAATATTTAAATGATGAGACATGACTGTGTAGAGTCATGAATTTACGCGGCTAAAGCCACGTCGAGCCATGCCTCTATATAGCCGTGTAGGCTGGTGCTGTTTTGAAAGAGTGTGGGTGATATATTAATGTGTTTGTATAACCATTAGTTAATGGTCATCATAACACATTAACAATTTGTTATGATAACCATTAAATAATGGTTATCATATATGATAGCGGTCGTGTTTCATTATAATATTAATTTTAATAACATATCACATATATTAATAAATATATGTATATATAATAATAATAGGAATAATAATAATAATATTAATATTAATAATAACATATCACATGTACATATATATATGTGTGTGTGTGTGTGTGTGTGTGTGTGTGTGTTTATTAATCAATTCGATGCTATAATTTAACACTCCCTCTTAGCGAGAGGAGATTAATATTCATAGAATGTGGATGTTATTGAAATCTTGTTACTATTCCCTTTAAACAACACATGATTATTTGAATCAAGATTTTCAGCATAATCCGGAACATAGTTCAACCTGATAAGCAAGTTTATCTTAACCTCTGACTAAATTTAGAATTGGATAAGAATAAACATAGGTATCAAGATATCCGGCGCAATCCAGATCAAAACTTGAACCAATTGTTATCATAATCCCTGACCAATTCAGAACTAGATTAAATGATAACATAAGTCAACTATTGTAGGTCGTCACCTTACAGTAGTGACTTTACACACAGGAAAGATCATCATCTTTCAACATAAACAATATTGCAATATTTAATTTTAATTTTATTCATGACTATTTCAATTTACATAATAGTGAGAATTAATCTCAATTAATCACAATTTAACCATACCAAGTTTCTTTCTGAAGTACTCGATTTTCAACTTCGCAAGAGGTTTGGTGAAGATGTTAGCATTTTGTTCTTCACTACTGATGTAGACCAATTTAATAATATCTCTTTCTACCATATCTCTGATGTAGTGGTAAGGAATTTCTATATGTTTGGAGCGATTATGAAATACTGGATTAACTGAAAGTTTAATACAACTTTGATTGTAACAATGAATTATGGTGGGTTTTAATGGCTTACCAAACAATCCAAATAGTAATTTCCTTAACCATACTACTTCTCGAGCTCCCATTGAAGTGGCCATGTATTCTTCTTCAGTGGAGCTCTTAGCAACTGCTGATTGTTTCCTACTGAACCAGGAAATCATAGCTGATCCAAGACTAAAACAACATCCTGTAGTGCTTTTATGATCAATTGAATTTCCATCCCAATCAGAGTCAGCGAACCCTTGAAGTTGAATCTCAGTATTCTCATATTTTAGGCCCATCTCAATTGTACCACATAAGTATCTTAGAATATGTTTGGCAACTGTTAGGTGGATCTTATTTGGTTCACACATGAAATGACTTAAGACATTTATAGCATAGAAGATATCAGGATGAGTATTTACCAAGTACATAAGTGACCCAACTAGTTGTCTATAATATGTAGGATCTGTAGGTTCTGAATCTGCTACTTCTTCTTTTAGTTTATTAAGGTTTGTTTCCATTGGAGTGGTTAGTGGTTTGCACTCCATCATTCCAAATCTAGTTAGAATGTCCAAGGTGTATTTCCTTTGATTTAGAAGAATGTAGTTTTCTTTCTGTAGTACTTCTAATCCTAAGAAGTAGTGTAGTAGACCTAGGTCCTTCATGTCAAATTAATTTGTGAGATCTTGTTTGCATTTGGTAATGAGGTGTTCTTGTCCAGTTATTAGTAAATCATCAACATAGAGGACTAGGATTACCATATCACCTTTGTATATTTTGAAGGGTATATTAGGGTCAGCTTCATTTTTGGAATACCCTAACTTGGAGAGATAACTGTCAATTCATTCATACCAATCCCTAGGAGCTTGCTTAAGACCATAGAGTGCTTTCTTCAATTTGTAGACATAGTTATTTTTGTCATGGGTGTTGAAGCCTTCTGGTTGTTCTATGTACACTTCTTCTTAATCACTCCATTTAGAAATGTAGTTTTTACATCCATTTGGTGTATCTTCCAACCTTTAGATGCTACAATAGCTATAATGGTTCTTACAGATGTGTATTGAGCAACCAGAGAAAAAGTTTCTTCATAATCAATACCTACATTTTGAGAGAAACCTCTAGCTACAAATCTGGCCTTATGTTTTTCAATACTGCCATCTAAAGTATATTTGATTTTGAATAACCATCTTGAGGAGACAACTAACTTTCCTTTGGGTCTTGGTACTACTTCTGAAACATTATTCTTAACTATGGATTGATATTCTTTGATCATTGCATCTTTCCAGGCTTGACATGTTAAGGCTTCTTTAACATTAGGAGGTTCAGATTTTGTGAGATCAGCCATAAGTGCAAGATAGCATTTATGATTTCTCATTCTCTTTCTTTCTCTAAATATCTCATCTGCTTCAATATTATTTTCTTTAAACATTTTTCTTGCCCATAGTGTCCTTTTTTGTTGTTAGGAATATCAACCTCTTCAAGATTGGATGGGGGAACATTTATAATGTTTTCTCTTTGATTCTCAATAATGTGATCTTCATCATTTTTAAGTGTGTTCTCAGTGTTGTGAATATTCTCCCTCTGATTCTTAGTATCGAGAGTGTTCTCCCTCTGATTCTGATTTAATCCTTCTTCTATAAGTGTGGAGAGTTTGAGAGAAATGTCTTCTTCAAATTTTACATCTCTACTAATGTCAATCTATTTATGTCCTGGTATGTATATCTTGTATCCTTTAGTAGTTTCAGTATAACCAAAAAATATCCCTTTCTTCCCAGAGGATTCTAGTTTGGTTCTCTTTTCTTTAGGAATGTGTACATATACTGGACATCCAAAAAAATTTACATGACTTAGATCTGGTTTCTTCCCTGTGAAGGTTTCTTCTGGTGTAACATTTTCTAAAATTGAGTGGGGACATCTATTTTGAATGTACACAGCAGTGTTGCATGCTTCAGCCCAGAAGGAGGTATGAAGTTTTTGATCATGCATCATAGCTTTGGCATCTTCAATAATAGTTCTATTTTTCCTTTCAGCTACTCCATTTTGTTGAGGATTATATGGTACAGTATACTCCCTCTTAATCCCAACAGAAATATAGAAACCTTTAAAGTTTTCAGAGATGTATTCACCTCCATTATCTAATCTTAGAATTTTTATTTTCTTCCCAGTTTGATTTTCCACTAATGCTTTAAATTCTTTGAATTTAGACAATACTTCATTTAACTCTTTGAGTTTAAGAAATTGGATCCAAGTTTTTCTAGAGTAGTCATCAATGAAGGTCACATATTATGAATATCCTCCTAGTGAGATAGTTGACATGGGTCCACATAAGTCTGTGTGAATAAGTTCTAGTAAATACTTGGTTTTACGTTCACTGGAAGAAAATGATTTTTTGATGATTTTTCCTAGGGCACATCCTTTACAAGTTCCAATATGATCAGATTTTAGCTTGGGTATACCTGTAGTGATTCTACTTATGGAAGGAAGAGTACAAAATTTGAGGTGTCTTAATCTTCTGTGCCATAGTTGATTAGAACTTGTTACTTCATGACTTAAGGTTGTTTGATGACTATTATATAATTTGTATAGACTCCCATCTCTATACCCTACTGAAATGGCATTTTTAAGGTTAGTGTTTTTAGGCCATAATAACACTTTGTTCTCTTGAAATGTAACATGATAGCCTTGATCAGCTAAGCCTAAAATAGAGACTAGATTCCTTTTTATGCCTGGTACAAATATAACATCTTTTAACTGTAGAGTTACTCCTATTTTCAATTTGATTGAGTAGGTCCCAATTCCTTTTGCTGGATAGGTGGAGTTGTCTCCAATAGTGACTTCTTCAGATTAATCTTCTTCTAGAGTTTCAAATTGATCTTTGAATTCTATTATATGTAAAGAAGCTCCACTGTCAATTATACATGTATTTTTATTTGAGTGAACTTCACTTGATAAGGCAAGGAAGAATAATTATATTTCTGTTCCTTTTACTTTTGCTAGTGTTGCTTGGATTTTTCACTTCTTAGGACAGTATCTATGAGTATGACCAAACTTATCACATTTGAAACATTGCATTTTATAGAAGTCTCATTTTTTGTGATGTTTATGGGAATTTCCTACATAATTAGTGTTAGAATTTCCTTTCTTATGTTTAAAATTCCTTTTATTTCTTTTGGAGTTTGAGTGATTATGAATTTGAAGAGCTTGAATTTCATTCCCTTTAGTAGGTCTGAATCCTCTTGATATTAATTGAGATTCCTCTTGAGTGCAATCATTCTTTAGCTGATCAACCTTGGGTAGAGAGGAATGTAATGTTAAACATTGAATAAATGATTCCCATGTGATGGGTAATCCTCTAAGGTTTATTAAGGTTAGCTCCATGTCATCAACATTATTTCCAATGATGGATAGTTGATCCCTTAGTTCTGCAATCCGAAGAAAGTAAGATGTAATGGTTTCCCCTCTATTCATTTTGAGATTTCGTAGTTGTTGTTTGGGTGTAAGCAATCTGTTTGTATTGTCAATCTCAAATGTTTCTTGAATGGTTTTGAATACTTCATAGGTAGTTCTGAGTCTGGCTATGGAGGGGAGAATATGATCTTTTACTAAATCAATTATAATCTTCTTGGCTTTGTTGTTACATCTTTTCCAAGTAGCTTTTTGTTTCTTCTTCCGACAAGCTTGTATTTTATTCAATATAAGACTCTAACTCTAGTTCTTCAAGCAAGGTAAGAATTCAAATTTTCCATGAGAAGAAATTAGATGCTCCTTCAAGTTTTTCTTCTACTTCCATACTATTGGCCATTATATATATATATATATATATTAAAACAATAAGTAATATAAATTTTAGTCTTGAGATATTTCCTTCTATTGAGGCTCTGATACCATGTTAAGTTTAGGATCGTAATAGAGAAAATCTTACAATGATAAATGTGTTGATGTTGTATATATATATTCTTACTGATTATGTATATATATATATATAAATATATATATATATATATATATATATTATTAGTATGCTGCTGAGAGAAGACAATGCCACTGTAATTGATTGTCTTTCACAGCCAACACTGTTTATTATTAATATGTAAATGATGAGACATGACTGTGTAGAGTCATGACTCTACATGGCTAAAGCCACGTCGAGCCATGCCTCTACACAGCCGTGTAGGCTGGCACTGTTTTGAAAGAGTGTGGGTGATATATTAATGTGTTTGTATAACCATTAGTTAATGGTTATCATAACACATTAACAATGTGTTACAATAACCATT
>MU225430.1:3665915-3677051 GCA_018584345.1 Thuja plicata
TAAAAAAAAACTTAAAATCATGAAAAATTGAAAAATAAAAAAAATCATTCAAAATTCAAAATAAAATAAAAAATCAAAAAAAAAAAATCAAACTCATAAAAAAATAAAAATATCAAAAATATAAAAAAAAAATAATTAAAAAAATAAATTTTAAAAATAAAAAATAAAAGAAACTATTTAAATATTTAAATATTTAAAAAAAAATACTTACCTTAGTGCTCCACCACCTATCCGCGCGCTCTCACCCTCCCTCCACTACGCTTGGCTCATCAAGCTAAGAGCTCGCGCGGCTGAGCTACAGCCTCGGGCAACTTGGCTATGAGCTCTACTTGCCTACGGACGAGCCGACTCATTTTTAAACTTGTTTTTTCTTTAATATTTTAATTTTTTTTTTAATTTTTCAAAAAAAAATTTAAAACCCACCAATTTTTTAAAACCCACAAAAACCCATATTGTTTTTAATAAAAAAAATAGTTTTTCAGATTCTTCATCAAATTTTCATCAAAAATGCACATTTTCATCAAACCCTAGTTTTTTTCAAATGTGACAAATCATGCAATAAAACAGGATTTTTTGTGAAACATATCGGGGGGTCGTACTCCCCCGGTCTCTGATTCCGGTGGACTTTCTCGAATCAGTACTCTGCCGCAAGAACCACCATTTTTCCACCTTGCAATTACTTGGCACCAAAAGACTCCAAAACAACTTGCACAATGAGCTCCCAAAATTTGACTTTGCACCTTTTCAAAGCCATTCTTTTGCAACTAAGGGGTATTGTAGTGAGATTTTTTTCTCACTGAGCATATTTTTCCATCATCACACTTTGGGATATTTATCAAGTTCAAAGATCATCCTTTTTGGGACTGAAATTAACATGGCTTATTTTTATCAAATTTTTGCAATCATCATAAATCATTTTTTTGCACTCCAATGCTTGTAACATCATCTCGATTTTCATCTTGTGGGGGAATAGTGGCACTAAGGTGTCTAGTTTTGTGAATTATTTTGAAATTGCGGACATCAGACGTCGAATTTTTTATTTTTACATTAGGGTATCAAAATGGAATAATTTTCACAACAGTGGTATCACACTATTAACAAAACAACATCAAGATCATATCAGGAGTATATCAACATCATTTTTGGCATCATATTGACTTCATCATATTGACATCATCATATCAAAGATTCACATTAGGGATTCACATCGAAGTATCAACATCATATCAGAGCATCATCATCAGTATCAACACCATATCAGACATCAGTATCATCATCAGATCAAACATCAGATATTCTTTGAACCAGTGCACTTCGCACATCTATTCAAAGAGGGGCATTTGTAGACACCCTAAATTGGTCAACCAAAATCAACATGGTCAACCAAAGTAAAAAAGGGTCAAATCAAGTCAACATCATGGATTAAATAACAAAGCCATTTAATTAATTAAATCTAAGCCAAAAGGGGATTAATTAAACTATATAATTGATTAAATCAATTAGTTATATATTTCAAGTTAAATAAATAAAAAACAACCCATTTAAACCCCTTACATGGCTAGTTTAATTAATTGATTGATTTAATTAAATCCTAATTACTTTCAACAAAGGGGACAATGAATCAAATAGCCAATGAGAAGAAGGGATGAAGATCTTATGGATCACTCTAAGGCTTTTCTATCCTCACTACTCATTTAAGCTTTGCTATCCTCACCACTCATTTTTTTAATCTTGTCCCCCTATTTGAAACCCATCACTCAAGCTTGACCTCAACTCTACCTTTACCTTGGTTAATCAAACTCACCCCCTACCCTTGGGAATTCCTATAAATAGGAGAATTTTCTTAGTGAAAGTTTACCAATTCACATTTAGGGTAAGAATTCACATTCAAATTTCATCTTGAATTGGGAATTTATCATTGAGAATTGAAGCATTCTTGAAGTTCCTTGTTATAATGGCAAAATCATTCATGATTACATATAAATTGAGCATAAAATAGGGCATTTCATATTAATTTTCATCTTAGATCCATACCTTCATCATCATTAGCATAATTCTCATTCTAGGGGTTGTCACTTTAGGATGCTTTTGTAGGTGAGAGAATTTGTTTAATCCTTATAGATAGAGATCCATGAGACTCTATTAATTTTCTTTTACTGTCAAAGTTGATTAACCTAGAGTTAGATCTTTCAAACTTTATTGAAAAGTATGTTAAACTAATATTTCATGTAGGTTTGTGAATTGCAGGTTTATGAAATACAAGTGGGTTCACGAAATGTAACATATAAATTGGTGAATACCTAAATGAGATAGGTCATTTACCAAAATATATGAATGTTGTATTATTATTATGGAGGAAGAGTCCAAGTCTAGCTTAAGGAAACCCGATTACCATTAGATAAGGTGCCAATTCGTGATCTTGAAAATGTAGTCCCTAGGTTATTCTTCCTATTTGTCAAAGAGGGTTTTATAATTAATATGCAATGAAATGACAAAGAGAGAGTGTAACCACCTTGAGATTAGTTGAAAGAGGCAAGTTTAGATCTGGAAAAAATGATTTTTAGACTATGTCATAAACTAGAACTGCATTGGATCTAGAATAACAAGGTTAGAATTTGCTAATTGTGAAATTGTCGAAATCCCAAGAATAGGTCAACTTCCCTTTTATACGTTGAATTGGGGTATAGGCCGAGATCAAACTATGTATGATAGACTGGGAACTGAAATTGTGGATGTGAACTAGAATCTATAATCCATATTTACCTGTTCTGAGTCCAGGAATCTGAAAGTCCATAAATCAAATTGTGCACACAAGAAAAATGGAATTTTTTTTTGGGGCAGAGAGTGGGGGAGGGGCTTGCCTTGCTCAAGCCCTTGTTTAGGAATTAACCTTGAATTGAAATAAAGGAAATGCTAGAATGTAGTAAAGATTAGATCTAACAATAGAATGTGTAATACCATATAAATGAAATTATGCTTAGTATGTGATGAAGTATGTTGATGCAATAGCTTTCACTCAAGACAGAAACTCAAAGGAAATTATGTAAGACAAAACTATATGTAGTAGATTATTATATTTCACCTCGATGTGGGATTGAAGAAGACAAGGAAGAATAATTGAATTATAAATGTGGATAACCCCCTTTGAAGGCCAACTCCTTTGTCTCTAATGAAGAAAGAAGCTAGATCTATGGAAGGAAAGGCATGCTTGGTTGATCGGTGAATGGATGCCTTTAATGCTTGCTTTATTGAAATCACAAAAAATATCTTGAATGCACATTGGAATGGATTTCTTGAAGTGTATGAATGAATGAGTTTTGATTATAATGATTGAATAGATTTCAAAATGAGAAAACACCTCCTTTTATAGTGATTCAGGGCTTGGATTTACAGAGGTTGACAAAGAAGAGTGAGGAAAGGAAAAAACCTTGCAATGGGCCTGAGAGCTAATCAAAATTCACAACCTTGGGTATAGATCAAGGTTGACCTATACCAAGTATAGGTCAAATTCAACCTATACCTCAAGGTACATAAAATCAAGGAAATGTTTGGGCCTTGAGAGGTATTAAGGGTGTCGAGGAACATATGGTGAAATAAACAACTAAGTGGGAAAATATGAAATTAAAGCCATCTTAGAGTTTTGAGCAACAGTAGAGGAAGAAAGGGGGCCTTGAGTTAAAAAATATAAATGTAACATGAGGTTCTAATGTAAGAAACACATTAAGGTGGGCTAAAATTATCCCAAAATATTTATTAAAGTAAGTGCTTAATATTTAGGATAGTACAATTTCAATATTTTTTCAAGAGGTATTTTGGATAATGTTAAGGTCAATTATGACTTATGTAATTTCATAATTAATATAATTGCTAACTTTTGGCATTAAAATATCACATCCCTAATGTCTTCATGCAAACCCGTTAAGTTATCATGCTCACATCTTAGAATTCAGTATGTGTTTCAGTTCTCAGATGTCCAGGACATCATTTGATGTGCCTTTTAGGGCAGTTCCATGGTCATACATGTTTTTTTGGGTCATCTTGTAGAGGTATAAAAATTTATACTTTAATGAAGATCAAGTTTATAGTTTTATCTCTAGATACATACAAGATCACAACTAGGAAAATTTGGGACAAAAATGTTTCAGTATGAAATTTTTGTTTAGGGGTTCGGGCCCACAAGGGTAACCAACGCTCATCAGACAATTAGGGGTTATATGGTAAATTGAATTATATTATATTTACATCATTTTATTCATTTAAGTAATTGTGATAAATAATAAAAAATATTAAGTGGAGGGGCAAAAATTTATTCTAAACAATTATATTAAATGTTTTAATTGCTCAAAAAACTGTCAAGATGATGAAAAGATTAAAATATTTTTTTAATGATTTTAAAATATTTGAAATGGGGACAAAATGAGCTAAAATGTCACAATTATGCATGGTCAATGCCTACACGTGGAGGCTATCCACACACTCACAAGGTATATGGATCTATTTAAGGGAAGTCATGATGATGCAAAGAAGCATTAAGATTAATTTCCAAAACCCAAAGTTTAATATTGAGAAAACAACTAAATATTAATGGTGGGTGTGGCTTGCAAGGAAATTAAATGTGAAATATGAAATGAAATATTTCCTAAATTCCAGGCCGCACGTTCAAAGAAGAAAACATTGCCAGAAAATATTGAGAGTTTTAGAAAATGGTGCGATGATGTAGGGGGCATGGTATTTTTAATGAATTTTAAAATAACATTTTATCTGTGCAATGTGGAAATAATATGCATGATCACAAGAGAAAAACTTGATGTCAAAACTGAGCCACAAACTTGCACCTTAATATTTTTATGCTACATTAAACCTTTGGAATATTTTAATGTTTCTCCAAGTTCCACATATTTAGAAAGTGTAGCAACACAAGCTTCACATAAAATATTAAATTGTGGCTATGAACTTGCACCTAACAATAAATGTAACACAAAATGTTAAACTTATTTTCAATGTTTCCAGTGTAATTTTTGTTGGAAACTACAATTGAGACAATTGTTATAATTTCATTGATGTCAAAACTTAATTGGTAGGACAATTTCTATCTTTTGAAGTGCCATATTAATTGATTGATGAAGAAGATTTGAAAAGGAGAGATAAAAAGAAGACCTAGTGAATGGATAATTTATGTGAAACTACAATGGGTACTTGATGAGATTGCACCTTGACAAGGTAATATATTGTTTATCTTAAGTCTAAGTGAAGTTTGGATGACTACAAGAATACTCTTGTTTGAGTTACATAGAAGAAGATTAAGGAACTTAAGTATGTGTCAAGTAATGATGAGTGATGTGAGTGTAGACTGAGCACAATTATATGCTAGGAAAATTTTAGTTTTGACCAAGCATCAGCATGTGCTGAGTGTCAGAGAATTAGCGAGTTACACAGTATTTGCTTAGTCTTAGTATCATGAGAGTTTGAGAGAGATTCGAGATCCCAACTGACATAGTTGATTTTCTTGGGATATGTGAAGCATATTTAAGACAAGGATGATTGTTGTGGAGAATTAAATAATCATTTAATATATGTTTAACCATTATATGTATGGATTCAAGAAGTAGTTTTAGGATGTATTCTACAATGTAGATGGAAACAAAATGATGGAAGGATTCGTTGGATCTTACCTAAACCTAAGATGTACGGTGATGATTAAGAAGAAATAAATCAAGATACCTGATCAACAAGGTATAAGTTTAACCTAATTGTAGGTTATATTTGTGGTGGTATATGGTTAATTTAGTTGATTGGCAAAATCTAAACAGAAATAAGAGAAGGCTTAAGAGAGTAGTAAAGGACTATACAATGGTGATTGCTTGAAGGACTTTTGAGGAGATTAGAATGATGGAAATGAAAATGAAGGTGATTTAGTGAATTATTATTTGAGCTATAATTGGATCTATATTTTCAACGTGATTTGTATGTTTTAGATCATAATTTTTTGATACATTTTAACCATTGTATCACTTGCAAAATCCTTTTAAACAAGGTTGACCTAACAATCATATTTTTAAATCCTTTAAACAAGGTGATAGTCTAATGGAATGGTCTAAGCCCTCTAACAAGGCTCACTTCTAACACAGTGATTAAATTCTTTAAGCGGGTCATATTTAACAAGGATTATTGTAACTTTTAACCGGGTTGGCTTTTCATAGAGCTCACTTTAGAAGAGTGGAAAATTGGTAGCATGTTACTAGAGGTTTTCCCTATATTGGATTTCCAAGTTAAATCCTAGTGTCATATTTGTGTGAATTATTTTTGATGTGTTGTGCTATTAAGAGTTTTAAATTCTACAAATTGATTACAATAGAAAAATAAATGCGAGTTTATATTGTTGATCATATGCTATAGAGACTAAGTGGATCTGATTTGGTTGAATTATTTTAAAGTTCATTGGTACATCTAGACCTTGGATAATTGATTCACCCCCTCTCAGTTGTTCTAAATATTTATAAAAATTAGTATCAGAACTATTGTGGTTCTTGTAGAGAAATTTTTTAAGGTACTTGAAGCTAAAGATCAAGATGTCTAAAAAGGAGGAACCAAGGATGGACAAGGAGAACTTCCTTGAATGACAAAGTTTGATGAAGCTACACCTAGTTGGGATTGGAAATTTAGAAAAATACTTTGTGGAACATGATTACATAAGAGTGTCTACACCTATGATAACCCAGCATATGAAAGAAAAACAAGAACAAAACCAAGCAATGTTGGATATTGCATCAGCGCTAAGCTATCCTAAATTTGAAGACATAAACAATTGCAAAATTAAAAAATAAATGTGTGATACACTAAAAACTATCTATGGAGGTGATATAAATGCACTGAGAGCCAAATCTAAAAGCTTGAGAGGTAAGTTTGATGAAATGAGAATGAAATATGGTGAAATTATTGTTCAGTATTGTAGTCGAGATAAGGTGGTTGTAAATGCAGATGAGCCAATGGAACTATTAGTGATGATATTGTTATTAGCAAGGTACTGAGAACCTTAATTCCTATATATATTATTAAAGTATCTTATATAAAAGAACTAAGATGTAATCCTAGTAACAAATTAACTCTGGAAGGTCTAAGGGGTAGACTTACTTCTTTTGAAATGTCAAATTTTGATAATTTCACTCCTAACCATGTTGATTCTGCATTAAAATCATAATTGACTCTTCATATATCTAGAAAAGGAAAATAAAGACATGTAAATAGTGAAAGTGACACTTATGATGAAGATCTTGATGAACTTGAAGAACTTATTTATAGAAGACTACCAAGAGGAAGAGGAAAATAGAAAGGTAAACTTCCTATAATCTATTTTTCATGTAACAAAGTTGGCCATATTGTTGCAAGATGCTCTGCCAGGAATGACAAGGATGAGAGAAGAGAAAGAAAGTATAAAGACAAAATGGATGATAGAGATTTCAAAAAGTATAAGGAATATAAAGACAAAGGTAAGAAATCATGGTATATTGCTGAAGAAGACTGGTAGTGAATCTGATAAATTTGATGACAAGGATATAGAAGTTGTTTATGTAGCTATGAAAGATGATTCTGATGATGAAGAAAAAACTGCACTTATTTCTTATGAGTAAAGGTGATATATGGATAATTGATAGTGGTTGTTCACATCACATGACTAGTGATAAAAGTAAATTTGAAACCTTAAAATATTTCAAAGGTGGCAGTGTTAAGTTTGGTAATGACAAACTATGTCCCATGAAAGGAAAATGATCAATAAAATTGACTGATGAGATCATATGTCACAATGTCTATTGGGTTAAAGGACTAAACTATAACTTGTTGAGTGTTTCTCAGTTCAATACTTATGGATACAAGGTTGAATTTCAAAATATTAAAGCTAAGATATTGGATTCTACTAGTGAACTGATTGGAAGTCGAGAACATACAAGAGGTAATTATTTCTATCTAGACTTATCTCATGAGATATGTTTTCTTGCACAATTTGATGATATATGGTTATGGAATAAGAGGTTATTTCAAGTGAACTTTGAAAATTTCGTAAACATTAGTAAGATGAAAAGAGTAAGAGGGTTAGAAATATTGAAGACACCTGTTAAAGTTATGTGTAAGCAAGGTCAGTTGGGAAAAATGAAAAAGTCTAGTTTCAAGAACAAAACCTATACTTCAGATGATATTTTGGAATTGGTTCATACTAACCTAAGTTATGGAATTATTGGTGTACAAAGGTACCGAGGTTAAAAATATTCCATACTGTTTGTCGATGATTACTCTAGAATGATGACTATAATGTTTCTTAAAGAAGAATTTGATGCCTTTTAGTTGTTTCATTGGTATTTTGTAAAAGTTGAAAAAGAGAAATTTAAGAACTTGATATGTCTTAGATCTAACAGAGGAGGAGATTTTATATCTAATGAGTTCAACTTATTATTCAATGATAAAGGAATTAAAAGATAGATGTACACTCCAAGAATTCTCCCACAGAATGACATAGCCAAGAGAAGGAATAGATCAATATTTGATTGTGCTAGAACACTGATGATAGAAAAATATGTTACACAAAAGTACTTGAGAGAAGCTATAAGTACAACAGTGTATACCTTGAACCGATTACAAGTCAAGAAAGGTACTGATATTAAACCCTATGAGTTATGGTATGGGTACGCACCTAATGTAAAATATTTTAAAGTTTTTGGGAGAAAATGTTATATATTGAAGGACAATACAAATGGTAAACTTGTAGCTAAAAGTGATGACAACATATTCCTAGGTTACTCCACTAAGAGAAAAGCATACAAGTGTTTGAATTGTACACTAACAAAGTTGTAGAAAGTGCAAATGTTAGAATTCATGAATGTGCAGAAAATAATGAAGTTGAATGGAAGAAAGAACATGAAGATTACAAATCTTTCATTTACCTAAACGAAGGAGAGCCTAGCAGTGTGCCTGAACCTAAGAGAGAAGTTGTCCAACAACAGAATGATGTTTCTGAGCAACAACAAGAAAATACCAAGATACAAAAGGACGTTGCCAAGCATTAGGAGGAGACTACCGACGAAGAAGTAGAGACACAAAATGAAGCTAAAATTAACTATGATGATGAATCGAAGAATGAACAACAAGAGAAAAGAAGACCATAGCCTAAACTAGAAAAATATATAAGAAGACATCACACACCAGATCAAATTATTGGAGATAAATATTCAGAGGTCATGACAAGAAGAAAATTCAAAAATTTGACATGTTTATTGTGTGCATTCGAGCTGAAAATAGTGAAAGGTGATTTGGGAAATGAAGATTGGATACATGCCATGAATGGATAAATTGAACAAATTGATAAAAACAAAACTTGGACACTAGTACCTAGACCAAAGGATAAGAATGTTATTGGAACAAAGTGGGTATTTAGAAATAAGCTTAATGAACATGGAAAAATTGTAAGAAACAAAGCCAAAATGGTATGCAAAGGTTATGCACAAGAAGAAGGTGTTGACTATGGTGAGACTTTTGCCCCATTTGCTAGGTTGGAAGGAGTTAGAATTCTTCTGGATTATGCAGCTTATACAGGATTAAAATTATATCAAATGGATGTCAAATAAGCATTTCGGAATGGAATACTAGAAGAAGAGGTATACATTAAACAAGCTGAAGGATTTATTGATTCAAGTAAGAAGAATATGGTTTGCAAGTTACACAAAGAATTTTATGGATTAACGCAAGCCCCCAGACCATGGTATGAGAGAATACACAATTACTTAGTCAAGATTAGAATTACAAGGGCAAACTAGAATAGTAATTTGTATTTAAAGTTTGAGAAAAGTAAAGGGATATTGTTAGCTAAAACATTTGTTGATGATATCAAATTTTGAGGACAAGATATTTTATGCCAATTATTTGCAAAAGAGATGCAAAGTGAATTTGTCATGCCCAAAACTTGGGCAAAAACACACGAACAAAATTTTTAAAAAATGCAAGAAATGGAATACTAAAGCAACGACACGGGTAACACATGCATGCAAATCGAGGTAGTTGACCAAAAGTCAACTAGAGTTGACCCAAAGTCAACTATACACTACAAAGGGGAATGATACAACTAGGGTTTGCTTAAAACCAAGGGAACAGTTATGCACGCAAATTGAGATAATTTGACTAAAAGTCAACTAGGGTTGACCAAAAGTCAACCGTGTCTTGAAATACATGAAGAAGGGTCTCAAGGGTCTACTAAGTGCTCAGAAAGTCAAAGGAGCACAAAATGAGATAGTTGACCAAAAAGTCAACTGTCTCCAAAAAGGTTCGAAACCGAAACCCTAGGGTTTAGATACCCCAAGGAACACTGGGTTCCAAATTCGAGGCCAACGGACAAGGTTTGAACAAGGGTTGACCGAAAGTCAACTACGTACGTCATGGGTCAAGGGGTAGCGATAATGTCCCTAAAGACGTATATCGTGAATCTAAAGGGGGGAATATGACCCCCTGATAACAATAAAGAAGGTTAACTAAAAGATTAATTCTAAAATGATTAATCTAATAAGACCTTAAATTCCTAAATCATATATTTATCTTCAATCATCAAAGTCTTTATCTAAAAGCAAATTCTAACATTGAATTTATTAAACACGTGACTTTTTAAATTAAATTATCCTAAAGTTATAAAGAAATATTAAATCTCTAATTAAGATATCTATATCACAAAATCAAATCTAAATTAACATCTTACATATATAAAAATAATAAACCATTTAAATAAATCCTAAACTAAAATGAATTAAGATCCTAACACTAACAACAAATATATATATAATTCAAATCCTTTTAAACAATCTAAATAAAACAATTATCTTACCAGCAAATCCCTATAATGTAACTTCTAAACATAATATAAAAAAAATATGCTAAACCCTAAGCAAAGGGTAGAGGCGGCAGAAAACGTAGAGCGGCTGCGTAAGAGGGGACGGGTGGTGGAGATGGGCGGAGGGCAGTGGACGAGCTGTGCACGCGGTGGTGGGGAAGGTGCAGAGACGAAGCCGAGCGGGGAGGGCAGAGGGGAGATCGGAGCGGAGAGAGGGGAGGGTGGTGGCAGCCGGCGGTTGGGGAGCGGCGCCCAACTGTGGAAGCCGTGGG
>MU225430.1:3710560-3730958 GCA_018584345.1 Thuja plicata
TTTTTGGGAGGGATTTCTTAATTAAATATTTTTAATTAAGATAAAGGGATTTAATGACATAAAAATAAATAAATTAATTAAATAATTAATTAATTAATAAATGATGATGTCATCAGGGGTTTTTCAGGAAAATAAAAATACTTTATTTTCTAAAGGATTTTTAGGTGTCTACAATATATATATTCAAAAAAGTGTTTACTGAAAATATGGTATATATATTATTTTAGTTCATTGTTTGCATTGCTTCTAATGTTTGCCTTGTGGATCAAAAAATATTTACATCAAAATGTACAAAAAGAGGCCAAGCCTTAACTGAAGAGAGTCAATGTATCATAGCTTAATACATAACAAAAAATAATAACAACAAAAGAGGGATTTAGTGTAGAATATCATCATAGGTCTCAGTCCAGGAAGTCCATCCCCAGTGGACCTTCCATCTAGACTAGGTTCTTCTTAGCTTGGATTTGGGCCAATATATATGTATATATATGATCATCTATTACGTTCTTATTCTTTTTAACCTCATGGTGGAGCTTCTTCACAGTCTTCTCAAAGATAGCAAGGTTGTCCATGTGTCGTCTCGATTCATATCCATATTTTATCTGAAACACGAACATGTGAAATGTCCGATTTGAAGGAATCTTTTCAGCTTCTCTCTTTCAATTTGCATATTGATACAAACCTGTGAAGAGATTTTAAAGTGTATGAGCTTTCAAAAAGACTCAGTAAGGGCTCTAGCAGTGCCTTGATACCTCTTTTAATTTCTATATTTCCAAATCTCCAAAAGAATGTTAGAAGATAGTACACTCCAGAACAGATTAGTGTCCTTATTTAATCCATAAATGTGTCGAGTAATAATTTCAAAAGTATTAAGATATTTAAGATAAGTGATACCAAACATAAGCCATATTTCTTTAGCAAAAGTATTAATATGTTTTTTAATTATATACATGATCAATAATATTATAAATAATATACTATATTATATATAATATATAATTAAATAGTAAATATTTTAGAATGTGTAATAGCTATAAATATAATATTTTTTACATGGAAATATAGTTTAATCTAAAAATATAAATTGAAACAATCATAATTTATAATTATAATTTGAAATCATACAATAGGATGAAGTAAAAATGTATCAATTCTTTTTTTTTAAAAATTACCTCTAGGATAAAGGGAAAAGAGATGGAATATTTTTAGTTACAAAACCAAGAAATAATAAAACAAAGAATTACAGATTTTAAGATCAAATGAAAATATAGAGTGCAATTTAGTGAGCTAATATTTTCATATTGTAGGAAAGGGGAATATGAAACCAAAAAATAAATGTATTGTTGGGAACTACATAGTAATGCGGATAAGAGCGGATATTTTTTTGATAAAATAGAGTTGGAGATACAAAGAAAATTGAAGAATTGTGATGTCAAGTGTCAAAGAAGGGATACAACTTAGATTTTGAGAGAGCGATAAATGTCAACTACAAGAGAGAATGTGCAAAGTGTTAGATTGATATTTAATTTTAGAACTCCATCTTCTATATATCTCCTCCTTCATTTTTAAGGGTTCCATAGAGGTGAACATAAAAATTTAAAAATATATATAGTGTACGAGTTAGGTTGCCAATGTACAGTTAGTAGTTTTTAATTTGTAATTTTTTCTATATTCTCAATTGAGATTCATGATTAAATCTTATCATATAGTTGTCCTAATGGTGAAAATATAAATTTATTTGAGTTGAAGTAAAAAAAAAAAGGGATTGTGCATAATTTGCAGAAGTTTTTGTTGTCTTGAATTTCATTTGTTATTGCATTCGACTGTTGGAGCAGTTGAATTGTTGTGATGACTGTAATGGGCATTTTATGTTTTTAGATTAATTGTTAGGAATGGTTGATTGATGTGTTTGAGTGCTCTTTTTGTATCTAGGCAATTACATTTACAAGATCTTCAGGACATGTTTGAAATTATATAATGTAACATGCTTTTTATTTGACAATATTACCCTTATCTAGGAACTAGTTAATCTAGTACAAGTTCTTCTTTAGTTTGGTTCCTTTAATCAAAATCATGTTTATTTTTATGTCATAAGGAGTAGAGTTAGGCTAGAATCTATTGTTATAAATGTTCAAATATTTAAGGGGATTATATAATAAAATGGTGAAATAGAATCTCTCATTATATTAGATCTGAGAATTATCAATTGTTAAAGTCTATATTTTCTATCAAGAGTGAATTGTTCACTATATACAGATCTGAGAAATAGGAACATCATTCTGATTTTGGTGGAGATTAATGTGAGGAGGGATTTGTGCCTTTTTTATGTTACACTTTTTGTATATTTAAGCATCTGTTGAGTGCATGATATATTTTTTAGAAATACATTTTTTGGTTTTCTATTATCATTGATGCCGAATATTGTGTTTTGGAGGTGTTTGTGGTTGTCCAAACACTATGGCTCAGATGTCTACTACTAGTGAATTAAATGTGTCTACTAAACCTATAGTATAATAGAAGACAACTATATATCATATGATTAGTTGAAGATAATATTTAACAGTGCTTCAATATTCTTTTTCTATTATAATGTGAATTTGGTTCTATAATTGTTGTTGTCCTTAATGGTTTTCATTGATGTCAATACAACATATTATGGATTGTTTATTTGGGTTCAATCCTATCTTAGATTCTTTTTTGTACTTTGGTGGATGCATTTATAATGTATAGATCATATTCATTGGTACCAAAGACCACAATGATGGTGTAGTGTGTTCTTATATATAACAAATGTTGTATTGAGAAAGGTGATCCATGTTTCATTCCTTACCATGGTGGGAATATTTCATTATGATTAGGTTGAACTTGTTGTTGGCATGTGACGGTATAAGAGAGTGATGAATCTACTTGTTTTTGTATGCTTTCTTGCAAGTATTTATGAAGTGATTATGAATCTAACAACTAAAGATAGATGTGTTGATGTATATACGAGTGGATGCAATCAGTAGCAAACTGTTATATCATTTTTGTATTGTAGTTTATTGGTGGCAATGACTTTAGTTGTGGATTTAACTTGCATTTTTAAAATATTTTTGAAGTGAGCCCATTTGTGTTTGTATTGAGCCTATCTATTTTAGTAGTGTGCCTATTTATATCAAAAATTAGCCTTTCTTATTTATGGTTAGTTAGCCCAACTGTTAGTGAGATAAATAGTAGTGACCAAACTGATAGTAAGCCCTTATAAAACTCACCTTAACCAGTGTCACCTTCATTAGTGTTCATTTGATGAAAATTATTTTCACCATAGTATTTCCTAGTTTGGGTTTCCACATAAATTGTGGTGTTCATTGTGTTGACGGTTTTTTACTTTCATGTTTGTATTTATTATAAGTTTCTGATCAGTTTAAGAACATACTAGAATAACATAAGTGAATGGAATTGAATTTTTATAACTAATTCAACCCCCTCTCATTTATTCATCCTATTCAACAATTGGTATCAGAGCTTTCATTCCTTGAAGAGAGCTTAACTGCTTGAGGTAGATCTTATGATGCATAAACTAAACATTCTTATATTTTATTGATGTGACTGCAGTTCATGGAAAGAGAATATTAGAGGATACATGATCTTGATCACTTATACTACTTGGAAGAATGTTGAGATGAAGTACGTTGTTCCTTATAGTGGCCTCAAAATTCAACACAAAATCATAGCCTTTGAGGCAAATGAAAAATCAAGGTATGCAATTTTTAGTTCTTTATGAAAAATTGAGAACTATCGAAGGCTATTTTATTGAAGGACGTATATGAAGTTTGGTAAAAATTGAAAGATATTTATGAAGGAAATGATAGATTTAATTTGTCTAAAAGGATAATAGCTAATCGTCGTTATGAGAATCCTATAATGAAAGAAGGTGAATATATTAGAAGATATTTTTAGAGGGTTGATAATGCAGTGAATGAAGTCAAGAATCAAGGGGAAATACCATTGATGAAGATGTCATGGAAAATATCTCGTTGTCCCTACCATAAAGCTATAGTGACAAGATATGATGAATTAAGGAAGTTTATGATCCAAAGAAGTTTTCCAGAGAACAATTATTTAACATCATGACCATGTTTGAGATGAGAAAATTTGGAAAAGACAAGAGTAGATTTGAGATAGTGTTTAAAGCCACAAAGATAGAGGGAGAAATGGAAGATGAGGATACAAATGAGATGGAGGTAAAATTTTAAAGGAAGATCAATAAAGGTAATGGAATATACAAATTTATGTTACCCCTTAAATGTTTTAGATGTAGAATGACTGGTCATTTGGCTACTAAGTGTTTGGAAGAAGGCCCTACGAAAATTTAATAAGTTAAATAAGAAAGCTTGTACTATGTTAATGAAGATGATAGTATTGTAGATGATGAGTCAGAAATAGAGGATTGTAAATTATTCTATGATGATGAAGAAGAAAAACTTTGATGATAATTTTGAGACTGATTTGTATGTTAGAAGGAACCAAAATGAATGTCTAATGGATGGTGGTTGTTCAAATCATATGACTAGTAATAAAATAAAATTTGTAACACTTGATAAATATAATAGTGTTCATGTTAGATTTTGTGATGATGAGGTAGCATATATTTGTTGAACAAGACAAATAACTAAGAGGGGGTGAATTGGTTATAAATAATCAATTTATTCCACTTATGCTATTCTCATAAATAATTACACCAATCAAAATCTTATGATGGATATAAACACGTAAGCAAAAAACTATCAAATTAATGAAGACATGAATTTGCATGGAAACCCAAACTTAAAAAAACTACAGAGAAACTAATACTCATGAAATGAACACCAATTAAGGTGACATTGGTTTTGGTGATTTTTACAAGATCTCACTTATAGATTTATTATTGTTGTTTGGCTCACGATCAATTGGGATAACTACCCAAAAGTAAGAAAGGTTAACTACTAATATAGAGAATCTCACTGCCAATATAGATAGGCTCACTTCCAACACAAATAGGTTCACATCACGAATATAAGAAATGAAAGTGACGTGCACTATTTAATTCAATGTCACTGATACTCTAAAATATAAAAATGATATAAAAATCAACTACTTATTGCATAAACTCCCATATACATCAACACATAGATCTTTCATTGTCCAACTCACATTCACTTTGCATATACTTTTAATAAATCATGCAACAAAAAGTAAATTGATTTCCCTCTTATACGATCACATGCCAAAAACAAGGTTAGGTAAATTCAATTTGAAATAGGTCACATAAAAATATTTATTTGGTGGTAATGAATGAAACATGGAGCACCTGTCTCAATACAACATGCCTTACACATAACAACATGCTACACCACCACCAAGAACTTTAATATTCATAGATATGATATATGTGTTACAAATTCATCAATCAAAGCAAAACAAAAAGTTATAAGATAGGAAAAAATCAAATAAATAATGCATAACATATTGCACAATAAATTGAACTACCATCGATGTGGATAAGAGTAAATAATTGAAGCATGTCATCTGGTGCATGCTTCTGCTAAAGCACTAAAAAATTCAATCCACATATATGCATATATGTTGACATAAATGAAAACCATTAATGATAATAATAATTATAGAATCAACTTCACATTCTAACAATATCCACCTTTGTCATTAATGGAAGCATTCATCAACAACAAAGTAAGGAAATCACTCTAAAAGGATATCAACATCAAATTTCTCTATTCTTCTACCCCTTTGAAAATTATGACAAGGGGCCAAACTTCTCTTTATAGACTGACTCTTCCCCTTTGAGAGGAAACTACCAAGCATTAATCTAGAAAACTATAAGTATGAAATGCACTAGACCAATGCACACATAGGTGCATTACTAAGCACTAGGAAGATGTAGAACACTAGCCCCTCAATACCTTCTTTAATCGGTACAATTCTTTCTTCAATTTACATAGAACATCTGGATCCTTTCCTGACTTGAAACCTTCTGGATGTTCAATGTAAACTTCTTCCTTTAGTTCTCCATTCAAAACTGTTGAATTTACATCCATCTAATAAAAATTTAAGTTTTCAAATATTCCAAATTCTAAGAATACCTAAATCACCTCCATCCAAGAAATAGAGGCATAATTCTCATCAAAATTAATTTTGTCAATCTAAGTATAACCCCTGTAGAGAAATCTTGTCTTGTTTCTTATTAATTTTTCATTTTCATCCAACTTATTTTGAAAATCATATTCTTGTCAATCAGTTTCGAAACAAGCTCCCAAGTCTATTTCTTCCCTATCTGATCATGTTATTATTTCATTTCTCTTACCCAATTATGATCATTACATGCTTCTTCAACAAATTTAGGATCAATTTTTGAAAGTAAACACAACAAATCTTTCTCAACCATAATTATCTAGTTCTTGTAACAATGCCTATATTCTTAGCATGCCAATATATTGGTTCTTGGAATGATGTCTCTATACATACGTTGATGTCTTCATTGTGGATGTTGGAGCCTTCTGTGTCTCTTCCTCTTTTTTCCTATCTCCTTTTCTTTTGTTCTCTATAATAGATTCAGGTGTTTCTTAGGAGTTATCTAGAAACCTTCATCAACCTTCACATTTTCACTTTCAACAATCTTATTTAATCTCTATTTGTAACACCGATACACTTTTCTCTTTGTAGAATATCCAAGAAATATACCTTTATCTACTTTGCTACCAAAATTTACAATATAATCATAGTCTCTTTAAATGTACTATCTCCTTTAGAAAATATTGAAATATTTCACCATAGCTTCTCTCCCATGCCATAGCTCATATGATGTCTTTTCATACTTCTTCCAGCAAAAATTTTTTTTAGGTGTATATAATATTGTATGAACTTCTTCTCTCAAGAAAACCTCCAATAAACTCACTTCCTTGATGTTTTTTCTTGCTACTTCTCATATTGTTTGATTTATCCTTTTCACTACAACATTATGTCATAGTGTTCTATCCACTGCAAACATTCCCTTAATACCAGGATTCTCACAAAAATAGTAAAATTCATTAGAATTAAACTCACTTGTAATAAATCTTAAACATTTGATCTTTCTACCACATTAATTCTCAACTCTTTCTTTAAAAATCTTGAATATATAAAATCGTTCGGATATCTCTCTTAAAAATGCAACCTAAGACAATCTGGAATAATCAATCAATGAAAAATATGAAATATCTCTCACCTAGTAGGCTTCTTGTTCTAGTAGGACCAAATAGATCAGTGTGCACAAGATCCAATGGACCAGTAGATTAATGATATTTTTCCTTGAAATAATATCTACTATGTTTTCATTCCTAATATCCTTTGTAGATAACATTGTTTGGTTTACAAAGTCTAGGTAAGTCTCTTTGTACACATGATGAACTTATTATTACCAAATTGTCAAAATTGATCTGGCACATCATCTTGTGCAAGGGCCAACTATCACCAATCCAAGATATTAAACATCCTTCTGTAATCAAAGGTAATAAATATCCTTCTGTAGCTCCTTCATGTAAATCTCACAACCTTCATTCTTGAAAACAAAATCATATCCACTCTCACACATATTTCCAACACTAAAAAAATTTATGACACAACCCCTTCACATAATAAGTCTTCTTAGTATTATGTTTCCTATAAAATATAATAGATTCTCTACCAACAAAATGTATTTCCTTATCATCACCAAATCATGCAGGACCACCATCATACCTCTCAAGTGTTACAAATTTACTTTAAAATCCGGTCGTATATTTTGAACAATCACTAAAAATTAACCATTCATTTGTTTCCTTCTAACATATAAAGGAGTCTCAAAATTATCATCAATTTCTTGACAAATGTTAGAAATATCAAATCCAAGTTTTTCTTCTTCTTCAACATAAAATAAATAATCCTTTATTTGTGACACATCATCCTTAATGCTAGCATATTCATTAAAATAGTAATCTTTCTTATTGAACTTCTCAAATTTTTACCTAGGGCCTTTCTCCAAACACCTAGTAGAAAAATGACCAATATTTCCACATCTAAAGAATTTAAGGGATAACTTACCTTTGTATTTCCCAATACATTTCTTTAGGTTCTTGATAAGTTTACTTCCATCTCATTTGAATCCTTATCTTATAGATCTCCCTCTTTCTTTGTGGCTTTAAATGTTATCTCAGGTCTTCTCTTGTCTTTCCAAAGTTTCTCATCTTAGGTTGTTTCTTGGCTTTAAATGTCATCTCAGTTCTTCTCTTGTCTTTTCCAAAGGTTTAATCTTATCCATGTTAGTAGAATTGTCAATAGCTTTTCCATTTAAATCGAGATCAGATTTTTGTTGTTGGCTTCTAGTTTGTACCACAAAAGAAAATTGTAGTTAAGATTTTAGGATTACTTGACTAATAAGTCAATGTCAAATATTTCCAAATGATCACTTGTCTGAAAGCTTGGTAAAATATGTGTTGATGAAAGATCGTTGATCTTGGTACAAGGTGTAATATATAAAAATGTATATGTGTATATAATGTGTGCTGTAAAATGTATGATGGAAGATGTTGTTAATGTTGAGGAGAAGATAAGATCCCATTCCTAGCCTCAAATTTTACCAAGGAAAGATCCACCTTGATCAACCATAAGAAAATGGTTAATGCATAAATGCATCAATTGATCAGAAATAAGAAGAAAGAAGAAATTCTTACAATCCTGAATAATGGATGAAGAATATACTAGATTCAAATTGATTAAGACCTGATTTGAAATGAATTAGAAGACAAGTACTAAACTCAAAATATCACAGATATGAAGAATGTTGTTTTCGGGTGCTTGCACTGATTTTTTAGAAGTTCTGCAACTGGATCAGGCATAGGAACACAGAGACGGAGAAAATTCAAAAATATTTTCAAGATCTAGCTCAGGTCAATTTTGACCAAAATAGAATGTGGATTTTGACCCAAAATAGAATGTTGATTTTGACCCAAAAAATAAAGTCAACCTTGACCTGCACAGTCTGACAAAAAATATGGTTCTGAAACCTAAAATTTTTCCGAAAAGGGTATCCAGATCTGCACTCAAATCTTCCATCCCAAACATGTACCTAGAAGAAAAATGGTCTTTTTTTTTTTTTTGGGGGGGGGGGGGGGGGATTTCCTTGGCCAAACCCCACTTTTGGAATTAATCTTAAAGTATAATTGAAATTGCATAAATAAATAAAGTAAATAAACCAAATCACCTTTCTTATATAGAAACCCTTGTGGAAGATTCAAATCTGTGGATCCACAATTATGAATGCACCAACTGAACGTAGAATGTAGGATGTCACAAATCAATTTCTTGTAGATCTTCAACACCAATCTTGAATGGATATTGGAATAGGAAGAGGCTTGCATGGATTTGGATGGAGGAATATTTAAAAAGAGAGTTAAATAGAGCTTGAATCCTTCAATGGCTACCAATGGCTCTCCTTCATGAATTGAATGATTGAATGTGTTTGAATTCTTGAGATTAGATTCTTGATTCAACAGATCATGCATAGAGTTTTTGTTGATCAAATTTCTTCTTTTGTCTTAGATAAAATGAGAGAAGGCTTCTTTATATACCAATCTAGGGAATAATCTTCTAGGGAGGCCTACATAGGAGAATTAAATTCCAATTAGACCTATACCCTTAGAAGTGGACCTATATTAAATATAATTTTAAGGTTTGTTGCCTCGAAGACTGAAATAGCCGACCTGAGAGCGGGAATTAAATCTTTCCAAAGACTGACATCTAGAAACCCTAAAAACCTAGAATTTGGACCCTAGGTCAGAGTCGAGGTCAAATCTAACCTAGGTCAGGGTCTACCTTAAACTAGGTCAGGGTTGAGGTCAACCTTGACCCAAAAAGGTTGACCTTAACCCTGAGGTTAAGGAACTCAGATTTGTAGATTAGGGTGCCAAAAATAGGCTGGAGAGAAGTGGAAAAGGGGGCAGAACATGGGTAAAAGCCAAATCCAAGTTAGATGCCCATTCAAGGAGATTTAAATAACCCCAAACAACTTACTCAGAGGTCTAAACAATTCCAAAATGGAAGTGTTTCCATTTTCTAACTATACCTTTAGCCCCCACTTTAGCAAGAGTATATACTCGATGAAAAATCTTGGTAAAGGAGATCATAAAGAACATATAATATTCTTGAAATGAAAAGGGAAAAATGAATCCTCAAGCCCCTAGGGACTTAAGTCTTTATAAACTCTAAGATTACTATAATAGAAACATCACCAGTCAAAGAGAAAAAGAGAGAGGGTGTGATTACCTTGCCCAATAAGAACCTATGTCCCATTCTGAATCACAAAAGGAAAAATTGTAACTAGAAAGATGGATTTGAACCACCTAGTGAATGTGGCTACTCACTAGTAAAACCATCAAGGTTTTACTCTTAGGAATAATATATTCTAAAAGAGAAAAGCCAAAACATAGAAAAATCCAGTCTTAAAGACAACTTTCATCCATAAGGGATCAAAAACATTGTAAATTGAAACTAGAGGGATGAGAAGGTTGTGTGTTTGATTCACACCGGGTTCACCAAAATGTAATATATAAATGTACAATATAAAATTGCATGTGTGTGCATAATGTGTGTGTTTTGATAGACAATTCTTTCTTTTTGGTGTTAAATTTATATTTCATGTTATATCTTGCATGCATATTAGATTATCCTTCTTTTATGTTCTTGCATTTATATTTTCTTAGTTTAGTTCATTTACATTGAATTGGTTTGTGAGCTTCACTACCTCTAGTCCTACTTATAATAGTTCAGTTAGAAGAAGTCACAGACATGTGGGTTCCTTTGATCTTGAGTCTTCCTCTCCTTTCCTTTGATTCCAATCCTTCTATGGAGCATAACTCTTCTCACTCATCTCATGATTAGGATGATGCTTTAAGAGTTCCTCCTGAACAAGTTCAAAAACTATCAACTAAAATTGATAAAATGGGAATTTGGCTTATTCAAGAAAACCATAATCAATATTCTATTCAATCTATAGAGTCTCTTAAGAAAGTCATTTGTGATAGTGATAGTGATCAAGGTGTTAATCTCTTGCATGATATTACTCATCTTATGCATTTAAATGTTAAGCCTTTAGCTCAAGAGGCTCAATATTTAGGATTTACTCCTCCTTTCACTAGTGTGGAACCTCTTTGGTTCCTTCACCTTGTAATCCTACTTACATTCCTCTTTTAGTGACTACATCTCTTACATTTTCCAATCCTCTAACTTTAAATCTTCAACTTCCATCTTTTCCGGTGAGTATTCCATCGGTGTCTTTACCTACCTCACATACTTGATACCATAGTGTTACTTTTTCTTATTCCAATCCTCTTCCAACTATGGTTCCAAATTTTCCACCATTTGTGTCTTCTATTCATGCTGCTTCGTACACTTTTCCTAGTGTTCCTAATGTTTCTAGGCCTCTTATTTCTTCTAATGATTCCACCATGACTAGTTTTTCTCAAACTTTGTCATCTTTACAGCAACAACCTGCATCCTTAACTCAATCCAAGTTTAGAATTCCTACATGTGAAGTGGATAGTCCTTTATCCCTATACATTATTTTTGCTCATGTCCCTCAGCAAACCGATATGCCTCACCTTGAAAATTACAATGGTAAGGGAGATCCTCTCACTCATGTCAAAACATTTCAAATCCTTTGTAGTGACTATGCTAATGACCATAGGATATTGGCTAAGCTATTTTCTAGGAATTTTAATGATAAGGCCTTGCAATGGTATTGTTCTTTGCCTCCTTATTCTATTGATTCTAATCCAAAAGTTGCTAATACCTTTATTCAAGAGTTCCAAAATAATATTGGTCTGCAAGTTTCCTTAACCAATTTAATGCATTTTAAATAGAATACTAAGGAAAAGTTGACTGAATTTATTGGTAGATTTAAGCATTTGTATGCTCAAATTTCTTATCCTATTCCTGATATTGATATTCAACATTTTTTATTTCAAATTTGCAAAAGGATATTAGAGATAAGATTATGCTTACTGAATTTACCTCTTTTCAACAACTTTGTGTAGCACTTCATCATTATCAATTACAAGTGAGTCAATTTGATAGAAACACTCCAATGGCTCATGTTCCATCTGATAAGAGTGATGATGCTCCTAATCCCAAAAAGTTTCAGAATCCTAACAACTACGTCAAAGTAAATAAACAAGAAAATGCAGTTGTTGATCAAGTTATTGTTGGATCCCACAATGCCACTTCTGCATCCATTGCTTTTCTTTTAAATCATATGTTTACTCCTCTTTCTAAATCTTTACTTTCAATTATGAGTAAATTTTTAAGTTCTAATATTATTACTTTCCCTCCTATTCGACCTCTTCTCCCTACTACAGTGGAATCTAAATATTTTTATCCTAATGCCTTTTGTCAATATCATCATCACCATGATCATGATATTGTGAAGTGTTATTCTCTTAAGCATAAGGTTCAAGACTTAATTGATTCTAATTCCTTATCTATTGATAATTTTGATGGTAGTGGGAACAAATTTGTCTCTCCTCCTAATCAAAAGCTCCAAATTTATGTGAACCCTTTACCTACACATGATACTAATACCATTGTTCAACCATCTTCTATGGATATTGTTTATGATTCAAAGTTGGATGATCTCAACCATATTTTTAATCATGTGGAGTGTGTTTTTTAATCTCAACTTATTTTTCAAGATCCTTTGCCTCCACCTAAACTTCAAATTCCATCTCAAATTAAACTGAAACCTCAATCTAAACCTTCAAAACAACCTAAGGATTAAAGACCTAGGGAACTCTCAATCATCTTTGATGATTCTAATACTATTAAAGCTCCTGATGGTCCCCTCTACATTTATGCTATGATTGCTAAGATACCTATGCGTTCTTTTCTTGTTGATCCTACTTTCTTAGTCAGTGTCATCACTGAAGAAACTATTTTTATGAAGAACTTAGAACATGATTATTATGTTAAATATGATGTGTGGATTCAAACTTGTAATGGTTATATTTATCCATCATTTGGTTCTATTATCTTACATGTTGAACTTTGTGGTAAAGATGTGGACACTATATTCATTGTTTTCCCTACTTATGATCAATTTCAAGTTAAGTTGGGTTTGCCTTGGTTGACTTCCATGCATGTCGTTACTTCTCCTATCCACCAGTGCATTAAGTTCATTCATGATGAAGATGTGAAAATGATTAATCATATTTTATATTAACCTTCTAGGCCTAGGGATTGTGCTACCATGGACTTCTTTTGGCCTTCATTACCATTCATGTCCTTCTCAACCTGATAACCTTTTTCACTAATATCAAGCCTATAAACATTGAAAGATTCTTGAGTTAAGCATGCCTCATATTAATCTTAATTGTGGTCTTTTGCATATTCCATCCATACCTCCTTTATCCATTACTTCTAGTTATGTTAATCAAACTCCTAGTATCACTTTTCATCCTATTGAGAATCATACTAATCCTCCTATAGAACCTGTAAAGGAACAAGTTGTTCCTCCTCGTTCTCAACATATTTCAAAGAAGAAAAAATGTAACTAATCTACCAATGAAAAATGTAAGAATCATTAAGCTCATGCTAGGGCCCGTGCCTCTCTTATTCAAAATTATTTACCTTCTTTTGACAAGCCTATGCCTAATGTGTTGGAGGAATTTAATGTTAATAATGATGTTAAGATGAATGATTATGATGATTATATTCACATCTTAGATTCTATTTCGATTAATCCTGATGACGAAGATACTATTAATAATCCTATTGATTCCAATGATGAATATGAGACTATTGATCTTCATATTGATTTACCTCATATGCTTTCCACACAACTGATAATTACACCTAGTATCGAACATCACAGTTCTCAAGAGGATCCTTGTTTGGAACTGGCTAGTATTCCTACCGTGTTCGATATAGTCCCTCTTGCAAGTTTCCCACCTTCACTAAATGTTATAAATCGAGATGGGGAGAGTAGGTGATCCACTTGATTGGATTTCCCTTCATGGTAGCCTTTTATGTGTTCTCCTATTGTATTGTACTTATCCCGTAATGTATTTTCTAAATGTTTGTTAGATTCTTTTATACGACCCTTGTTACTTTGTTGGTGCAAGGTGATAAAGGAATCGATCTTGTTGTACAATTCATCTATATGTATCTCTATTCTTCTATATATTGTTTCATGTTATGTTGTACCTATTCTATTTTTTGTAAATGGTTTCCTTGTGTAGTCCAGTTGGATTTGCGACATGGTAGCATTAATTCTTTTTGGTCTCCATGTTGTGGTCCAAAAAGACTATTCTTCGCAACTCTTGTGTTTTCTTTCCTGCATTGTGATTGTAGTTCTACTTTCATTGGGGAATGTTGTCAATTCATTTGCAATGATATCATAGAACTATATATACATATTATCTTATGATCATACTGACCCCATGGTAGGTAGATCCCTTCTGTGTTCTCTATATGTTTATGTGGTATTTCCCTTGATTTGTCTTCGCTTGGGGGCATCTTGTAGTGGGAATTTAATCAGTGGAGTTTTGTATGTTTCTGTCAAATCCATTGCTCCTGTTAAATTTTTAGTAATGACTTTAACATTGGGGCATATGCTCTACTCTCCTTTTGAACACATGCACTTTCAAAAAAATTTCAAAACCTTAAAGCATGAATTTTTACCTTATAGGATCTCTTGGTCCCTCCAGTTTCAATTTACAATGTTTTTGATCCCTTAGGAAAGAAAGGTGTGTTTAAGACTGAATCTTTCTATTTTTTGGATTTTCTCTTTTGGAATATAATATTCCTAAGAGTAAAACCTTGATGGGTTGACTAGTGAGTAGCCACATTCACGAGGCAGTTCAGCTCCATCTTTCTTGTTACAATTTTTCCTTGTGTGATTCACAATGGCACATAGGTTCTAATTGGGTGAGGTAATCACACCCTCTCTCTTTTTATCTTTGACTGGTGATGTCTCTGTTATCTTGATCTTAGGTTTGATAAATAATTAAGTCCCTGGGATCATGTCAAGTGCCTTGAATGGGTCTCTGACTTGGATCTAGCTTTTACCCCTATTCTGCACCCTTTTCCACTTCTCTCCGGCCTATTTGTCACACCCTAATATGAAAATATGAGTTCCTTGACCTCAGGTTCAAGGTCAAACTTCCTGGGTCAAGGTCATCCTCAACCGTGACCTAGGTCAGAGTCAACCTTGACCCCGACCTGGGGTCCAAATTCTAGGTTTTTGAGGTTGCCGCATGTCGGGCTTTGGAAAGATATAATTCTCATTTCTAGGTCAACGATTTCAATCTTCGAGGAAATGAACCTTGAAATTATATTTAATATAGGTACACTTATAAGAGTATAGGTGTAATTGGAATGTAATTCTCCTATGTAGGTCTCTCTAGAATATTGTGCCTTATATTGGTATATATAGAATCCTTCTCATGTCATTTTCTCTAACACAAAATAAGAAATTTCATCCAAAAAAACTCTATACATGATCTATTGAAGAAATAATATGCTCTCAAGCATTCAAGAATTCAAAGACATTCAAGATTTTAATTCATCAAGGTGATCCATTGGCAGCCATTGAAGGATTCAAGCTCTATGGAGCCCTCTTGTTGAATATTTCTCCATCCACATCCATGCAAGCCTCTTCCTATTCCAAGATCCATTCAAGATTGGTGTTTAAGATATACAAGAAATTGATTTTCTACATCATAAATTATACATTCTACATTCATTTGGTGCATACATACATATGGATCCACGGATTTGAATCCTCTACAACAGTTTCTATATAAGCAAGGTGAATTGGTTTATTTTCTTTGTTTATTTATGCAATTTCAATTTTACTTTAAGGTTAATTACAAAATTGTTGTTTGACCAAGACAAATGCCCTCCCCCAACAAACAAACCATTTTTAATTCAGGTATAGGTTCAGGATGGAAGATTCAAGTGTAGAGCCAAATACCCTTTTCAGCAAACTTTCAAGATCCCAAAATAGATTTTCCATTGAACTATGTACGTCAAGGTTGAATTTCTGTTTTGGGTCAGAATCAACATTCTATTTTGGGTCATAATTTACATTTTGTTTTGGGTCAAAATTGACCTAAGCCAGATTTGGAAAATATTTATGGGTTTTGTCCGTCTTTGTGTTCCTATGCCCGATCTGGTTACAGAACTTCCAAAAATGCAACGCAGACACCCGAAAAAAACATTCTTCAGATCTGTGATATTTTGAAGTTAGTACTTGTCTTCTAATTCATTTCAATTAAGGTCTTAAAAAATTTAAATCTACTATATTCTTCATCCATTATTCGGGATTGTAAGACTTTCTTCTTTCTTCTTATTTTTGATCGATTGATGCATTTGTGCATTAACCATTTTCTTATGGTTGATCAAGGTGGATCTTTCCTTGGTGAAATTTTAGGCTAGGAAGGGGATGTTATCTTCTCCTCAACATCAACAAAATCTTCTATCTTACATTTTACACCACATATTATATACACATATACATTTTATACATTCTTATAGATCCACAAAAAAAAAGAGCAAAGCCAAAACATAGAAAGATCTAATCTCAAAGACACATTTCTTCCTTAAGGGATCCAAAACATTGTAAATTGAAACTAGAGGGATCAAAAGGTTGTGTGTTTGGTTCACGTCGGGTTCACCAAAATTTAATATATAAAAATGTACAATATAAAAATGTATGTGTGTATATAATGTGTGGTGTAAAATGCAAGATAGAAGATTTTGTTGATTTTGAGGATAAGATAAGTGTTGGAAATGAGTTGAGTAACTAAGAGGGGAGGGGTGAATCAGTTACCACAAAAAAAAATCAAAGTCCCTTAGATGTCTCAAACAATTTTAACAATGTTTCTTGGTTAACATAGATATTTCACCGTCACTCGGTTAACATATCAAATCTTAAGATATTAAGTGTGATTGTATTTAGTAATTAATTGTAGAAACATAAACCATAAAGAAAATGAAATGTACACAGATAATACCAGAATTTAATGTGGAAACCCAATATGGAAAAAACCACCAATATCAACTAGTAACTAATTTTCACTCTTCTGAAGTGACCCTTGTTAGGAGCCAACCCTGTTAAAGGTTACAATAACACAGTGTTAGGTGTGACCCTTTTAGAGGATTTAATCACCCTGTAAGGAGTGGCCTTGTTAGATATCTTCTAACACTTCAATGTAGAAATGTCACCTTGTGACAAGATTTACAAAAGACTATTACGTCTACTCTATTAAGATATTTTCATCACTGCTACAATTGTTAGAAAGTAACAATGGATTGACCTATTTTGATAAGAAACTATCTTTGTTGATTCATATCTCTGTTCAGGATTAAATAGTTGATAATTACTGATCAAATATTCTATTGTATTCCTCTATATTCTTTCCTCAATCAGAATCCCATCTAATTTTTCCTTCACTCTTTATATCACACTACATATGCAATTCCACATCACCTCTATCTCACACTGTCTCAATCCAAACTTGACCTTATATATATGTTAAGTCTTGTCAATTCAGACTTGATATCTATCCAAATAAATAATAAAACTCATTTTTTTCATCGTCTTATAACCGAATATCCATAAGATATAAACCACTGTTAGTTGGATTACACTAACTATTTTACTTGGTCAACACTGAAATCCTTCAACGCCTGACCAACACTGTAATGCCCAAGTGAACTTGGTTAGAACTAAATATCACTTTGGTCATCTTCAATGCCTGAGAGAGCTCGAAAGACAATGACTATTCTCAGATAGGATTAGAGATTTGTGTAAACATCACTATAATTGTATAAACATCAATGACAATACACAATTGAATAATTGTCATCAATAATCTCCCTCGTTGGCATTGATGGCAACACATGTCATAATATAAAGAATTATAGAATAGAAAACATATGAATGAAATTTTATTAATTTCCTTAGCTTAATTTTGACTCTCATCCAAATTTATTAATGTCTTTAGCTTCATTTTGATTCTCATCCAAAACTCCCTCAATGACTGAAATACAAATTTCTCCCTCTTGCATTAATCTTTGTTTTTTTATAAAGTTCCCCCTCTATCATCAATCTCTCCATCAGTAATCTCTCCCTCTTTCACTAATCAATATGAAATATAGTAATCTCTCCCTATTTTAAAACCAATGCCAAAGACACCAACTAACATATCCAATGAAATTGTAACATGTACCTATTTGTACTAATTCATATGCAATAAGCTCTAAATATCTGCATCAACATCTTAAGTCTATTATGTAGCTCATTTGATGCATCATTGAACTATGTTTTAGTGAGCCTCAATTAGGGGAATCACCCCTACCTTTCATCTAAGATACAAAAATTCATCCTTGGGTAATGATTTTGTGAATATGTCTGCAATTTGTTCTTTAGTATTCAGATATTCCAATATAACTTCTTTGTCTTGAACCAATTCCCTCAAGAAATGATACTTTATTGCAATATGTTTGGTCTTTGTATGCATCACAGGTTTCTTATAAATGTTAATATCACTAGTATTGTCACAATAGATAATGATAGGTTCTGTCATTTCCACCTTCATACATGACAATAGTTATTTGAACTATATGATGTTTGAGCAATTTACTGCTACAACAATATATTTTTCTTTTGCTGTAGATTGAGAAATCTAGTTATGTTTCTTCTTTGTCCATGAGACTAACCTCTTTCCAAGAAATAGTGCTCCACCACTTGTTCTCTTTCTATCATCAACACTTCCTGCCCAATCAACATCAATAAAATTCTTCAAGTCAAAGTTTCCTCCTTTCTTATACCATAATCCATAGTTTTCAGTACCCTTAAGATATCTAAAAATCCTTTTGATAGCCATCAAATGATTCTCTTTAGGATTAGCTAAAAACCTTTCAAAAAAACCAATTGCTAATGCAATATGAGGTCTAGTGTGAACAAAATATTGAAGTTTTCCAATCATGGATCTGTATGTAGTCTGATTTGCCTCCTTTGAATCATCATCCTTAGATAGCTTATGTCTAATAGAAATAGGTGTTCAAAATGGTCTAGAAACTTGCATCGCAAATTTCTTTAATATCTCTTTTAATTATTTATGTTAGAGTAATCAGTTTACTCTTTTTTCGGCTTATGCTTTCACTTAGGTGCATATAATTAATACTTTATATTAATTATATTGCGCATCCTAGCTTTTAGGTTTTATGGTTTTTTCACCTTTATAAGGTCAAACTTTGTAATTACTTTTCATTAATTCAGATTATAATTTCGTTCTCATTTTCAGAGCAACTTCTGAGTTCTTCAGCTTTTTCATTTTTTGCTTCTTCTTTGTATCAGGTTCTTACATGCAGGTGTATTCAGGGTCTATGGATTTGCATGTTTGCAAAATCCTACATGGTATCAGAGCCGCCCTGCTGCTGTCTGGTTCAAAGATTTTTGAAGCCATGATTCGAAGGCGTCATCCACAGCTTCTCTAGGGTTTTCTCTTTCATTTCTAAGGAGGCACTATTTTTTGGAGCTGTTTGAGCAAAAACAGACTCCACCATTGCGTTCAGAAGGCCCGAGAGAGTCGAAATCACATAAAACTTGACTATTTTAGCCTCCATGGGCACAGGCGAAAAAAATTTGCCCTATTAGGGCCGTACGGCTCACAAATCAAAAAAAAAAAAAAAAAAAAAATCATTTTTAATGATTTTGGCGTTTATAAAATAACGCACTCAGTTTTAAATTAGGCACCACCCCCCGCGCCACCAGGGGCCGCCCGCGCTCCGCCACAGGCCGGCGCGCCACTGCTCCGCCACCGGGGGACCGCCACAGCTCCTCCCCGCCCGAGCGCCGCCCCACCGCCGCCTGCGCCCGACCCACCCATCGCCGGCGCCCCGCCAGACCACCGCCCCACCGGTGGCATCGCCAAATAGCCACCTCCGCGCCGCCGACATCCGGGGACGGCCAAACGGCCGTCAATCTTAATCCAGGGTCTGTCTTTTTTCAGTGAGGGTGTGTTTTTAGGGGCAGTTGGTTTTTTGCCCATAACTTGGGCATCCGGTATCGTTTTTCAGAAAATGAAATATCGCCGGAAAGGTGTTTCTGAGCCGGACGTGATGGTGCTAGTCTTAGTTGCTGATTTGGCCATTTGAGTACCTATTTTCAGTGTCAAATTTTCAGCTTCTGTTTCCCTCCCCCTTGCGCCAGTTTTTGACCTAAATGGAATAAGGTCAGATTTCTCAGTTTGTTTTCATTTAGTAGAGTTATCATGGGTTTCTCTCCTCACCCTTCTATTGTTATTTTGGAACGGGGTAATTATGAATCATGGGCAAAGGGTATACT
>MU225430.1:3752792-3776779 GCA_018584345.1 Thuja plicata
TCCGAGATCGTATGGCCAACTTACTAAAAATAGCAAGTTTCCATAAATAGCAGCTCTGTACAAGGTAGCCCTTATTGAAAAGAAAACAAAAATATTTTTGGGTGATGCAAGATTGCCCTTACACCCAAGATGCTCCTGCATCAGGATATCTTGATCTTGCTTGGGAATTGGACTAGGTATAATGCTTGGAATGACACTTTGTTCATGAAATGGGAGGATATCAGCTTGGAAGACATGAAAAGGTGCAAGGGGATCATCACAAGCTTTTGTGGATATGGGACCCTCATCAAATATTGGAGGGGATTGTATAGAATCTTGATCTTAATATTTATTGATACTTGTTTCTTTTCTCTTTGGATTATCCTCTTGACATGGAGCCACTTCTAAGGAAAATGTAGATGCTTGGATATGCATGGGTAATGTTTGGAAGAATGATGGAGAATCCTTTTGAATAGGCATTGAAGCACATGAAGCTTTGGGGTCCAAGATCTTTGAATCATGGAAACGATATGCAGCAAGATGTAAGTTAGCCTGGATTTTTTTTAGAGGTAGCCCTTGAAGGTATACATAGTCAACGTGGAAATTATCATCATTAGGCTCACTCTTTGGTGGAGGAATTTTGGATAGTTGTGAAGCTTTGTGAGATGGACGAAGGATGAAAGGCTTAAAGGTTATGGGAGAAACCTTGCTAGATAGAGGTTTATACATTAGATCTTGCTTGAGAGTGGTACCTTTCTCTTCATTCTCTTTATTACCTTGATCACCAAAAGGGTGTTCATGAAATTTCCCTTGATCCAAGATAGGTTTGTTGCTCTCAAATTCCTCTTTGTTTGGAGAAGATGAAGATACAGATGGCCCATCATCATAAAGAGAATGAAAATTTGATCTTAACGATGGTGTGTTAAATGATGTATCCTTTTTCTTTTCCTCATTATTCCTTAAGCTTGAGATGTCATCATTTTGAGCAAGGGTAGTTCTTGATTGAGAAAAATATGCTTCTTTATCCCTCTTCAAAATTATGTGCATTGTTTCCATCAAACCTAGGATCTTGGGATGCCTCCAATATTTCATCTTCAGTTACTTCATCGTATGGAGTCCCATGGAGATTTTGATCTTGATTTTGATAATTATTCTCCACCATAGGATTGATTTGTTTCTCAAATAGATTCGTCATTATAAATTTTTGAAGGAATATGATCTATTTGTTACACTGGATAGAAATAGCTCTGAAAAGGGTATCCAAATATGATTTCAAGATCTTTCCAAACCCTCGGGGAATGCCCCCTATTTTCCATTCTTTGTTTTTGGGTGGCACTTTCCTATGTGTATGCAGCCTTTAACTATTGGTGTACACACGGTTACTGGAATTCCTCTATGTGACACTCTGCAGTTCACAGGTGGCACACAATTATTTTTAGGCAGCACATAATTGTTTATAGCCAGCCCATAATTTTTGTAGGCGGCACATAATTGTTTGTAGGTGGCACTGAATTGTTTTTAGGTGGCACAAAATTGTTTTTAGGTGGCCCAAAATTGTTTCTAGGTGGCCCAGAATGTTTTTTAGGCGGCTCTTTGCTAATAGAAGTTGAAATTTTCAATTTTTTTGAATTTTAAAATTTTAAAGGTTTTGATCAGACTTGTTACAGAAGATTCTTGTGTGAAAAAAAGTACAAACTCAACACACACATCAAATTTGAACCATATCCCTAAAACAACACTAAAAGTGTATGTTCTCGGATGTTTTTACAGGTTTAACACAAGAAGTTCTTCCAAGCAATCTACCTAGAGTCAAATTTAACTTTTAACAATGGCTCTAAAAACATAGGTTTACTATTTAACAAGGTTTTAAAACACCTCTGTTCTAAATCTTTCCAAGTTCCTTTACCCCCTTGTGGGCTTCCCACATGCACAAAAGTATGATTTTGCACAGTCTCGAAGGACTACTCGAGGAAGTGAGGATGACTTGCACAAGGTTTAGTCACTTTTTGATTAAGGTAAAGTGCATTTATTTATAGTGGAACGAATGATATCATGGAAAAAGTGATTTTCTCCCACTTTGGGTCGTTCCTTCTCACCGTCCTTGTAAGGCAAATCTCAGGAGACAGGCCCTCTAAAGATTTATTCTATCTAGCATGTATATGGAAAGCAATAATTGAACTTAGTCCAACAAGTTTGGGAGTCTGATTCACTCAAAGAGTGAAGAGCATATCCCTATTGTCTTCTTTTGTTCTAAACACCTCAAGAAAAAATTGTTCATTTTCAACCTCTTGACAAGGAGGTTCATAAAATTGAGATCTTTGGTTCAATTCCTTATCGTTTTCTTTGCACTAAATTGACTTTACACGTTTGGCTTTCTGATTCACTTCGGAAAGTGAAGAGCAATTGCCTAATGCTTGTTCAATTTAGACAATTAGAAGGATTTTCCTAATTACTAGATTCAAACGAAATGCCACAATTTAATTAATGCAAGCTTGTCAAGATAAATACCTCATTTTTGAAGCTAGCAAAGGCTAGGTGCATTTTTGATCGATTTGGCTTATTTCAACTCACCTTGTGGTGATCGTTCCCACTCTGGCTCCTCCAACAAGTTAGTCAATATGAATAGAGACAAAGTGAAGAAAAACTTGCAAAATAAAATGACAATTTCCCTCCTAAAAGCTCTTTTAATCAAATTTGTCAAATCAAAGCTTAAAGAACTTAAGAATATAAATTAATAAAAGAGTGGGAAACTTTTCTTTATAAGAAAAAAACACTTTAATGTAATGATCATAAAGGTTTTATTCTTCAAATTAACTCTCTAAATCATTAGCTGCATGTGCCTTAATTCTCATCTCTTTGCTAGACCTTGTGACATGTTTCTCTGGTTTCTACACTTTCAAGTGATTTTTCATCTCCAGCAAAGAAAAACACAAAGAGTCAAAATAGTGAGTAAACCATTAAAAATTTGATTTAAAGAAGAAAAACCTATGTGGCATTTAACAACTAATAAGCGACATTCAACTATTACTACGCGTAAACAAAAAATTTCTAAGCGGCTTTTAAATCTTAATAGGTGGCCCTAGAAAATCCACGGGTGGCCAAATAAAAATGAAAGGCGGCTTATAAAGTATAAAATGTGGCCAAATGTTGCTTGAACATGGCTCTTGGAAGTTCACAAGCGGCATACTTTATCTCCCAGGCGGCACATTTTATCTCATAGGCAACTGAAGAAAGAAAGATGGAGACAAAAGAAACTTTGTACGCAGCGCTTTACTGTTCACAGGTGGCTCTAAATACTTTGTAGGTGGCTCTTCTCCTATTTTCCTAAAAAATAACACAAATAATAATGGAAAACAAACAAAATATCAAGATAAAAATCTTAGAAATGAGGCCTAAAGCACCATGGTGGGCATCATTTGTGTGTGTGAGATTACACCTTCATGAAATTAGGATTAGTAACAACACCTTTATGCAAAGAAAATTCTATTTAATGTAATAATTGAAGTTAAACCTATGACATCTCATGGTTCTCTATCTAAGCTTTGTTAAAAGAGCTCTTAGTCTTAATCTCTCTCAAGGGCAATCCTAGAACGAGAATAAAATGATAAACAATGCTTTAATCTAGCTCAAATGCTCCAAGATATGCTATAAAACAAACAAATGCTTCTAAACATGATACTCTAAATGCTATGCAAATATTGAAATATTATCAAAATCTCTCAAATAATCTCCAAATTCCTATAATAAGGATTCTTTTCTCTTGAAATTCTTGGATTCCAAATATAAAGAAAATGGCTTGTATTTATAGCAATTTCCCAAGGGTAGGGGGTAGAGTGAATTTATCATGGTTAAGCCTTGGTTGAGTAAAAAGCTTTGAGGTGTTTTCAAATGGAGGGAAAATTAAGTATTTGTCCTCAAACAAAATTAGGAATTAATTAATTCAATCACTTAATTAATTTAGCCATGTAACCTGGTGAATGGGTTGGATTTGATTTTTTTGATTTAAACTATACAATGAATTGGTTAAAATCAATTGTATAATTTGATTAATGCCTTTTAGGCTTGAAATTAAATATTTGATTTCATGATTATTTAATCCTTTGATTTAATTTGATTTTTGTCCACTTTGCTTGATAAATGTCCATTTGATTTGATTTTGATCCATTTTAATGCATTTTGATAAGATTTGGGGCAATTGGCTGAGATATATAAATTTGATGTTTAAGATACACCTAGTCAAATTTAGGTGTCTACAAATGCCCCTCTTTCAATTGATGTACAAAGCACATTGATTCAAAGAAAACTTGATGTCCTGATCATTGATTTGATACTGATGAGCTGATTGAATGATACAAAAACCTGATATGAAACTCTGATTTGAAACTTTGATTTGAAACCCTGATTTGAAACTCTGATTTGAAACTTGATTTGACGCCCCACTGATAAATTTTGAAATTTTTAATGCCCCAAATATGATATAAAATATGATGCAGAATCCCAGTTTGATGATATGATGAAAATGAGCAAGATTCAAGAACCTTCATAATTTTGTCTCAAGAACCTTGAAAATGAGATGAATGCATAAGAAAAATAAGTGCATATTAACCATGAAAATGCAGCTACCATTAATAACTATCAAATGAAGCTAGAATAAAATTTCCATTAAAATAGGAAAGCAACCTAGAGTTTAAATACAAGAAAACTAAGCTAATATGAAGATGGAGGAAAGAAAAATCTTCAAAACCTAGAACAAAACTAGCATTATGACCTTACTCTCTAATTTTGCCTCTTTTTTATCGAAGGGATCTATTCCTTTAATAGGAAATTTGGAGAGATGAACGGTCAAGATTCAACTTAGAAGAGTGGTAGGGATGCAATTTCTCTCAATCCGTGTGCGTTTTATCTAAGTGGAATGATTTTGGTTGGTCAAATTTGTACTTTTTTGGGGGAGGATGAAACAAATTTGGTAATTTCTTCATTTAATTGATTTTTTTAATTGAGTGCTCACACATGTAAGGATGTGTGAATGGATTCACTTAATTAAAAGGTTTTAGGACTTTTAATTAATTTCTATAGTTTAAATCAATTAGATAATTTGAGTTTTGATCAAAGAATTTTATTCAACAAGTCATGTATAATTATGTAGCCAAGTTTGGTTAAATGCCTCCATAATTAAGGTCTAGCAATAAATGCCTCTAATTTAGGGTTTCTTAAGGCCAATTAATCAAATTAGTGGCTATATATTTACTAGACCAATTTCAGGTGCTTACAACTATCATAGGTTATGACTACCATTCTTGTAAGAAAAATGATCTAAAGCCAAGAATTTAACTTATGTTGTCATATAATCATGCTCAAGCTACCTCTACTCTCAGTGACTCATATCAATGACTTCCATGTACGAATACCACCAATAAAGAACTTATATTTTTATATATATCATGCAATATCACAATACACCTCGCATAGTAACAACAATCTGCTCAAATAATTAACTATTAAAACAACCATAACTGTTATTAGAGTTTGAGAGAAGTAACATGTAAATTTAGATCCAACACTTTTGAAATTGTTTTTGTAAATACCTATATACCTCACACATACCTTCATGCTATTACACAAGATAAAACCTTTATTCCATTACCAAATATAAAACCTTGAGTATACCCATAACATAAATAAAGAGAGATATTCATATTGGCAATGTTTGAAAAAACTTTCATTATTAGAAACTTATCCTGAGACTAAATATGTCATAATGAGTCATTGAGCCATAAAAATTTCAACCTTTTTAATGAAATATTACTGTAATTTTAAACTTGATATTCCTACAAGAGATTTGTAAGATAAATACAAGTGATACAAAGATAGTTTCAGAAGATATTCCACCACATGAAATATCATGGTAGAATATATTTTTTTAAACCTTTGTCTTTATTGTTTCTTTTGATCAATCACCCAATTTATAAAATTTTACCATTCACTACCTCTATACTTTATCACATATTTACTCCTTCAATATGATCCTTCTTGTTTTCTTCACAGGGGTAAAATATATTACAATAATAGACTCCCCTGAGTATTTCCTTCTCCTCACGAGCTAGATGACACGACATGTGTAAGAATTGTATAGTGAGTTATCATGAATTCATCTTTATTTTTCTTCTTGTCATCTTGATTACATTTTCTTCTCCATGCCAATGTAACCTTTCTCATTTGTTTATTTAAAATTAGTTTCTTTCTATTAAATCTGCACTGTTTCACTCTATGTCCAATGTTATTACATTTAAAACAAATGATCTTGTAACTATTGGTTACTTTGTTATGATTAATCCCATCACAGATAAGCAATTTGAGACATTTTCATTATGTGTTGAACTTTGTTATAGTGGATTAGTGCAACATTTTCTCTAGTGGCTAACATATTGTGTTATCATATCCCTTGTCTTTCATCGACATAGTGATAACTAGTGGAAGGAAGAAAAATCATGTAGGCCAACAACACATGTCTTGCTTATGAATGGCATCTGTGAGAGTCTCACAGATAAGAAGGTTTCCAATAGAGGGTGGAGGGCATCACCAAAACAATACATATGTTAAACCGATGGATTCCATCAGTGAATCTTATATTGTTAGTAAGGGAAAATCTTGAGGGTTGATGGTGAATGTTATGTTGAAATCTCAGGTGGGCTAACAAGTTTTGCTTTTTGTGTCAATGGTTTTTTTCCAGTGGCCCCATTTAACTATTTGCGGCCATCAAACATTACTAGAACTCATATTCAATGATGAATGACTTATGTTTGGCTCCACTTGCTAGAATCTAGGGATTTTGATGAGGATGTTTGTTTGACTCCTTAGTTCTCATGTTTGAAAGATAATAGGTGGGAAGAAATCCTAATCTTTTCTAGTTCTTTCTTCTTTTCTCGGCCATATCATAGAGGCTAATTGTCTTGTAACTTAGAAGCTTTCTAATACAAATTATGTTGATATGTCCTCTAGATTTTGCATGAAAGAAACTAGTGTTTCTTTCACTTTTTTATCTTTCTTGTATTGCATGTAATATATTTCATGGGAGATTATTGTGATTTAAATAATAAATCATTTGTCTTCCTGTCATTTCAAGTAATGTTTAGTACATGTCATATAATATTTGTTTTACCACTTTTGAATTTGTCATAAATTAGTTTTTTCCCTCATGCAAACAAAAACACCTCCTTATGATTGGGTTGTGAAGCCTAATTTTTTCTTACGTCTATTGTGAGTTAAGATTGTAGTTGCAGATTTAAGTATTGGTGAGTTACCTTTGGATAGTTTATTTTTCATTTTATGCATATTCTATCCCTTTTCATCTCAAGTTATTATTTTTAGTGTTTGAAAGAGAACCATATCTCTTTGGAGGTCTACCCTCATCATATAAGGTGACCCATAACCTGGTGATGGTCCCATTGTATCTATTGGTTTACTGAGTTTCACTTGGAATCTAAGGCACAACCTGATTGATAAAAAAATTTGCACACCTAGTGGGAAAAGAGAAATGATTGTCATCATATAATAAAAAAATTTGGTGTTTTTTTCAGTACAACAAGCCTTTAGAAGGCATTTTTTGAGCACCATGGTAATACCAAGTGTAAAATCCACTAGTTTTGAGAAGTCCAAGTGCTAGTACATATAAGATCACCTATGATATTTTTTGACTTCTAATTATTCTATGAATTTGTATCTTTTATGAAGCTCTAACATGGACCCATTTAATACAAATGTATACTATTCCCCTCCATATCATGAATATGCTTTTCCTGCACCCTCTTTTTATCAAAATTATCATAAACCTCAACCTGGATTCATTTTAGATACCTTTGCATTATCAAATGACCAATATGCTTCAGCTACTTGTTAGTCTCTCACCCCCACTTAATCCTTCGGTAAAATGGACATTAATGGGCATAGGGATCATATTATGGACCTTTCTGGTAGGTTTTCTATCCTAGGCATGGTTTTCAATCGGGTTCTAGACATTCCTCTATATTTTTAAGACATGGGATACAATGAGTTGAGAAATATCTTGTGGGGTTGGGCCAAATAGTTACATAAAATCAAAAGACAAAAGGGGTTGAGCATGCGACTCCAGGATCTAGCTCGCCAGTTTGTTCTTCTATCTTTTTCAGTATCCAAGAAGAAATATTTTGATGATAGTGAAAAGATAAAAAGGAAAATTAAAACCCAAGAAAAAAAATAGTTTGAAACACAACAAAGGAAACTTGAGGAAGAGATGAAGGATAAATATAGACAATTTGAGGAAGAGCTTCCAATGAAAGTGGCTAAAAAGTAACAAAAAATGAGTATTTTATTTGCCAAAGTGTAATAATAGAGCCCCTTATGCAAGATTTGGCTTTCCAATATTGAAGAGGCCCTCTTTATTACAAGATCTTGTTGTATAACTTCTCCACTCCCTATGCATGAAACTTCACCCTCTCAACCTTCTATGCATGTTTCTATTTTACTCTTTAAGGGTGGATTGGTTTGGGTGGAATGTTGATGGTCCTAACATGTCATTTTGGGAGGAAGAGACAATGATAAATTATCCATGAGAGGATTTGAAACCTGCTTCTCATGAGCCTTCACATGAACCAAATGAGGAAAAAGAGGAGTTGTTACAGGAGGATATTGAGAAGGTTATTTTCTTTCTGACCCTTCTGCAGACTAGCGCTGAAAGAGAAAAAGAGGATATGGACATCTTATTTGAGAATATTCCCCCATTTTTGGAGGAAGAAGAAGACAACAAAGTGGTTCCTTCCATTGAGAAACAAATCTTGGCTTTTGATCCTTTACTCAAATCGTAGGGTCTCCTGCAAGAAGAAGAAGAATAAGAACAATATCATTTTTTGTAGTAATAATTCCTCCATGATATGGAGAATGATAAAGAAGATCCCAAGAATATCTCTATCCTTGAGGAAGAGCATGTTGATATGCATGAGGTTTCCCCTCAACCTATGCATATTATTGTCACAAAGAAAAAAGAAATTGATGAGGAAGAGAAATTTTTTGATGCACTGGAAATGTTTTTCACATCCATAGACATTAAGCCATCTTGTCCCTCATCAGAAGATCATAATTTTCAAAAACCCCAAAAAAGTGGAGAACCAAGGAAGTTGTTCATGAGAAATATGAAGAGGTGGAGATCATTTATTCAGAAAAAGAAGAGCCATTTCCAAACTAGTAGGATACCATCATTACAGATCATAACACCAAGGTCAAGGTTGATATCTTAGACCTAGTACCATCAAGAGGATGCCCCATAAGGCATCTATCTCTACAAAAAATTAGAAATTTCTCCTCGGTCACCCTTATTTAAGAGCGTGAGGGAAAATATCACAAGTAAGGGAGAGATCGTCTTTCTCAAAAAGATAATGTCTCATTGTTGGTGAGCTTCTTTGTTCTCAGCATCAAGATGGTATTCCAGTAAGAAACAATATGGTTTTCATGTTTTTTGCATTAGCTAGTTGCCCAAGTACATAAAATAAACTAGAAATTTGTTAGAAAGTGAAGCTATTTCAAAAAGTCGTTTAATGAATTTGTGTAATTTTTTTTTAAATGCTTGCACATAGTAGAATAGGGGTTTTCAACTTACAAAAAAGTGCACAAGTGCATCTTTTTCTTCTACAGATAGAAATTTTTTTCCTTTTGTTCAGGTTTTAAAGGTTGCAAATTTCATGAAGTTGTAGTTGGGATAACTCATTATTCTCCAATGTTGGTGACTTTATTCCAAATAGATTTATTAAAGGAAAATTGTCAATAATCTCATTAAGAAAGAATCCCCTCTGAGTCATCAGAAATGTTTGAAATTATTTCCACCATTCATCCCATCAAATATAACTGATATAAGACATCTTCAACATGGGCTGAGATATTTTTTAGTGGGTTAACACATCATGTTTTCTAGGGGCTAACTCATTGTTTTATCCTACCCCTTGGCTTTCATTGGCACAAAAATAACTAGCAAAAAGAAGAAAAATCATGGAGGCTGACAAAACATGTCTCATTGATGGATGGCATGAGTGAGAGTCTCACTAATATGCAGGTTTCTAGTAGAGGGTGGCACGCATCGTGAAAACAACATGCATGTTTTGCCAATGGATTCAATCCATGAAGATTATTCTATCAGAGGGGGAAAATCTAGCAGGTCGATGGAGGATGTTTTCCTAATATCTTAGGTGGGCTAAGAAGTCATCTTTTCCACCTCAACATTTTTTTCCAGTAGCCTTATTTGAATTTTGTGGCCATGACAAGTTACTAGAACTCATATTCAATGTCGAATGACTTCTTTTGGGATGCACTCCCCAGAATTATATGAGTTTTATGAGGATGTCATTTTAAGTCCTTAGTAATCATGTTTGAAGGATAAAAGGTAGGAAGAAGGACTTTTTTTTTTCATTTCTTGCTTCTTTTCTTAGTCATATTGCAAAGGCTAGTTGTCTTTTAACTTAGAGGATTTGTAATAAAGATGATGCAAATATGTCCTCCATATTTTGCATTAAATCAACTAGTATTTAGTTCTTATTTCTATCTTGTTTGTATTGCATGTAATAGATTTCATGGGAGATTATTTTGATTAAAATTTCAAATCCTTTATCTTCATGTCACTATAAGTAATGTTTGATAATGATAAAGCATGTTCACTACAAGTCATGTGACGTGAGTTTTATAGTTTTGAATTTGTAAGAAATTAGTTTTTCCTTCATGCAAAGAGCACCTCCATATGAATTGCTTATGTATTGCATGCATTAAATTGGGTTGTGAAGCCTAAGATTTTCCTGATTCTATTGCAAGTTAAGATTACAATTGTAGATTTAAGTATTGATGAATCACCTTTGGTTAGTTTAGTTGACATTTTATGCATCTTTTATCCCTTGTCCTCTCTAGTTCTTATTTTTATAGTTTTAAAGAGAACCATATCTCTCTAGAGGTCTACCCTCGTCATAGGTGACCCACAAATTCATGGTGGTCCCATTATGTCTAAAATTTTGTTAAGTTTCACTTGGAATCTAAAACACAACCTGATTAGTAATGGTAACTTCTTCTAGGAACAAAATATTTTTTGTAGACATTTCCAACTTTGTCCCCTAAAAATTATCACTTGTATTCATTATACAATCTCTTCTAGATGACCAATATTATTATGGTTGTAGAAAACCACATTCAAATAACTAGGGATATTAAAATTATTATTATTTAGCCATCTCATTTAATCATTTTCCTTATGACCAAATCCGTTAGAAACATAGTAATGTCCTTTAAAATAATGATTGTACCTTATTTATTGATCATACCAAGTATGTGAATATCTAGTAGATCTGAAAGAAGTTCTTCTCTTGTTAGTATCATCAAGTTGTCCTCTATCACCAACATTATCATTTGACATCTTCTTGTTGTTACTCTTAGAAGCAACAAGAAAGTGACCTAGATCAATTTTCCTTCATGGTGTCTCTTTAGCCTTAAAAATATACCTTTTTCCATCTACAATAGTAAACATTGACTCATACATAGACTTATTTCAAATTTTAGAGATACATTTTATCTCATACCCTAAGCCAATAAGATCCTTGGAATTCTTCTATTTATTCAACATCTCATTTAGTGTGAATGTGCTTTGTTCAAATTTTTTACTCTTTTCAAGAGTTTTCCTTGGGGAACCTACTCCTCCTTCAAGTTTCATAAATTCAACTCTTTTAACTTCCAAGCCATATTTTTCTACATCTTCTATCCTCTTATAATATTCAACTTTAGTTTTTAGACTTGTTATCATATTTCCCTTAAGAGTTTTTTTTCAACAACAAGTCATTATCTAAATTTTTCTTCAAAGATATAATCATATTTTGTAGTTTCTTACACAATTCATCCTTATCTTTTATCTGAACTTCCTATTCCATTTCAATCCTTTTTCGATCGACCATTTGAACTTTTAGAAACTCAATAATCTTTATAGCGTTGTTATGGTTTTGTATTACAACCTGATTAACTTCAAAACTTTATTGTAAGCGTACCTTGAGGTCCTAATTTTCCTTTCTAAGTCTCGTAATCACATCTAGAACTGAAAGTAATTCTTCTTCATGTCCTATAACTCCTTATTCTATTTCCTTATCAGTATGGGTATCAAATAAATCTACACCACAATCTTTAGAATTCAAATTGTTAGACAAATCATCAGCAATATACAATTTATATTTCTTTTTAGGAAGATCCTTCATCTTCTTGGTCTTACACTTCTTACCCACATTATTCTTTCTACCAAGACCAACTCAATTTGATTAAACATTTGAAAAGGGAACCCTGTTGTGATACAACTTGTTAAAAAATTAGGATCACTGAGAGGGGGGTTAATCAATGATTTATAAAAAAAGATCCTTAACCATTTTAAAACATTAAATTTAAGTCATTAGTATATGCAATTGATCACATGATAATATTAAAAACATTAGATGTATGTATAGAAGATATAACATATCATAAAAAAAAATCATATGCAGACATTTAGCCACTTGACACAATGTTTTATAGTGGAAAATCCCTAAATGTTAAAAACCACTTTAAGATTGTCCTTTTATTAAGCCTTAATGGAAAATATTTAGAGCACCCACTCTAGGAGCACTAACCCCTTATATTTTAGAAGCACCCACTTCAAGGAGCACCAACCCCTAAGTGATTAAGAAGCACCTACTTCTAGAAGCACCAAACCCTCTCTATTTAGAAGCACCAAGATCTTAAACAAGATTCAAATACAACTACTCATTAGAGGGACACTCATTTCCATACATAACACTTCATGAAAATGAACACCACTGAGATCTTGTCTTTGTTCCACAAATTTCCTCTTTACAATCTATTCTTATCATAAATGATAAAAATAAAAAGATAAGAACACGGTTATCAATCACTAAAAAATTTAGTGTTAACACCCTTCTCTCCTATGATACATCAATAATCAATAAGCTAACATACTAATATTAGATCTAAAATTTCACCAAGAATATTCTACACCAATAATTAAACCATCAACCACAATCCTTATTATAGAACCTTTGCAAACTATTACACACACTTTCTCATGAGCATGGAAAGATTCAAAAACTCATCACTTCATAATTACATATGCATTTACAACACTAAAATTGTCCCATAAATCAGCAAATCACAAGAGGTTGACAATAAACATCTCTACTATTCCCAATCTTATTCAAACTATTTCATAGGACCAGCATTATGTCAATACAAATATGAAAACATAAAGCCTTCAATGACCAATCTCATGTGTCTTATCTAACATTTTTGCATTGTTATGATTAAACCATTATTTGTAGGCGAATCCACAATCACATATACATGAAAATTAAATCCTAATTTTATATGTGTTTGTGTGTGTGTGTGTGTGTGTGTGTGTGTGTGCGATACCCAATTTAAGAAAATAAAATAAATAAATAAGTAAATTGATTTTATTTTTAAAAAAATAGAGGAAAAAATAATTCTTTTTTTTCATGGTTAAGATTTTTAGGAAGTTGTCCTAGATTACCTAGTTGAATAGTATTTATTTATTAGAGGATTTTTGTCATTTGAAAGGAGGAAACATAGATTTTTAGAGCACAAGTTTTAGGAGACATGATTACAGGTTTTGCATCAATATTTTGAATTTAAAGAATATATTTTTAAAGCTTGGGAGTGAAGTATACTTTTTGGTTCTTCTTCTTCTTCTTCTTCTTCTTCTTCTTCTTCTTCTTCTTCTTCTTAGCAAGTCTACTCCACATTTTCAAGGTAGGAGTTTTTGAGTCTTTTTGCAGTTTTTATTAAAAGATTGTTTTCTTCATGCTTTCTAAAATTGTTATTTGATTTTGAATTAATGTTATTTTCATTTAAAAATAATTATACAGATTATTAGGGTGTTCTTGTGAGTTATGTTTATGGCATGTCTGGTATTATGTGAGAATTTTTTATGGAAACCCTAGGAGAGAATGATTTAAAAAGGATACTTTTGTGTTCTATATCCATTAAGGTTTTACCAAATTGAAAAACTTTAGTTGCATAAGATTCAACTGTATGGAGGAATATTTTATTATGAACTATCTATATTATAGATACCAGTATGTAAGGATATGGGTCTAACAAGATAAGTTGGGGTAGGGAATAATTTTTATTTTGGATGTCAAATTAAAAATATAAAGACACCTTAAGATACCCATTTGGGTTTTATTAAACATATATCAAAATCAAATAGGTTCCTTTGTACGGAAAGGGCCAAATATTGGATGTAATAGTGAAATTAGGCATATTTGAGCTTGATTTTTCAATCGGAGCGTGACAAACATTCATCCATAACTTTTTCTAATTAGATAATTGGTTAAAACACTTCAGTGAGATTTTAAATAATATTGTTATGAATGTTTTCCCTGACTTTAATGACATTCCAATTGTTCAAAACAACGTTATGATCTTTTTAACAAACTAGTAACCTTCATTCCCGAACAGAGCTATTACAAAGATTTACTTTTTTTACACCATTTAAATGACCTTATCTTTAGGACTAGAAAGAATGAAAAATACATGAAATTAAAGTATCTTTCAAAAGATATAAGTTGTCAGTCCATATAATTTCTTATGCTATTATCCCATTCAAAGTATTGACTGATCTGCATAGGGAAAATATACACAAACTCACTATTATAGAGTTAAAAGTGTTAATAAGTCTTCTTAATTAAAAATTTATCAATTTATCAATTTTAAATAATTAATATGACTGATCTAATAAATTTATAATTTAATTTTAAAGATCATAGAGATTCACTAAAATACCATAAATGTTCCATGTGTGTACTTTATGTTATTAACTAAGTCATTTATCACTTAAGAGTATTTTAATAAATATAACGATGTTATATAAATGGGGTTAAATAATATGTCAAATGTATGCATGCCTTATTTCATGTGAGCTTGGTGTTTTTAAGTGTGTGTCTGTAGGTTGTTACCCTAGGTGGATTTTGTCTTCAAACATGTACTATCTTCTAATTTTATGCCTTTTTGTTGTTTGGGTTTCATATTGTGGAAAGTTCATAACCATTTTTGATATCATGATTGGTTCATGTGTTATCTTGTGTACATATGTGATGTGTTTTATGTTTCTATTAATTCTTGATCATTTGTCAAGTTTACCTTAAAGAGGTGACAACCATTATGTTGTTGATAATTTTATTAACTTAGTCACATTGTTCCTTCTATTGTGGTTGTGTTAGGATCCGAATGATTGTTTTTGGGTTATGTTTACTCCATGTTTGGAGATTGATGTCATTGATGACTATGTTCCTGGAGGATTAGTTTTATCTTTTAAGATGATACTATGAGTATTGGTATTGGTATTGGTTATTGATATGTCCAGTATGGGATGGACAGTTTGGATCCTTGTATATGATGTAATTGTTCCTTGTTATGCTCCAACATTTGCAAATTAATTTTCATGAATTAATGCTTTTATGAGAATTCTTTTATAGATTTGTCTTTTTTTTGGTCTTGTGGCTGAGATTATTAGGGTAGGTTATCTAGGAGCATATAGGGGAAGTGGCTTGCAATGGGGGAAAAGGCCCTAAGAGGCTACTACGGTAACTCATTGCAAATAACCTAAAAATTGACAACTTAGTAAATCTATTAGGAGAGAAACATTAATAAGATAATTTTAGGATGGGAGTGAGAGAGAGGATGCTTGTTTGAGGTCTTCAATATTATAATCCTTTTCTATACAAAAGGATATTTGATCCAGATAGAGTCACTTGGGGGCCAGGGCCAGTTGGGCTACTAGGGTAACTCAAGAGTGGACTTATGTGATGACACTTCCCTATATGTTGTCTAGGTTCCCACATGATTTTTTGGTACACTTTCTTTGTTCTTTTGGTACTTTATGCTTTAAACCTTGGTATCTTCTTGTTACCTTTTTATCCAGTGTACCTTTGCATTAGTCTTGTTTGTTTGGTTTTTTCCCATGTGTGTCGGCCTATTGTTATCTCCTCAGCATGGTGGGAGTGGACCTTGGGTTTCACAAGGTCGGTGATATAGATTCTTATTACCATTGAGATTTGAAGATCATGACTTTATGCTAGGATGATCCTTGTTGCAATTGTATCTTATTTTTCTTCCTTGTTGGAGACTTTCTCTTATCTTTCTTATGTTGTATACTTGTATCATTATATCAGTTGTGACATTCTTAGATATTTTATTATAATTAGTATTATGTTTTATCACATCCCTATGACTTGTGCATCAGATGTTGGTTCGTTATGTATACCTTATGGTATTAGTTGTATCTAGGTTTCATTTATGAAATGATGTTGTTGATTATTCATTTTCACTATATGAAGTTTTTTTATTGTTTATTGTATTTAGTAGATTAGTTAACTCATATAATTATGCATCATGGAGCCCTTGGGATTTGTAATCTATAAATGAGTTATATTTATGAGTATGTATTGTCTTATGTTATATTTCTTCCGCATTGTTACGAGAATTATCAATTGTAAACTCTTTAAAATAAAATCTTTCTGTAAGCATAGCAACATGTTTTAGGTTAACTTCTCCTGAGTTCCCTGGAAGGGCATTACATGTTGTCATGACGTCAAATACATGAAATCCACCATGAAATATATTAGAGGGTGGAAAAAATGACTTTAACCTCAATCTTATCTCTCAATGGGAAGAAGGTATAAGGATAAAAAATAAAAATCACTGATGATGAAACTCCTTTTCAGCTAAGGCTTCATTCTCCAACCTACCAATCTTATCTTGAAAGTACACAAACTTCTATCTAGAAAGAAACTTGGTGATAATATTGGTCATTTATTCTTTAGTTATAATGTACCTCAACTAAATACTAGAGAAACCCTCTCGACATAGTCTAATCCCTCTGAATCACTATGATCATGATCCTAGAAAATCAATTGAAGAAAATCCTCTAGCATCTCCCTCTGAAGCTCAAGTTCATGCATAAATCTCCAACTCAATACCATGATTGCAAGCATCAAGTTCTTTCTCCCTTGAATTAAATCTCTTATTATTATTGATTCATCTTGAAAGTATTCAAAGAAATATTAAAAATAATTCATAATACTAAACTATCCCAAAGGGAAACACCAAATGATACAAGATTTACCCTCCCAATGTTATAGCATGAATATGAAATTAAAGGTACAAGTGTTAGATACTTATCTCTTAAGGTCGATACACCATAGAGATAGATATGTAGAGACACTCATCTTTTCCACAAGGATGTAGTATGCCTATTTTTCTCTAACCTTGCAGGTTCAAAGAAAATCCCCATGGATATCACAACCATGAATTCCATATCCCCCAATCATAGTGTTCCATGAATCAAATTTTGTTAGAGATATTGTTTCAAATATTTTTGTGCATCCTCATTTGGCATCGATAGATAAAAGATAATTTATAACAAAATCTTTAGCCTTATAGCCACTTTTGATCACGTAACCATTTATCTCTTTACCTCTATACAACCCCTGCAAGTTGGCACAAGCTAGGTGAACATTAACAATGATGATTATCTTGATTTTGATATTTTTATGAAGGTGCACAGAAAATTCCCCAAAGTGTAATCTGTCACGGGCCAGGAGGTTAACCACGAACCCGTAATGTAATTCATGAGATTTAAGTATGTACAACCTACATCCATTTACTTTAGCAATCATTTTATTTCATTCCCTTGCAGTGATATCCCTTTAAGAAGTCCTCTTTAATAAAATTAATCTATTGGGTAAGATTTAAAATTTAATGGGTCTCAATTTCTACACTCCCAACTATATATCTAAAAAAAGTCATATAATATTTAAAATTTGGTAGATGTTCATAGTTTTTTAAAAACATTACTATTAATATAAGATGAATTAAGGAAAGATCATGCATTGGAGATCAAATGCTTTTTCGCTGAAACTATAATACTCATAAATTATTATGACAACAATTATAATTGATCTGCTAACATTCATACATAAAATGCACATAGGTAGTGAAAATCACTCACAGATGGTGGCTACCTCCCAGCCAATGTTATAGGATGTGTCAAATATGGTAGCTCCCAACAGGAAATATTCCAAATATTTCTCTTTTGTGACTCTAAAGAACAAGGTAATCCCTCCCTTTAAAGAATATCCTAGACTCTATTTTTTTTCTAGGGAAATGAAAGAAGTGGACTTAACCCTCCACATTTTACCACCTAGATAAGCTATCTTAATATTCATATATATACAATAGCCAGACGAAACCTGAAACTAAGAGAAGTAAGAAAATAAAATGCATTTTATCTATATTTTTAAAAAGACATTATTATTTAATAAATAAATAATTGTTAAAGTTTGTGTTCCACGAGGATGCATCCCCTAGCCTGGAACCCCCATTTCCATCTCAGGTATGAAACAACGATGTGGGTGAGATTTCAACATACCCTAATTGTTCCCTTTTTGGTCCCCAATCAGGGAAATTTTGAAAACTAAAAATTGAGAAGTTTTTGAAATAAGGGATGAAGTTGGGTACCGGGGACGGTTGTGGAACAACATGACCGTCCCTTGTACCCAAATTTTTCCCCTATTTCCCAAGATAAGAAATTTTTGCATGTCTTAAAAAGTACATTTTTCTATGCATAAAAGTACAAACATGTGTTGCAGTAGAGAACAATTGACAGGTTCTAGCCTAAAAAAGTTTAGTTTGGAACTAGTCTCGCTAAAATAGTCTTGGACAGATATACATGGCGCAAATGCGGTGCCATAAGTCATTGATGTGCAAGAGGGGTTCTAGAAAAAACCGTTTTGACCAAATGAGTTTCAGCCGAAATGGTTTCATTTGGAACCCTTAAAATCAATATATACTCCAAAATCACCTTAAGCAGCTCATTTGAACATGGAGCCTTCCAACATTTGAGGAGAAGGTTTCAAGATATTTGTCCAAAATAGGTTATTTTTTTTCTTTATGTTTTACAATTTTTATATATTAATTTTATGTAGTTGTTATATTATTTAATGTTTTTTTGTTGTAATTTGGTTATTTTTAATTGTAGAAAATATTTAGTATGGTTTTATGTAGATTTAGTTATTTATTTAATATCTAATTTGTTTTCCAGTTAAGAAAAATATGTTAGTTAGTGTTATACACTGAATTTGCGCCTCTGATCTCAAGCTCTCTTGGTCTTGATAATCCAGTATAACGAGGGAATCATCTCCAGGTTGTGCGACCTGTGCTAACTGAGATGAGACCTCCAGATTCTAGGCTGGTTCCTCTTGGATAGTCACCTTAATTTGCTTCTTAAACAGGAAAGTAAAACTTTTGAGGGAAAGGGATAGAAGGAGTGCTTAAAAGGGAAATGACTGAAAGAAAACTACCTACTAGGTGATGCACCGAAATTGGCATGAAAACATAACACACACAGGATAAACCCCTGGGTCAACTAACTCTGAATTGCAGGTAGAACACAAGTCTCTTGTATAGGCATACATCAATATTTCATAACAAGGTCATGAGTAAACTAGTTAAAAGGAAAGACTTCTTCACAGTTAATAGCTTTAAACAATAAAACACTAGTTACAACCTGCAAGCAGACATACTCTTCTACAAGTAGATGTTGTGAAAGGACTGATTAAGAGGAATGAAATTATCCACAGTTAATCCATCAACAATCAAGACACATACAGACAAGCAAAAAAGAGACAAGGTTGACACAATTCAACAAATTGATCCAAAAGTTGAAGCTCTACATATTACTTCTCACAGTGAGTTACAGACTCATACAAAAAATATACCAAGGACAAAGAAATGTCACAGAGCATGCCTTCTACATAAAAATGAACTCTTGGGTTACAAAATCTCTTATCTCTGTTAAGAACTCAGAAAAGTTACAGGACAGAAGGAACAAAAGAAGAAGAACCGACCCTTGCAAATGCAACTTTTCTGCTATATATAGGGCTCAGACCATCTTGGGATCCCCTAGGATGCAACAAGCTTCAGATGGTCATGGAAACCCTAACCCTAAAAACACAGGAGAGAGGAAAAGAGAGAGAAGAAATGGTGGAGAATGACCGAGTCAAATAGATATTCATGGATATTTTCATGCTTCTCCTCGATCTGGCAATTGGAAATCTGATTTGGTAGACGATGGCTCGTAGCATTTATGTTCACTCTGAATAGCCATGCACACCTGTTCACCTATTTTTCTCTGTAATAACTGTCTTTCTTGTCTGTGAATAGTGCATGGCCAAGTGTTCTCCTTGTCCTTGCCCAGGACTTCTTCTCCTTCCTTGTGGCACTTCTAGAAACTTAGTCATAACTTTGTTCTTCCCTGCAACATGCTGAAACCTCTTCCTTTCCACCGACATTGCAACAAATCTATCCAAACCTTGGCTGACTGCTCTGTGCATGGCTTTCTACAATTGGAAACCCTCTGAATTATTCTGGAAAACCCTCTACAACAGAGCAAAACACCCCCGAGCCATTCTTCTTTCATTTGCAACATCACCCTCTGTCTGGTCGCTTACTCACCCAAGCTTTACTCTATTTCCATCTTTATGCGCGAGTGCGCGATGACAGCGTTATCCCTTTGAATCGCTCAGTCGTAGCCTAATCTTTCTTCCCTCTGAATTCTGGGCAAGTACGCGATGAGCTCCGTTCTTCATTGCATCTTTCCTGATCGCGCACTCGTGAGCAGTTATCACTTTATCTTACCTTCTGTGCGAGTACGCGACGAGCTCTTATCTTTCATCCATCGCTCAGTCGCGAGCCATTTCCTCTTTATGCAATTTTCTCGGCGAGCGAGCGACGAGCTCTTTTCTCTTGTTAATCGCTCAGTCACGAGCTGAACACTCTTTACCTTTATGGAACGGCGACTGGGCAACATCTTCTATTTTACTTCATCGCACACTCGTAGCTTGATCTTTGTTTATCCTCAGTGCTTGGCGACCGCGCGACTACTCTGTTTCTCCAGCCTATCGCAGACCTGCTAGCCTTTCTTCTGACTTGAGCCAAACGTCGTGACTGCGCGATGCATCATTAAAATGACTCGTCGCACACCCGCGCACAAAGAAAAACAACATGAAAGTAGGTCGTGACTGCGTGATTAGACATTGTAATACTGAACCCGCTCAGTCGCACAACTTGAATGACCTATGACTGAACCTTTTGACTTTTTCAAACAGCGCCTAAGTCCCCTTGAATCCTTCTGGCGACATTGCGATAATCCCTTGGCGCTAAGTCGAGAGTACTTTATTCATAGGGCACTTAAATCACCAGACTTACCGACCACCATTAGATCATCTGCTCCTTACATCGGATGGCTGGCATTTAGTCATTTGAAAACTGAGTATACCCTTAAATATCCAGCGATCCTGCGACTGAAAAGAAAGAACACTTAGTCTCGAAGTCGCGTGACCCATTTCTTTCATCTGGCGATCACCCGACTGAGGACCCACATCCACCTGATATATGCCACCTGTCACATAGCCACTGGTCGATTTGTTTGCATTGGGGAAAGCTGAGTCATCGTGTCGTTCTAGCGACAAGACGACTGAGTAAATTCATTAACATCAAACAGCTAGTCATGGGGTCGGGAGTGTTATCTCTTAACTGTCATTTTATCACGAGACCACGCGACTGAAAGAAAAGCTTAACTGTTTGTCACGACTGGATCCAGCGATCATGCGACATGAAGAAGATCATGAAGTCGGAAGACTTTTCTTTGACTGTTGAATTCTTCATGCGATCAAGCGACTGAGGGCGGGCCCCATTCTTTATGTGACTTGTAACATAGATCTGGCAACCTTGCGACCAAAGAACAAATTCTAAGTCGGGAGACATTAGGGAATATTCCAAAAGATCAAGAGACCACGCGACATAAGGAAAAGCAAAGTTGGGAGAAAGAAAAGAATATTCGCTAAAGGTCACGTGATCAGGTGACTTGGAAAATAAGCACATGCCATAAGTGACTTAAAAAGTAACGATGAAATATAACGTGCTAAATTCTAAGGGTTTATTACTGCTTTTGCATGAAAGACTTAGGGTTTAAGGGTTTAAATAGAGCCAAGACCTAGGAACCACGACAGAGAATTGCCAGACAGGGCAGACTAGGTCGATTTGCACAGAATGGAAAATTTAGGTAACATTTTGGCGACCTCTGTGGGATGCTTGCCTGCTAAGAATTTAGACCAGTTGCCTAGACAAATCCATTGGGCATGGAGTCACTCTGAACACAAAACTTGACAGGGACAAAAACCTGTGCACGTGCACTTCTTGAAAAGCAGGGGAAACTATACTAAAAAGCAGGGAAGGAAAACAAGGAAATATTTACAAGAGGACAAAGAATTACAGAGAAGGATTGACTTCAAAGCAGGGCTTCAAATGGAAACCATTTACTGAAATTGGCAGGGCATCTCCATCAAGTGTTGAAATTTGGAAAGCATTAGATCCTCTGCACTCTGTAATAACAAATGGCCCACCCCAGAAAGAATGAAACTTTGTATGTCTGCCAGGTCTGGATCTGAACTCATCCCACTTAAGGACTATATCTCCAATTTTGAAGTCCCTTCTCCTGGCTCTCTTATCAAAGTTGTTCTTAGTCTGATTCTAATGGAATTCCATGTCTTTCATAGACTTGCTTCTGATTTCTTCCAGTTCCATCAACTGAGCATATCTGATTTGTAAGGGATCCTCCTCATTGAACAGGGCATACTGAGTGGCTAGGTCTAGAGCTAGTAACTCTGTTGAAATGGAAAGCTTAGCCTCTCTACCATACACTAACATATATGGGGAATTACCAATGATCTTCTTTGGGGTAATTATATCTAACCACAGGGCAGACTTGAGTTTTGTATGCCAATCCCTTTGATTGTCCTGAAGAGCTTTCTTAATTATCCTGATCAGGTTCTTGTTTGTAGACTCTGCCAAACCATTACCCTGGGGATAGTAATTTGAACTGGTATTTAGATAAATGCCATTCTTGAGTGCCCAATCTGAGACTTTAAGGCCTGTAAATGCCAGTGCATTATCTAAAATAATTGAATCAAGAGTGCCAAACCTATGAATTAGATCATCATAAAAGTTCAAGACAACACTCTCATTGGCCTCTTTTAAGGCCACTGCTTCTGTCCATCTAGTGAAATAATATGTTGCAGTGATTATCCACTTATGTCCTGCACTAGATGGAGGGTTGATCATGCCTATGAAATCTATGCCCCACTTCATGAAAGGTTGGTCAATTTGGACTGGGTGAAGGGGCATAGCAGCAAGTTTTTATTTTCTTGCAAATAAGGCACATTTGATGCATTTTCTAACATAATCATGACTATCCTTGAAGATAGATGGCCAATAGTATCCATCCCTCATGATATTATAAGCAGTAGTCCTAGGAGAAAAATGACCACCAGCTGGTCCATCATGGAATTCAAACAGGACATCTGCTATTTTTTCTGAACCTATGCATCTCAAAAGAACACCATTGTGGTCTTTTCTAAAAAGGACATCTTTAATCAACACAAAAGGGATAGATTGTAACCTGTAATACCTTCTTTTTGCTGAGTCTAGCCATGCAGGGCATTGTCCTATCTTTAAATAATGAGTCATATTAGGCAACCAACTTGTTGCCTTGGTTTGATCTTCTCTAGAATGCACCACCAGAGATGCATCCAGTGAATCTGATTTCTTTACACTCTCACCCCCTGCCAAATGTTCACAAAGACCTCTGCCTCTAACCAGCTTGGTAGTCTGAATATCAACATTGTATTCCATCACCTTGGTGATCCAACCAGCTCTTTTCTCATTTAGGTCTTTGGAAAGCAAAAATTCTTTGACACTAGGGTGAGTTACCCTTAAATGTACTTTGCTGTGAGTCAACAGATATCTAAACTTTTTTAGACTCTTTACTACAGCAAGAACATGTTTTTCTACAAAAGAGTATCTATGCTCATACTCTTCTAAACCTTTGCTAAAGA
>MU225430.1:3781818-3808203 GCA_018584345.1 Thuja plicata
GGAATGAAATTATCCATAGTTAATCCATCAACAATCAAGACACATACAGACAAGCAGAAAAGAGACAAGGTTGACACAATTCAACAAATTGATCCAAAAGTTGAAGCTCTGCATATTACTTCTCACAATGAGTTACAGACTCATACAAAAAATATACCAAGGACAAAGAAATGTCACAGAGCATGCCTTATGCATAAAAATGAACTCTTGGGTTACAAAATCTCTTATCTCTGTTAAGAACTCAGAAAAGTTACATGACAGAAGGAACAAAAGAAGAATAACCGACCCTTGCAAATGTAACTTTTCTGCTATATATAGGGCTTAGACCATCTTGGGATCCCCTAGGATGCAACAAGCTTCAGATGGTCATGGAAACCCTAACCCTAAAAACACAGGAGAGAGGAAAAGAGAGAGAAGAAACGGTGGGGAATGACCGAGTCAAATAGATATTCATGGATATTTTCATGCTTCTCCTCGATCTGGCAATTGGAAATCTGATTTGGTAGACGATGGCTCGTAGCATTTATGTTCACTCTGAATAGCCATGCACACCTGTTCACCTATTTTTCTCTGTAATAACTATCTTTCTTGTCTGTGAACAGTGCATGGCCAAGTGTTCTCCTTGTCCTTGCCCAGGACTTCTTCTCCTTCCTCGTGGCACTTCTGGAAACTTAGTCATAACTTTGTTCTTCCATGCAACATGCTAAAACCTCTTCCTTTCCACCGACATTACAACAAATCTATCCAAACCTTGGCTGACTGCTTTGTGCATGGCTTTCTACAATTGGAAACCCTCTGAATTATTCTGGAAAACCCTCTACAATAGAGAAAACACCCCCGAGCCATTCTTCTTTCATCTGCAACATCACCCTCTGTCTGGTCGCTTACTCGCCCAGGCTTTACTCTATTTCCATCTTTATGCGCGAGTGTGCGATGACAACGTTATCCCTTTGAATCACTTAGTCGCAGCCTAATCTTTCTTCCCTCTGAATTCTGGGCGAGTACGCGACGAGCTCCGTTCTTCATTGCATCTTCCGTGATCGCGCACTCGTGAGCAGTTATCACTTTATCTTACCTTCTGTGCGAGTAGGCGACGAGCTCTTATCTTTCATCCATCGCTCAGTCGCGAGCCATTTCCTCTTTATGCAATTTGCTTGGCAAGCAAGCGACGAGCTCTTTTCTCTTGTTAATCGCTCAGTCGCGAGTTGAACACTCTTTACCTTTATGGAACGGCCACTGGGCGAAATCTTCTGTTTTACTTCATCACACACTCGTAGCTTGATCTTTGTTTATCCTCAGTACCTGGCGACCGCGCGACTACTCTATTTCTCCAGCCCATTGCAGACCCGCTAGCCTTTCTTCTGACTTGAGCCAGACGTCGCGACTGCGTGATGCATCATTAAAATGACTCGTCGCACACCCGCGCACAGAGAAAAACAACATGAAAGTAGGTCACGACTGCGCGATTAGACATTGTAATACTGAACCCGCTCAGTCGCAGAACTTGAATGACCTATGACTGAACCTTTTGACTTTTTCAAACAGCGCCTAAGTCCCCTTGAATCCTTCTGGCGACATTGCGACAATCCCTTGCCGCTAAGTCGGGAGTACTTTATTCGTAGGGCACTTAAATCACCAGACTTAGCGACCACCGTTAGATCATCTGCTCCTTACATCGGATGGCTGGCATTTAGTCATTTGAAAACTGAGTATACCCTTAAATATCCAGTGATCCTGCGACTGAAAAGAAAGAACACTTAGTCTCGAAGTTGGGTGACCCATTTCTTTTGTCTGGCAATCACTCGACTGAGGACCCACATCCACCTGATATATGCCACCTGTCACACAGCCACTGGTCGATCTATTTGCATTGGGGAAAGTTGAGTCATCGTGTCGTTCTAGCGATAAGACAACTGAGTAAATTCATTAACATCAAACAGCTAGTCGCGGGGTCGGGAGTGTTATCTCTTAACTATCATTTTATCATGAGACCACGCGACTAAAAGAAAAGCTTAAATCTTTGTCACGGCTGGATCCAGCGATCATGCAACATGAAGAAGATCGCGAAGTCGGAAGACTTTTCTTTGACTATTGAATTCTTCATGCGATCAAGCGACTGAGGGCGTGCCCCATTCTTTATGTGACTTGTAACATAGATCTGGTGACCTTGTGACCAAAGAACAAATGCTAAGTCGGGAGACATTAGGGAATATTCCAAAAGATCAAGAGACCACGCGACACAAGGAAAAGCGAAGTCAGGAGAAAGAAAAGAATATTCGCTGAGGGTCACGTGGTCAGGCGACTTGGAAAATAAGCACATGCCATAAGTGACTTAAAAAGTAACGATGAAATATAACGTGCTGAAGTCTAAGGGTTTATTACTACTTTTGCATGAAAGACTTAGGGTTTAAGGGTTTAAACAGAGCCAAGACCTGGGAACCACGACAGAGAATTGCCAGACAGGGAAGACTAGGTCGATTTGCACAGAATGGAAAATTTAGGTAACAGTTAGTTAGGTAATTAATCTATTTTTATTACATTTGTTTCAAAACATCACGAAAATTTTACAAAAAACACCTGCAAAATCTAACAAACAAGATCATTAGAAACATTAGAAAAATATTAAGAAAAATTTACATAGAAACATCCATAAACATATATTAGGAAACATACATAAAAATGTTACATTATAAACATTAGATAAACCCTAATAAAATATTATTATACAAGGATTAGGGTTTGATATGATTTAAACATAAATAACCCTAATTGTAAACAAAAATTAGTCATGATCCCTAAACCTAATTTAGAAATAAATCCTAACATGAAACCAACATGAAACCAACATGAAACTAACATGAACAAACATAAACCCTAACACTAAACCAACATGAACCCTAGCCATGAACATTAACCCTAAACCTAATTAACAAATAAACCAAGTTGTAAACATGAACGTTATTGTAAACGCAAAGACTCTACAAAATGGAACACTAAACCATGTTGAACCTTAATGTTAATCATATTACATCTTCTTTTCATTAGGAAATACATGTGTGATATTAAAAATCATTTTTTCTTTCAAACATATCGATAGGCTTTAAAATTAATTGAACCCTAATTGAGAAATAAACCCTAAAATGAAACCAACATAAATCCTAACATGAAACCAACATAAACCCTAACACTAAACCAATATAAACCCTAACCATGAATATTAACCTTAAATGTGTATGTATGTATGTATGTATGTATGTATTTAGGAGAGGCAAGTGTTTAGGGGGTGCTAGTGACCGCTCTTCACATAGATCTATTGATTCTAGAGAGAGCAAGGAAGGGCTATTTTGGTGTAGGAGCACCCATAGGTTGATAGAGTAAATCCTATTAAATTCTGTTGTGTGAATCCCTCTAAGGCATGTTGTATATTTAATAAAGTCATATTGACCATAGTGTGTGGGTACAATAAGGATTAGGGTCTAGATAAGTCTTAAGTCCTTAAAAAGTTGCAATTAGGGGCTAAAATGTTGTAAAGCCTCTTGATTGGTTAGAAGAGATGACGATGTCACCATGATTTCATAAGGGCTTGGAGATCTTTATAATCATGTTTGAACCAAGATATAAGTCTAGGATGAGGCTAGATTATTTATTTATTTCATTTGCATTAAGTTGTGAAAAAAGTGCAAAAAGATGTAAAAAGTTGCTTAGCAATTTTTGTAACATTTAAAAGTTTCTCGAACAACATTGTCCAAGTGTTCAAAAAAATGATGGAGAAGTGACCAAAGTTGAAACCACAGGAATTTTTCTCCTAATTAAGAAATTTTTTGAACTAATCCCAAGGTTAGACACCTATTGTACGGATTTGGTTTGGAAGAATATATAGAAGTGTTGACTTTGTGTGCATTTAGTTAGTTATAGTGTTACAGTAGTTTGTAAATGGGTTGAATTTTTTTCTGTAGCATGTGCATGACTTAGAGTAGTGGTTTTACTTTATTTTTGTGTCATTGGTTTGGTTTCTGCAAGTTCTATAATTATTTTAGTGTAAATATTTGTGTTCTGCACTAATCACTAGTTCAAACTAGGGAGTTGTTGAAGATGGAGACCTAACAAACTATCCCATCATTTAAACTGTACGACCTCTTGGGGATAGTGAGTAGACTCCATGTAAATAATTTTTAGAGGAGATGGTACCCTCAAATGTAGAGGAATAAATTTTAAGGTCTTTCCCTAGACGAGCCATTGTTGAGCCCAACTAGGGTAGACACTGATGCAGAGTTCTTTACTTGCAAGGGTGTGAGCTAAAGACCCAATCTGCTATTGGGAATGAAAGTTGGGAGTCTTCTAAATATTTTTGAAAGAGGATAGGGTCATGCCAATCCATATTGGGGCCTAAAACTTGTAGACTAGAAAAGAAACTAGTGAATTCCTAAAACCCTAAGACCCCAAAAAACCTTGAGAGGTTGGAAAATGAACCAAGAATCCAAAGGAAAGTTGTAGGGTCCTTTGGGAAAGAAGTGGTGAAAATCCTCATTTTCTCAAAATAGGAGGCCTAATAGGGCTACTAGCCATTAGGTCTATTTTGAAGCCAGTTGATGAAATAGACTAGCAAGATGAATCAAGAGGGACTCATAACACCTCTAGTTGATGAAATTAAAATGTCTAAGAACACCACCTCACCTCTTCAAGAATACTTTACATGATTGGGGGTGAAAAGTCTTTAAATGAGTTTAAGGGCTAAAGAGTATGAAGCTAGTAAGCACCAAGTAGAAGTCATGGCTTGGTAGTTATTTTTTGGTAGTTGGGTTGGTCAAGAAGAATAGGGTACAATAAAATTGAAGTTACCCTATAGGTCAGAAGGTGTGTAGAGAAGGCACCTTATATTCTATTGAAAGGCTAGGAACATGAGCTTGTGATTGGCTCATCCAACCTCCCTATAAGATTTGTATCAGAGCCCCAAAAATATTTGGGATTGCATAATGTATGTCAAAGTGTGAATTTAGTGGGTCTTGAAGAATTTTGACTAATATAGAATTGGACAAGAAGGTTGATGACTAGGAGGTAGACAATAGGCTATTGAGAGAAAAAAAATTAGCCCAATTAGAGAAAGCATTAGGTGAAGTGTAAAAAAATACTGATGAACTTAATGATAAACTTTAAGGGAAGGAAGCCAAGTGAAAATAGGTTTTTGAAGATGATAAAAATTCATAACTTGACCCTGTGTTGCAAGAGGATCCCTTTCTAAAAGCCTTGAAAGCTATGAGTGCGAAGGATCTTGAAGGAATACCACTGTTTAGTGGAAGGATGGAGGCAGATCTATTCATGGACTGGATAGAGGGCATGAAGAACTATTTTGAATGTGATGGAGTTACAGAAGCACAGAAGGTAAGGGTGGCTAAGTCAAGACTTAGAAGCTCTCAATTGACATGGTTGAAGTTCATTCAAATAGAAAGGGAGGAAGAAGGTAGGAAACCAATTTCTAGTTGGAAGGGCATGGTAGTGAAGGTGAAAGAATCATACATGCCTGATGACTATGAAATACAATTGCATAAGAAGAGACATAGATTTGGATAGAAGGATCTTGATGTAAATTCCTATATAGAGGAGTTTCAAAAACTTTGTTTGAGGTCCAATGTGAGTGAAGATGAAATCCTTAAGGTGGCTAGGTACCTAAATGGCATAAAATTGAACATCCAAGAGGAGATGACTCTACTAAGCCCCAATAAAGTACACCAGTGCTATGAGTTAACCATAAAGATTGAGAAAAAGAGAAAGAGCAAACAAGATCAAACTTCCAAGAAGAGAGGACTGAAAAGGGACTGAAAAAAGAAGCCATGGGGAGTCCAAACTTGTGGAGCATGGTAATGAAACAACTTATAGAGGAGGTTATGGAAGAGGTAGAGTAAACCAAGGAGGTTCTAGTAGAGGAAGAGGTACAAGAAGAATAAATTCATATTTTTCTAACTTGAAGTGCTATAACTATGGACAAATGGGACATCTTTCTTATAGTTGTCTAGAGAAGGCATATTATTCAAACAATGAAAAGAGAGTGGCTTATGCACATGAGGACACATCAAGTGTCAAATCATCAGAGGTGAGAAACATTGAATCAGAAATGGCAGAGAATATAATGTTTAGAAGAGTCTTGATTAGACAACAGGTGAAACATGAACCTAAGCAAAGAAGAGACTTGTTAAGAATGAGGTGTAAGATTCTTGTTAAAGTTTGCAAAGTGATTGTGGATTCAGAATCCATAGATAACATTATCTCAGAAGAAGTAGTTAAGAATATTAAATTGGCAAAGATACCCCATAGAAATCCCTACAAGTTTACATGGTTGAACAAAGGATAAATTATCCTTGTAAATGAACAAATGTGGGTTGAATTCTCCATTGGAGGATACAAATATAAGTTAATATGTGACATTTTGTTTATGGATGCATGAAATCTCCTATTGGTTGAATACGATAATATGACAGAGGATCCATTTATTATGGGAAATAATATACAGTCTCATTCAATAAAGATGTAAAGATATTCAAAATATAGGATTTTCTAGAAGAAGAAGGAGATCAACCAAAGACTCTTAGTGTGTCACTTAGAAGTGGGAAAGAGTTCATGGAAAATCTTCAACAAGAAGGTAGTGAGGGATATTCCATAGTTGTAAATCCAAAGGAAGTGGAAAAAAATACACAAGCACCTATACTAGTGGAGGTTGAAGCACTTCTTGAAAGGTTCAAAGACATAGTCAGTGATGGTACACCAGCAACACTACCTCTGAAGAGGTCTTTAAGTCAGAAAATAGACTTTATCCTAGGAGCTTCATTCCCTAATAATGAATATTACAAGATCACACTAGATGAAAACCAAGAAGTATCAAGACAAGTGTAGGAGCTACTTGACCAAGAATTGATAAAGAAGAGAATCAGCTCATGTGCAATACCTGTGTTTTTGGCATCCAAGAAAGGTAGTAAGTGGAGACTTTGCACTAATTCTATGTCTATTAATAGGATTAATATTAGATATATGTTTCCTATACATAGGATTAAGTATTTGATGGATTTCCTTGGAGGAGCTAAATAGTTTACTAAATTGGATGGTGCAGGAACACCTAGGTAGGGCTAGAAAGTAACCTAGGGCTTCTAAGTTATTTTTGGATTTTAGTGGTTCTATCCAAAAAACTAGGGAATTATGGGAAAATTTAGGTCCTAGGATGTTTGTATTTATATGAGGAGGTCTACTTAGGTCGTTAGTGCTTTTATTTTTAGGAATGTCCAAAGTTGCTCTTTTGGTCCATATGGCCAATGTTGGGGCAATAATGTAAATGATCCATCCAGGGGTAAAATTGGACAAGTAGGGTTGCACAGGGCCTATTTGATGTTTACTTATCCTAATTATGCTATTGTTTAAGTTCTCATAATGTTTGAGCATGTTTTGTGTCAAGATCCCAAAAGATGTAAAAGTTGTCAATGTTGTCATTGACAACATTGATAACATTTGTTGCAAGATTGTGTTTTTGGACAAAGTGGTTCCTTACTATCTGAAACTATCAAGATAGGTACTTGTAAACCTATATTAGACCTCTCTCAACGTTGTGAATAGGTTGGTGGTTTTTTTATAAGCTATTGTACGAACTATGTTATCAATGAAATAGTTACAGTTCTTTATTTATGAGCATTTTGTATTTTCTTGGATTAGATTACCAACTGTAACTCTTGATTATGTTAGGGTAGCATGTTTTAATATTTTATGTGGTGGTGTATTTTTATTTTTTGTTAATTTAGTTATTTTTGTAAATTCTTTTTGTTTCTAGCTAGTCGCTGGTCTGAACCAAGCCACTTCTAGAAATGGGGTCATAAGTCCTCTTCCCACCATGGATTTTGCATGGGCCTTTGGGATTAGGGAGATGGCTCATGAACATATTGTACAGGGGTATGTGCAGGATCATGGTATGCCAAACTAGGCCTTAAGTGGCAATGAAAATTCAGAAAATCAGGGTTAGGAAAGTTGACATAAAAATTCAGACAAGTTATCAATCTTATATCAAAATGTGTAAGAAGAGAATCTGTGGAAAATTGAATCTAGTTTCTAAGATACTATCCTTTATTTAATAAAAATATATTATAGATTGTGAAATTTCAAATTTCAATGCAGTAGTATGAAAATTTTAGAGAAAATATAAGAAGAAGGTGTATGTCTGACCACCTTAAACACAATCAAATGATAATATTTTTTTACAATATTCTAGATATAAGTAGTATACTCATGTTTGGATGTGACGCATTTTTTTTTGTAATTTTTTCCAAGTAAATAATTAATTATGATTTTTGTACTACAAATTTTCTAAAATATAAAAAATCTCGTGTCTAACCACCTTAACTTAGTCTAAAATTCATAAAATTGATTTTTTTTAGTTTTTAATTGTAGTAGGAAAAGCATAGAATGTGACTCATGTTTTGGATTTCAAAAATGTTATACCGTTTTAAAGTTATAGCTATTTTTAAATCAGTCTATCAATCAGGACTAAAAAGATAAGAACTAGGCATATGTCTAACCACCTTAAACACAATCAAATGATAATGTTTTTTTACTAGATTCTAGATATAAGTAGTAGATTAATGGCTGGATATGACGCATATTTTTTTGTACTTTTTTTCCAAGTAAATAATTAATTTTGATTTTTCTTGTACAAATTTTCCAGAATATAAAAACTCTTGTGTCTGACCACCTTAACTTAGACTAAACTTCATCAAACAGAATTTTTTTCATTTTTTTCTTGTATTAAGTGAAGCATAAAATCTGACAAATGTTTCAGATTTTAAAAATGATATACCATTTGAAAGTTATAGCTATTTTTCAATCAGTCTACCAAGCATGAATTATTTTTCACATCGCCACTTTTTGGTATACCATGATCCTGCACATACCCATGGTGAAGAAGGGTCCCTATAAATCATGAGACCTATTTTCAATGAGATGCCCTAGGCGAGCCAGAGTTGCATGGCTAGGGATCACAAAAAGTTGTAGAGCTAATGGGAGGGATTGAAAGAATTCATTACTTAAATCAGTGATTGTGGAGAGGTAAAGTGGTGTGTGGAGGAGCCCCAACTCAGAGGAGAAGATTAAGTAGAGATTTTAGAGTGCCAAGAACAAGTTCCTTTGTGCAGAAAAACCTAACGCTTAGAAACCCTAATTTTTAGGCATGGTTATAGAATTCACTATACATACACTTTTGGGAAGTAAGACCTAGAAAATATTTAGTGTCTTGATAAAGGGTATCAGTATCTAGTTCTAGTTTTCCAACTTGTTAAGGAGTTTTTTAAGTTAATTGGGGAAAAGTACCTAATTAGGCCTAATGCTTGTAGCCCTATTTTGGGTGAATTTGGCTTTGTTCTTGAAAATCATTTAGAGTTCCATGGTAAACCATGTTTATGGACATTGTATTGGATCCAATTAAGCATGTAGTGGACTACCCCTCCATATGGAAGAGTTATAGATCATTTTGGATCAATTTATGGGAAAGGACAAGAAGAGCACTATGGCAAGATGTTGAGTAGTTTTGATTTCGTTATTGGTGTACTCAAGCTGAATTGGAGTGGGATCTTGTGGAAAGGATACTTTTAGATTAGGGTTAGTGAATAACCATAATTAGGCTAGTAAAGATTCCTATAGAAGACCCTAGTGGAGGATAGGGTAGGAGAGCAAGGCTTGTTGCTACATCAGATTGGTATCAGAGCAAGTTAAAGACTTGGGAAGTCAATGTATGTCTGCAATTACTGGTGAATCAGTAGGAGAGTCAAGAATGGTGACTAATGCAGATCTAGCTAAAGAGGTGGATGAGAAAAAGGAAAAGAACAAACTCCTTGAAGAAGCCTTATAAGGAATGAAGATAAGGCTAAAAGAAGTTGCCAATGTAGCAACTAAAAATAAGGAAATTAAAAGAAGAGATAGGGGTAAAAATATTTCTAAAGAAGACCTTATCTCTGAACTAGACCCTGTCTTGAATGAAGAGAACTTTCTAAAAGCCATAAAATCCCTAGGAGGAAAAGTATTGTAAGTTATACCACTTTTTAGTGAAAAAATTGATATTGGCGCAGTGATGGATTGGATTGAAGGAATGGAGAATCATTTTGAGTGTGAAGGGGTGACAAAGGCATAAAATATAAAGGTGTCCAAATAAAGAATTAGAGGGTCAGCCATAACATGGTGGAAATACCTTCAAGATGAGAGGATTAGATTGGGTAAGCAACCCATAGAAAATTGGAATGCAGTGGTGACAAAGCTAAAGGAGAATTATCTGCCAGAAGACTATGAGATTCAACTCCATAGATAAAGAAAAAATTTGAAGAAAAAAGACGTGGATATGGCCTCATATAGAGAGGAATTCAAAAGATTGTGTCTTATGTCTAAGAAACAAGAAGATGAATAAATCAAGGTTTCTAGGTACTATGGTGGATTGAAATGGAACATCCAAGAAGAAATCAGCTTTTGGACACCAACTATAGTTCAAAGTTGTCTACTGGACTTCCTTAGGGTCTCTTATCTACCCTATCTGGAGGATAATCTCCTAATCCCCTAACTCACTAGTAACTCTCCACCAATTTCAACTCTTCTCTATACTCCTCTCCATAACTATATTGCATTCATGGTTCCACTAACCATCTGCCACCCCTACGGTGTCAAACTCTTAAGGATTGCTTCCTCAATTCCCCTTAGGTCTATTTACCTCTCTAAGGATTCAAATTTGTGAGTTTCCCATTTATTTTCCAAATAGGTTCTAAAATCAAGCCTTTTAGGCCTTGTAGCCTTTTTAGGCCTATTAGCCCTCCAAAACATAGAAAAGGTGATTTCTCTCCTAAAATCCTTTAACAGCCCTAGAAAAGACTCCATATTCTTTATGGGTTTTTCTTCCCCTTCAGGATTTTCTAGGTCTTTGGTATCACTACTGTCCGTACAATAGACTTTTGCCAAACCCCTAAAAATAAGGGTTTCTAGGGCATGAAGATTGGTCTGGCTTCTTGTTCTTCTTCCACCGATATAGTGAACTCCTATGAACTTCTCCTTCCATCAAAAGGTGTGCACCTCATACCCCTACACTCCTCCAAGATTTATTGGCACATACCAATCACCTTGCAACCTCCATTGTTGCTACACTACTCAAGAACCCTATCCAAAATGACTAACACTTGCCTAGGGCCTGATTTTTTTCAAGATTCCCCTACACACACACACACACTCCACAAGCCATATGTACATAGCATATACAAGGATCTAATGGTTTCCAAGTTTTCATGGAGTTTGAACCACCAGAAAACCAAAGAAACCCTTCTTTTACATGACTGGGCCAAAACTGGCCAGTGAACTTGCAAAACACAATCAATTTAACAATGCTTAACCATAAAGTTTAATATATAAAACTAATGCCACATAGAACTTTGAAAATACATTGTAAACACTATTTGATCATTAATTCAGTCCATTCAATCCAATCAAGTCGTGGATGATGGCTCTGTCACTTAATTACAGTGTAAAATCATTCTTCTCAAACACCAGTCTATACACAATGAACTCTAACTATCATATTAGGGTTGGGAAAACCTTAAATACTTCCTTCCCATATTATTAGACCCTCTAGTCAAGATTTTGGCACCATAAGTGCTAATTCCTAAAAACTAAGAAATGTTGTCATGACAACTTTGACAACTTTTTGTCAAAATAATAATTTTCACATTTTGAGTGTCCTAATTGGTTTCAAACCTTATCAATTGACCTCAAATTACTAAAGAACATTACAACCTTAAAAATATTCCCACTTTGGGACTTTGGTAAAATCTTTGACTTTTGAGTTGACTTATAGGTCTTAGACCCCTAGAATCAGCTGGACTCAATCAACATCCAACCCTAACCTTTCCTAACATTAACCACACCTCAAAATCACACTAGGGAATTAATATTATATTCCTTATTATTGGATGGTTGGCCAAAGCAACCTACAAGAAAAAATTTTCAATTATCTAACTAAAGACCTTAGGGTGCTCCTGCACCATCCTCCCCTGCAACAAGAAAGTCAAGGTACTTGTGGTGTCAGGAACTCCTCATTGATTCCATGCTTCTTGAAGTCACTCTTAGCTATCCAAGTTCCTTCTAACTTTGGTTTCTATCTCCACTTCAGTAGATGCTCCATATAGATTTTGTGTCTTGTCTTCTTCTTCACCCTTCAATCCAATATCTTCTCCACTTTTGGCTTGACTTGTTCCAAAGTCTTGAACTCTCCCATGTCCTTATGCACCTATGTACTGTACTGCAACTCATCCATCTCTCATCCCTTATACCTGATCAAATCCTTTACATTGAAAATTGGAGAAATTGACATCGCCTTGGGAAACTCCACCTTATAAGGATTAGGCCCATACTTAGCCAATATCTTGTGAGGTCCAATTATTTTCATCTTTAGCTTACTAGGTATCCCCTTTTGTAATCTTGCCTTATTTAGGAACACCATCACTAGTTCACCCACTTCAAGCTGCAAATCTCTTCTTCCCTCATCACTTTTCGCCTTCAACTTTTGATTTTCTTCCATTTAGGTCCTCTTTACCTATTCATGGACTTCCCTCAGTGATTGGATAAAGTCATCAGAAATTCCACTAACTCCCTCATATCCTTTGAGGTCTCTGCACTCCATCACACCCCTTGGATGTGCCCCATACACAATTTTGAATGGACATTTTCCCATAGTCCTATTTGTGCTATCATTATAGGCAAATTTTTCCTGTGGTATTTTTTCTCTCATCCTTGTCCATATTCCTTTGTCAGACACCTAAGTAGGTTCTTAAGAACTCTATTGATCACTTCATTCTGCCCATCCATTTGAGGATGATAGGCAGATCCATGAGACAATTTTGTACCTAGTCTCTTCCATAGGGTCTTCCAAATGTGACTCATGAACTTCATATCCCTATCTGCAACAATGCTCATTGGTAGGCCATGTATCCTTACTACTTCTTTGAAAAAAAAGTAGGCAATATGGCTGGCATCATGTGTTGTTTTGCATGGTATGAAGTGGCCCATTTTTATAAACATGTGTACAAATACAAATACATTGTCTAAACAAGTTGGAGTCCTAGGTAACCCCACTTTGAAGTCCATACTTATGCACTCCCAAGGTCTACTTGCAATAGGTAATGGTTGGTAAAGTTCTACATTGGATGAAGTGCCTTTAGCAATTTGACATATGCCACATTGCTCCACATATCTTCTCACTTCCTTCTGCAACTTTGGCCACCAATAGAACCTCTCTACTAAGTCCAATGTCTTATTCAATCCAAAGTGTCCACTTAGGCTTCCATTATGATTTTCTTGTATGAGGTTCTCACTCATTGAGCCTTTTGGAACACAGAGTTGCTTGCCTTTGAATAGCAACCCATTCTTCAATGTATACTCTGCAAACTCACTATGAAAGTGATTCTCAAAATGCTGACACACCTTGTATATCTCTAAAAAATCTTAATCTCCCTCATATAGATCCTTAAAACCTTCAAATCCTATAATTTTAAACTCAATCTCTTGGAAGGTGAGGAGTCTCCTAGTAAGATCATCTGCAAATTTGTTTTGCACCCACTTCTTATGCTTTATGGTAAAGGTGTAAGATTGCAGTTACTCCATCCACTTGATGTGTCTCAAGCTAAGCTTGTCTTGAGTGTTTATATATATCACTGATTGGTTGTTTGTGAAGACAACAAAGTATTTGGAAAAAAAAAATTCCGCCACTTCTTTAAGGCTTGTACAAGAGCATATAGCTCCAAGTCATAGGACGAGTACCTAGACTTAGCCTCATTTAGCCTTTCACTAAAAAATGCCACAGGCTTTCCTTCCTAAGTTAAGATATCTCCTACTACAATGCTACTTGCATCACACTCAATAATGAATGGTTTGTCAAAGCTAGGTAACAGTAATATAGGCTAAGTAGCCACTTCTTTCTTCAAGCTTTCAAATCCATCATTAGTTGCCTTTATCCATACAAGCTTTGTTTTTAGTCATCCTTTTATAGTCTCTAGGATTGGAGAACAAATCTCACTGAATCTCCTAATGAACTTCCTATAGAATTGGGCTAACCCATGGAAGCTCCTAACTTCAGTCCATGTCTTAGGAGTAGGCCAGTTCAATATGGCCTCTACATTCTCCTTATCCATTTTCAAGTCACCCTTGGAAATAACAAAGCCATGGTAGACTATCTCTTCTTTCATAAACTCACTCTTCTCAAGGTTTATAGTGAGTTTATCCTCCTACAACTTCTTCAACACTACCTCTAAGTGTTTCATGTGATCCTATTTAGTTTTACTAAAAATTAGGATTTCATCTAGATAGACAACTACAAAAACTCCTATATACTCCTTCAAGACTTCATTCATCACTCTCATAAAGGTTCTTGGTGCATTGGTAAGGCCAAAGGGCATCAGTAACCATTCATGCAACCCCTTTGTAGTATTAAATGCATACTTCCACTCATCACCCTCTTTCATCCTAATTTGATACTACCCACTCTTCAAATCAATTTTAGAGAAGTACTTAGCAATCCATCAAGTCTTCTATTCTAGGTATTGGAAATCTATACCTGATAGTTATCCTATTTATTTCCCTAGAATTAGTACACATTCTCCACTTACCTCCTTTCTTAGGAGATAACACCACTGGGAAAGCACAAGGGTTGATGCTTTTCCTAATCAATCCTTGATCCAACAACTCTTGCACCTGCCTAGCTATCTCCTTGTTTTGCTCTAGTGTCATCTTGTATGCAGCTTTGTTTCGCAAGGATGCTCCTAGTATGAATTCAATCTAATTACTTATCTCCCTCTTTTTTTGTAATGAGGTCAGTGTACCCTCACAAATTATGTCTTTGAATTGATACAAAAGTTACCTCACCTCTTTTGGCATAGGTGCTTGTTTATGAGTCTCCTCCTCCTTTGGTTTTAGAAAAATTGCATAATAAACTTCTTCATCTTTCATATCCTATAGAAATTATTTCCCACTAATCAACATGACACTGGATTTTTCCTTCTCCACTATGTCTTCCTCTAGTATGGATTGTATCTTGAATGTTACCCCATTTATCTTTAAGGTGTACTTATTATCCTTCCCATTATGCACAGCTTCTCTGTCATACTGCCACGGTTTTCCAAGCAACATGTGGAAAGAATCCATTGGAAACACATCACATGGTATCCTATCTTGATACTTTCCAATAGCAAATTCTACCCACACTTGTTCATTCACCAAGATGTTTTGACCCTTATTCAACAATGTAACTTTATAGGGACATACATGTGGGATTTTGGTGAGCTTCAACTTCTCAACTGCCTCCTTAGATATGACATTATCTGCTGTCCCTGAATCAATGATCACCTTACATACCTTTCCCAATATCTTACATTTGACTCTAAAAAGATCCCTCCTTTGTTTGTTCTCATCTTTGGTGGGTGTCTTGATTAGGATCCTCCTCAACATTAGATGCTCTCCTTTCTCTGAATCTAGACTCACCTCTAATTGTTTAGAACAATCTTCTTCTTTGACATAAGCTATCCTCTTCTCTCCTTGTGAAGATGTTGGCTTATCTGGGCACCTATATGAAGGGTTTCCTAACTATCCACAATTGTAGCATTTCATTGAAGAAAAGTGAGAGATTCTCCCAAAGCTTCCTGATCTTCCTCTGCCACTGTTATAGGAACTCCTTCCTCTGTTATTGTATCCACCTCTATTGTTTGTCTCTTGTCCTTGCTCTTCATATCTAGATTCACTTTGTCCTCTACTATCACTGACTCTTCCACTTGAACCTCCTCTATGGCCTCCTTTGTTATATCTACCTCTTCCCCTAATTCTTGAACTAGAATCTTGTTTCTTCTTTAGTTTCTCTTCCACTTTCAAAGCCATTTGAAAACAGCTATGAATGGAAGTTAGGTTAAAGAGATAGAGTTCCTCATTAATGTTCCACCTTAAACCATTTAGTTATCTTTCCACTTTAATTCTCTCTGTCTCCTCAATTCTTGATTTGAGGTAAATTTTTTGAAACTCCTCTATATAGGCTAGAACAGCTAGGTCTTTTTTCCTAAGGTTCTACCTCTTCTTATGTAGTTTAATGTTATATTCCTCTAGAAGTTAAATCTCCTTCACCTTTGAAACCATAGTTTTCCAATTTGATATGGGCTTCTTTCCCTCTTTCTCTCTTTCTTCCTACAAGAAATTTCACCATGCAAGTGCTTTCCCTCTTAGACTTTATTTGGCTATCTTACCCTTGTGGGCTTCTGTAATCCCATCACACTCAAAGTGATTATCCATCCCTTTAAGACATTCCATAACCATTTTAATTTCCATCTTACTAGAGAATATTGTTATCCCCTCTAGATCCTTTCCACTCAATCCTTTGAATCCTTTGAGGACTATTTCCTGTGGTAGAAGAGGACCAGGCTCTGGTTCTATCGCCTCTTCTACTTGTTTGTTTCCTTTGTCTATCCCTTCATGCATTTATTCTCTAAACTTACTGGCACTCTCTACCACTTCTACCATCTCAATCTTCATTTCCTCCATTGCTTCTTCAAGAAGCTTATTCTTGATTTTTTGCTCTGACAAATCCTTGGCTAACTATGCATTAGTTACCATGATGTTCTCACCTATGGATTCACTCCAATCTGACATGCACAATGCCACTCCCAAGACTTTCAATGGCTATGATACCAATTTTATGGTGAGCTCCTCTCCTAGAGCCTCCTATCTCTCTCCAAGCCCTTCTACTCAAGTTCCTTAGGGTCTCTTCTCTACCCTATCTAGAGGATAATCTCCTAATCCCCTAACTCACTAGGAACTCTCCACCAATTTCAATTCTTCGCTATACTCCTCTCCATAGCTCTATTGCATTCATGGTTCCACTAACCATCTGCCACCCCTATGGTGTCAAACTCTTAAGGATTTCTTCCCCAATTCCCCTTAGGTGTAGTTCCCTCTCTAAGGATTCAATTTTGTGAGTTTCCCATTCATTTTCCTAACGGGTTCTAAAATCAAGCCTTTTAGGCCTTGCAACCTTTTTAGGCCTATTAGCCCTCCAAAACATGGAAAAGGTGATTTATCTCCTAAAATCCCTTAACAACCCTAGAAACAAACTGCATATTATTTTTGGGTTTTTCTTCCCCTTTAGGATTTTCTAGGTCTTTGGTCTTACTATTGTCCGTACAATGGACTTTTTTCAAACCCCTAAAATTTAAGGGTTTCTAGGGCATGGAGATTGGTCTGGCTTCTTGTTCTTCTATCACCAGTCTAGTAATCTCCTCTAAACTCTTCCTTGCATCAAAAGGTTTGCATGTCATGCCTCTACACTCCTCCAATATTTATTGGCACATACCAATCACCTTGCAACCTCCATTGTTGCTGCACTACTCAGGAACCCTAGCCAGAATGAATAACACTTGCCTAGGGTCTGTTTTTAATATTTCCCTACACACACACAAACACACTCCAAAATCCATATTTACACATTATATGCAAGGCTCTAATGGTTTCCAAGTGGTCATGGATTTTGAACTATGGGAACACCAAAGAAACCCTTCTTTTACATGACTGGACCAAAATTGGCTAGTGAACTTGCAAAACACAATAAATTTAACAAAGCTTAACCAGAAAGTTTGATATATCAAACTAATGCCACACAGAACTTGGAAAATACATTATAAACACTATCTAATAATTCATTCAGTCCATTCAATCCAATCAAGTCGTAGATGATGGCTCCATCACTTAATTACAGTGTAAAATCCTTCTTCTCAAACACCAGTCTGTACACAATGAACTCTAATTGTTAGATTAGCATTGGGAAAACCTTATATACCTCTTTCCCATATTCTTAGACCCTGTGGTCTAGATTTGGGCACCATAAGTTTCGATTCCTAAAAATCTAGGAAATGTTTTCATGACAACTTTGACAACTTTTTGTCAAAATAGCAATTTTCACATTTTGAGTGTCCTAATTGGTTTCAAACCTTATCAATTGACCTCAAATGAAAAAATTACATTAAAACCTTAAAAATATTCCCACTTTGGGACTTTGGTCAACTCTTTGACTTTTGAGTTGACGTCTACATCTTAGACCCCTAGAATCAACTAGACTCAATCAATATCCAACCCTAACCTTTCCTAACATTAACCACACCTCAAAATCACACTAGGGATTTTATATTATAGTCCTTATTCTTGGATGGTTGGCCAAGCCAACCTACAATCCAAAATGTTCAAAGATATAACTAAAGACCTTAGGGTTCTCCTGCACCAATCAGTTAGGCCTTAGAGTGGAGGAAAAGAACAAGAAGAAGGGTGACTCTAACTTCAAAAATGGAGGTAGAGGAAGAGACCAAAGGGGTCAAAGAGGAGGCTATCAAGGCAGAGGCAATGAGGAAAGGACACATGGTGAGAACAAACTAATAGAGCACAATACTGAAAGCACTCCAAGAGGGGGCTATAATAGATGTAGGGGTAATCAAGGTGGTCCTAGCAGAGGAAGAGGAGGTAGAAGTAACTCATACTTTTCAAGTATGAAGTGTTACAACTATGGTCAATTAGGCCATCCAGCATATAGATTCCCTGACAAGCCTACTACTTCAAATCATGATAAGAGGGTGGCCTATGCTCATGAGGACACTGCAAGTGTCAAAGCACCTGAGATTGACCATCTAAATTCATAGATGGGTGAGAAATTAATGTTTAGGAGGGTATTGATAAGACAACCAATTAAGGATGAACCCAAGCATATGAGGGCTTTGTTAAGGATAAGATGCAAGATCCTTGGAAAATTTTGTAAGGTGATAGTGGAATCTAGTTCCACTGATAATATCATCTCAAATGAAGCATTCAACAAACTAAAGTTGAACAAAGTACCCCATGTAAATCCATATGTAGTGACATGGCTCAACAAAGGCCAAAGTGTATTGGTGACTGAGCAGACGTGGGTTGAATTCTCCATAGCAGGGTATAATGATAAACTCTTGTGTGACATCCTACCAATGGATGATTATCATTTTATGTTAGGAAGACCTTGGAAATTTGACAATAGGGAAGTGTATGATGGAAAGGAGAATTATATCACTTTCAAGAAAGGAGGTAGATCTTTCAAGATTCAGTCTTTACTAGAAGAGGAGGATCCATAGTCCAAGACTCCTAACATCATGTTGTGTAGTGGAAAGGAGTTTGTGAGGGATCTCAATGATGATGAGAATGGAGGGTATGCTATTGGGGTAATACCTAAGGAGGAAGATAAACTAGTCAAGGAGCCATTGCCAATAGAGATACAAATATTTCTTGAGAAGTATAAAGACATAGTGAGTGATGGCACTTCTGCAACCTCACCTCCTAAAAGAGTAATAAGTCATCAGATAGACTTTGTTATTGGTGCATATTTCCCTAATAATTCAGCTTATGAGCTAGCCCCTGATCATAATTTGAAAGTGGCAAGGTAGGTACAAGAACTCTTAGATCAAGGCTTGATCAAGAAGAGTATAAGCCAATGTGAAGTTCTCGTTGTGTTGGCATCCAAGAAGGGAGGAAAATGGAGAGTTTGCACATATTCAAGGGATATAAATAGAATTACAATAACGTATAGGTTCCCCATACCTAGGATTGAGGATCTCATGGATTGCCTTGTACGGGAAATTTACTTACCAAGTTGGATTTGAAGAGTGTTTATCACCAAATCAGAGTGAAAGAAGGGGATGAATGGAAAATGAAATTGAAAACCACAGATGGGTTATATGAATGGCTTGTGATGCAATTTGGCCTCACAAATGCTCCAAGCACATTCATGAGGCTCATGAATGAAGTGCTCAAGGAATTCACAGGCAAGTTTGTAGTTGTATATCTTGATGATATACTGATATTTAGCAAGAAAAAGGAGGAGCATATCAAGCATGTAGGGGCAGTGTTGCAGAGGTTACATGAAGAGAAGCTGGCTATCAATCTTGAAAAAATGTGAGTTCTTCAAGAAAGAACTAGTATACTTGGGCTTTGTAGTGTCCAAAGGGTCTTTGAAGATGGATCAAGACAAATTTTCAGCTATCCTAAAGTGGCCACCACCTACCAAAGCCACTGAGGTAAGATGTTTCCATGGCTTATCCCAATTTTATAGGAAATTTATTAGGAGCTTTAGTGGTATTTGTGCACCTCTATTAGAAACCATTAAGGGTGGGGTCAAAGCTAAATTTAGGTGGACCTTAGAAGAAGGGAAAGCCTTTGAGATGTTGAAGAAACAAGTAGCCACTCAACCTATCCTATAATTTCCTAGTTTTGAGAAACTATCTACTACTGAGCATGATGGAAGTGGGATGGAAGTAGGGGGTGTGTTGAGTAAGCAAGGTAGGCCAATAGCCTTCTTTAGTGAGAAATCAAATGAAGCTAAGAATAAATACTCTTCTTATGACTTAGAACTATATGCTTTAGTTCAGTCCCTTAGAAAGTGGAGGCATTATCTATTTCCTAAAGAATTTGTTGTGTTTACTGACAACCAATAACTTAGTTATATCAATATTCAGAAGAAACTAAGTAATATACATCTAGATAATGGATGGAATATTTGCAAGCATTCACATTTACAATTAAGCATAATAAAGGGAAATTGAACAAGGTTGAAGATGCACTAAGAAAGAGAGTGTTGAGAGTCCAAGAAGTTTAGTTGAATAGCATTGGAATTGATAATTTCAGAGATCTCTACAAGGCAAATGAATATTTTGGTGAAGCATACAAGGTGTGTGTTTATTTTCAGAATCATTTCCATAGAAAGTTTTCTAATTTTACTTTGTAGAATGGATTTTTATTTAAGCGAAATCAGTTGTGTGTGCCAAGAGGTTCCATGAGAGAGAATCTCATACAGGAGACATTCAATGGGTATTTGAGTGGTCACTTTGGTATGAACAAAACCCTGTAGCTTGTGCAAAGGTTCTACCATTGGCCAAAGTTTATAAGAGATGTTACAAGGTATGTTGAGCAGTGTGTCATATGCATGAAAGCCAAAGGAGGAATAAGTAATGCAGGTTTATATCAACCTTTAATAGTCCCTAATAGGCCATGGGAGTGTGTGAGCATGGACTTCGTAGTAGTTCTACCCAAAATAAAGCAAGGATATGACAACATTTATGTAGTGGTTGACAAATTTAGAAAAATGGGACATTTCATTCCTTGCAAGACTACTCATGATGCTATTCACATATCTTATTTGTTCTTGAAAGATATTGTAAAAATTCAAGTTTTTCCCCTTAGTATTGTATCAGATGGGGACGTGAAGTTTATTAGCCATTTCTGGAGAACTTTGTGCACTAGATTGGGTACTAATGTATCTTTTGGTTTATCCTACCATCCTCAGATAGATGGCCAAACTAAGGTGGTCAAAAGAGTTTTGGGTAACCTATTGAGGTTCCTATTAAGGAGTATGGTCTGACATGGGATGTGGTTATTCCCCAAGAAGAGTATGCATATAATAATAGCAAGAATAGAACCACAAGGAGAATCCCATTTGAGATAGTTAATGGGATACACCCAAGAGGTGTGTGTGAGCTTAGGGATCTTGGAGGAATGGATTACATGAGTGTTCATGTTGAGGAATTCACTCAAACCATGAAGGAGATCCAAGAACAAGTGAAGAAGACCATACAAGACAATACACAAAAGTTGAAGTTCAAAGTTGATGAAAAGAGAAGAGACATTCAATTTGAGGTAGGTGACTATGTGATGGTTCATTTTAACAAATATAGGTTACATAAGGGTTTCCCTACTAAACTTTAGATGAAGAGGGTGGGACCTTGCAAAATCTTAGCTAAATATGGGGCTAATGCATACAAAATAGACCTACCTTCATAATTGAGCATATCTCTGGTGTTCAATGTACAAGAGTTGATCCAATTCAAAGGGAAGATAACAAAGAAGGGTCAAAGTAGTCAAGGGGTCAGCGGTGATGTTGATGCTACTGTATTACCTCCCAAGCCACACTTGGAAGCTGACAGAGTTCTAGACTCAAGAGTCAAGAAGACTACAAGGCACAAGGTGTACATTGAACACCTCATCAAGTGGAAGAATAGGCCTGAGTCAGAGGCCTCATGGCTTGTAGAAGAATACTTCAAAAAGCTGTGCATCTCTAAAGATTTATTGTCCACATGAGTGACATAACTTTTCTTTGTCGGGGAGTATGGTGCAGCAGCACCTAGGTAGGGCTAGAAAGTAACCTAGAGATTCTAAGTTGTTTTTGGCTAGTAGTGGTTCTAGCCAAACAACTAGGGAAGAATAGGACAAGTTAGGTCCTAGGATATTTCAATTTATATGAGGTCTACTTAGGTATTTAGTGCTTTTATTTTTTGTATTGTCCAAAGTTGCTCTTTTGGTCCATATGGCCAATGTTGGGCCAATAGTGTAAATGATCCATCTAGGAATAAAATTGGACAAGTAGGGGTTCACAAGGCCTATTTTATGTTTACTTAGCCTAATTATTCTATTGGTTAAGTTCTTATGATTTTTGAGCATGTTTTGTGTCAAGATCCCAAAAGATGTTAAAGTTGTCAATGTTGTCATTGACAATATTTTTTGCAAGATTGTATTTTCAAACAAAGTGGTTCCTTAACTATCTGAAACTATTGGGATAGGGACTTGGAAACCTATATTAGACCTCCCTCAATCTTGTGAATAGTTTGGTGGATTTTGATAAGCTATTGTATGGACTCTGTTATCAATGAAACAATTAGAGTTCTTGTATTTGTAAGCATTTTGTATTTTCTTGGATTAGATTACCAACTATAAATCTTGATTATGTTAGGGTAGAATGTTTAAATATTTTTTGTGGTGTTATATTTATATTCGGTGTTTATTTAGTTAGTTTTGTAAATTCTTTTTGTTTCTAACAGGTCGTTGATCTGAACCAAGCCACTTCTAAAAATGGGGTCATAAGTCCTCTTCCCACTGTGGAGTATGCACGAGACTTTGGGATTAGGGAGATGACTCCATGTACATATTTTAAAGTGAAGGAGGGGCCCTATAAATCATGGGATTGATTTTCAATGTGATTCTCTAGGCGAGCAAGAGTTGCATAGCTAGGGATCATAGAAAGTTATAGAGCTAATGGGAGGGATTGAAAGTATTCATTGCTTAAATCAGTGATTATGGAGAGGTAGAGTGGTGTGTGGAGGAGCCCCAACTTTAAGGAGAATATTGGGTGGATATTTTAGAGTGCCAAGAACAAGTTCCTTTGTGCAGACAAACCTAATGCTTAGAAACCCTAATTTTTAGGCATGTTTATAGGAGTCATTGTACAAACACTTTTGGGAAGCAAGACCTAGAAAATATTTAGTGTCTTGATAAAGGGTATTTGTATCCATTTATTTTTTCCCAACTTGTTAAGGATTTTTTTATGTTAATTGGGAAAATGTGCCTAATTAGGCCTAATGGTTGTAGCTCTATTTGGGTGAATTTGGCTTTGTTCTCAAAACTCATTTAGGGTTCCATGGTAAAGGGTATTTATGGACATTGGATTGGATCCAATTGAGAATCTAGTGGACTACCCCTCCATATTGAAGAGTTCTGGATTAGTTTGGATCAATTTGTGGGAAAGGACAAGAAGAGAACTATGGCAAGATGTGGAGTATTTTTTATTTCTTTATTGGTGTACTAAAGCTAAATTGGAGTGGGATCTTGTGGAAAGGATCCTTGCATATTAGGGTTAGTGAAGAACCCTAATTAGGCTAGAGAAGAGGCCTATTGAAGACGCTAGTGGAGGATAGGGTAGGAGAGAAAGGCTTGTTGCTACATCATTGGATCTTAAAACTAGATACCACTAGATTAAGATAAAGGATGGAGATGAATGGAAGACAACCTTAAAAACCATTGAAGGGTTGTAAGAGTGTAGACTTAGTCCATTTTAGCTTATAAATGTCCCTAGCACATTCATGGGGCTAATGAATGAAGTGCTAAAAGATTACACTGGTAGATTTGTAGCAGTATATCTTGATGATAAACTCATCTTTAGCGAAACAAAGGGGGAGCATCTAAACAATTTGGAGATAGTGCTCAAAATACTACAAGAGGAAAAGTTATCTATTAACTTGGAGAAATGTGAATTATTCAAACAAGAACTTGTGTACTTGGTATTTTTAGTGTCTCAAGGTTCACTGAAAATGGACCCAAGCAAGGTGGAGGCTATCTTAAACTCGCAACACCAACCACATGGAAAAAGGTAAGCAGGTTCCATGGGTTAACTCAATTTTATAGAAAATTTATAAGGATTTCAGTGGTATTTGTGCACCAGTTCTAGACACCATCAAAGGTGGATTGAAAACCAAATTTAAGTGGACTCATGAAGCAGGTTGGGCATTTTAGAATTTGAAACAACATGTAGCTACCCAACCTATCCTTTTGTTACCTATATTTGACAATTTGTTTACAATAGAGTGTGATGCAAGTGAAGTGGAAGTAGGAGGAGTTTTGAGCAAGGAGGATAGGCCTATAGAATTCTTTAGTGAGAAGCTCAACTAAGGTAAAAAAAAATGTATTCATATTATGACTCAAAGTTCTATTCTCTATTAAAATAACTTAGGAAGTGGAGACATTATCTCCTACCTAAGGAGATTTTTGTGTTTACAGAAAACCAAACCTTTAGTTATATCTACACACAACACAAATTGAGAAACATGCACCTAAAGTGGATAAAGTATCTACAAGCCTTCGTATTTACTATAAAACACAATAAGGGAGAGTTGAATAAGGTAGAAGATGCATTAAGCAGGAGATTGTTGAGAATCCAAGAAGTTCAACTCCAAAGCATTGGCATAGAGAGTTTTAAGGACCTCTATAAAGATGATGAAGACTTCTCAGAATCCTATAAGGTATGTTCTGATTTTAAAAATCACTTTCACATTCATTTTGCAGAATATACATTACAGAGTGGTCTTTTCTTATAGGGAATCAACTATGTGTTGGTAAGGGTTCAATAGGGGAGAATCTCATTCAGATGAAGCACAATGGTAGCCTTAGTGATCATTTTGGCATTAAAAAAACAATGGAGTTAGTCCATAGGCTCTACCATTAGACCAAGTTGACTAGAGATGTAAGAAGGTCTGTTGAACAATGTGTTGTGTGTATGAAAGAAAAAGGGAGAGCTAGTAATGTAGGTTTGTACCAACCTTTTCCTATTCTCAATACACCATGAGAATGCATTAGCATGGATTTTATAGCAGGGCTCCCTAAGACAAAGAATGCATTGGATAGATTCTTGGTGGTAGATATATTTAGAAAAATGAGTCACTTTATTCCTTGCAAGGATACACATGATGCAAGTTATATAGCTTATCCCTTTTTCAAGGAAGTTGTGAGGATACATTGACTTCCCCTAAGCATTGTGTTAGATGGGGATGTCAAGTGTATGGATCATTTTTGGAATAATCCATGAAGTAGATTGGGTACTAAGTAGATGCCTAACTAAAGATTATGGGAGAACATGGGATCTAGTTATACCCCAAGATGAATATGCCTATAATGAAATTGTTAATCAGACCACTAGAAGAAGTCCATTTGAGATAGTATATGGAATGCACCCAAGGGGAGTGTGTGAACTCAGATATCTAGGAGCCATGGAGTATAGGAGTGTTCATGCAAAATACTTCTCTCAGACAATGAAGAAGATTCAAGAGAAAGTCAAGAGGATTACAACATAGGCTACTCACAAATTGAAAGCCAAGGTGAATGTGAAAAGAAAATACCTTGAGTTTGACATAGGATACTATGTCATGGTTCATCTGAACAAATCCAGATTGAAGAAAGGAATGCCTACAAAGTTTCAAATTAAATGAGTGGGACCATGCAAGATACTAGCTAAGAATGGGATAAATGCCTATAAGGTGGAAATTCCTTCAGATTTGGGCATCTCACTAGTGTTTTATGTAGCAGAATTTGTGATGTTCAAGGGAAAATTGAAAAAATTAAACTACAATAGCCAAGAGATATTAGAAGATGTTAGCACAATATATTTACTTCCAAAAGATAAGCCTCAAGCAGAGAAGATCTTAGAGTCCAAAGTGAAGAAGAAAAAAAAACACAAGGTGTATATAGAGAACTTGGTCTAGTGAAAGGCTCACCTTGAATTTGAATCCACATTGGTGGAGGGAAGCAATTTCAAGAAACTTTGCATTGATATCTCTTTGATATCCCCTCAAGTTCCTTAATCTTTGTGCAGAGGGGGAAATGGTGCAGGAGCGCCACCCATGGGTTGATAGAGTCAATCCTATGAATTTTTTTTGTGTGAAGCCCTATGAGGAATGTTGAATATTTCATAAGGTCATGTTGACCATAATGTGTGGTTACAATAGGATTATGGTCTAGTTAAGTCTCAAG